>CM055125.1:75267619-75820119 GCA_029206835.1 Rana muscosa
GTGGATGGACAGCTCCTGGGTACCTGTGATGATGTCCCTGACACAGATGAGGCTATCCAACCTTCAGATTGCTCTCCTCCTTGTCACATACACAGCAGGCTCCAGGCTCTGACTCATTCACTATAGAGAGCCAGGGAGGAGCCTCAGCACATTCACCTTCCCCTGCCCTGACTATGGAATCCCTAAAGACTGTGACATCACATTCTAGTAACCCCTCAATGGCTAGATGTAGAAATACTGTGCAGATAAACTCATCATATCCTGGAAATGATTACCCAATACAAAGAGATCTACTGATAGGATATGATATCAGGATGGGATCAGACAGTGCTGAGTTCTATAGTTACTGGAAATCCCTACATGTATAATAAAGAGCGGTTTTGCATTTCTAAAAGAGCTCTATTGCGAAAAACAATCTGATAAATGTAGAGATAGAATTTCGTATATTCCTATTTTTAATTGACGCATTTCACATTATATTTTCCCCAACTATTCCTCATTCAAAGGGGCTGCCCCTCTTTTGGAACTAAATCCCCCTGTCCCTCTTTCCTTCTCCATTGTCCCTCATTGTAATCTGATGAATAGATCTGTATAAGAATGTAATATTTAAAATTGAACTCTAGGAAACCTAAAAATCCTTCTTTGCAGGGAGACTGCTTGTTGGGGAAAGAAGTTTTACTTACCCGATCCTCTGCTCCTGCAGGCTCTTCCATGTACTAGACCCAGTGTTTCTCAACTCCAGTCCTCAAGGCGCCCCAACAGGTCATGTTTTCAGGCTT
This sequence comes from Rana muscosa, assembly GCA_029206835.1. NCBI lineage: Eukaryota > Metazoa > Chordata > Amphibia > Anura > Ranidae > Rana > Rana muscosa. The sequence goes on from CM055125.1 coordinate 75,268,399, forward strand.
TCCATTGTTTTGCACAGGTTATAGTAATACCACAGCTGTTTCATCTGAGGGAAATCCTGAAAACATGACCTGTTGGGGCGCCTTGAGGACTGGAGTTGAGAAACACTGTACTAGACCAGTCCCTGAAGCCTCTTCTCCCGTATGCTCCGGAGGTCTAAGGTCCTGTGACATCATGAAGACCAATTCAAGGACCATAGCTCTGCATTAAATGTGAAGACACTAAGGGCTCATGCACACTGCATCTCAAAGAAGCTGCTCCTATAGGCGTTTGAGCTTTTTTTGAGCTCTCATTTTTTTTCTGCCTGGAAACTCCCCTCCATATTAGCCAATGTGTCCATGCACAGTATGGCTTTTTCAGGAGTTTACATGCATATGCTCTAGAGCAGTGGTTCTCAACCTTCCTAGTGCCGTGACCCCTTGATCAAATTTCCAAGTCGTGGGGACCCCGAACAGTAAAATTATTTTCGTAGCGTGTGGAGCACACAGATCCTCTACCCTGCTTACCTCCACAAGCAGAATGGGACACACCATGCCACATGTCCAATATCCTCCTGATAAAAGAGGATGAGCGGTGTTATCTGTTTTGGGTCCTGCAGCGAGTTACCTCTTTCCGTTGGTTCTTCACCCTAGAGCAGTGAAGGTGAACCTTGGCACCCCAGATGTTTTGGAACTACATTTCTCATGATGCTCATGCACTCTGCAGTGTAGTTGAGCATCATGGGAAATGTAGTTCCAAAACATCTGGGGTGCCAAGGTTCTCCATCACTGCCCTAGAGTGTAGGTAGAAGTCTATTCTCTCTCTCTCAAGGAAAGCCAATGTTCAGACAGTATCAAACCCAATAAAAGAGGTTTATTTTTCTTGCGTAGAAACTTGATAGGAAAGTTGGAGATAGAGAATTTTAACAGGGAGGCAGGTTCAGGCACGCGGCACTTAACAGTCATTTACCTCCACTCAGTCCTGAGTGGGCTTTGCTCACCCGGATAGTCCCCTCTCTCACGGTCCTAGCAGCCAGCGTGGAGCACGAAACATTCACTTTAAATTTCCTAAGGATACGATCAGGATATGAACTTCTGAATCCCGAACTTCCCAGCACTTGTAACACTTGAGACCTTAGGTGCCAGTGGGCTTTTTACAAGGCTTTTGGCGGATTATGGAATCCTTCCCTCTGATAGGCAACCAGGCCTCTCACCGATCTCTGCGGACAAGGTCCTCCCCTGGTTTCCTCTCCTTCAGAGTGGGTCACCCCCACTTGGGCACCCTGGGACTCCTCTTCTGGTGTAGACCTTAGCCAAAGGTGCTGGGCCTACCTGGAACGATGCAGCCTCGGGCCGAAGGAGCCCGGGACTGAATACACACACAGGACCTAGGACCAAGGGGTCCTCTGGATCACCTCCCAACTCCCTGACCTAATGGCGTCCACCCCTTAAGTACCCTCTCCCATCATGCACAGCGGGTAGACCACGCCCACTGCACGGCCGCCGAGAGAGGACACCGAATCGCGCTGCAATGCTACCCGTGGTTCAACCTGAGACCTGGGCGACAGCGCCACCCACAGGTCAAAGGGAACTGTACTGCCAGGCAACACCACAACAAAGCAGAAACCAATTTAAAGAATTTAACCACTTAGCAACCACCTGCCGACAAATAACGTCGACAAGGTGGTTGCTTAACTCTGGGAGGACGTTATATAACGTCCTCCCAGAATCGCGCTCCCGCGCGCCCCCTGGGGTGCGCACACGGGAATCTCCGTGACCGCCGGGTCTAGAGGACCCGGCGCATCACGAATCGCGGTAAATCGCCGCTGATAGCGGCCGTTTACCGCGTGATCGCTCTGTCAAATGACGGAGCAATCACTTGTAAACAGACCGGCGTCATGTGATGACGCCGGTTCCTCCCTCCCCTCTCTGTACCGATCGGTACAGTGTGAGAGGAGAGGGGAGGGAGCGGATCATGTCAGCTCCCTCCCCCATGTCAAATCATGTCAGCTGTGGGCTGGATCTGTGACAATTGCAGTCACAGATCCAGCAATCCATCCATCCCTGCTCAGCCATCCCTGCCCATACTCTGCAAAATACTCTACGCAATACTCTGCAAAATACTCTGCAATACCCTGGTGCAATACTCTACAATACCCTGGTGCAATACTCTGCAATACCCTGGTGCAATACTCTGCAATACCCTGGTGCAATACCCTGTGTAATACTCTGCAATACCCTGCGCAATACTCTGCAATACCCTGCGCAATACTCTGCAAAATATTTTGCAATACACTGGTGCAATACTCTGCAATACCCTGGTGCAATACTTTTCAATACCATGGTGCAATACTCTGCAATACCCTGCGCAATACTCTGCAATACCCTGCGCAATACTCTGCAATACCCCGCGCATACTCTGCAATACCCTGGGCAATACTCTGCAATACCCTGCGCAATACTCTGCAATACCCTTCGCAATACCCTGCAATACCCTGCACAATACTCTGCAATACCCTGCGCAATACTCTGCAATACCCTGCGCAATACTCTGCAAAATACTCTGCAATACCCTGCGCAATACTCTGCAATACTCTGCAATACCCTGCACAATACTCTGCACAATACTCTGCAATACCCTGCACAATACTCTGCAATACCCTGCACAATACTCTGCAATACCCTGCACAATACACCCTGCGCAATACTCTGCAATACTCTGCGCAATATCCCCTGTGCGATACCCTGTGCAATACCCTGCCATACTCCGCAATGCCCGGCAATACTCCGCAATGCCCGGCAATACTCCGCAATGCCCGGCAATACTCCGCAATGCCCGGCAATACTCTGCAATAACCACTTCCCGCCAGCCGGCCGTCATATGACGTCCTTGACTTTGTGCGGGGATATCTGAATGATGGGAGCAGCTACAGGCATCATTCAGATATCAGCTTTTTCAACCGGCGATTCCCTACACCATAACAACAATCATAGCGGCTGTTCCGCCGCTTGATCATTCTTACGGGAGGCGAGAGGGGATGTCCCCCCCCCCGCCACCCTCCGGTGCTTCTACCGACTCACCGCTATGATCGAAGCCAGGATTGTTTTTTTTTTCAGGCTTCCCAGCCTAGAGGTGAGATGTGGGGTCTTATTGACCCCATATCTCACTGTAAAGAGGACCTGTCATGCCATATTCCTATTACAAGGGATGTTTACGTTCCTTGTAATAGGTATAAAAGTGATCAAAAAAAATTTTGGGGCGGAAAAACATGTCAAACTAAAATAAATAAAGTAAAATGAACAATAAAAAAAAAATATTTTTTTAAAGCGCCCCTGTCCCCGTGAGCTCGCATACAGAAGCGAACGCATACGTAAGTCCCGCCCACATATGAAAACGGTGTTCAAACCACACATGTGAGATATCGCCGCGAACGTTAGAGCGAGAGCAATAATTCTGGCCCTAGACCTCCTCTGTAACTCAAAACATGTAACCAGTAAAAATATTTAAAACGTCGCCTATGGGGATTTTTAAGTAGCGAAGTTTGGCGCCATTCCACGAGCGTGTGTAATTTTGAAGGGTGACATGTTAGGTATCTATTTACTCGGCGTAACTTCATCTTTCACATTATGTAAAAACATTGGGCTAACTTTACTGGTTTTTTTTTAGCACAAAACATTTTTTTTCCGTAAAAAACGCGTTAAAAAAATTGCTGCGCAAATATCGTGCGAGATAAAAAGTTGCAACGACCACCATTATATTCTCTAAGGTCTTTGCTAAAAAACATATATAATGTTTTGGGGTTCTATGTAATTTTCTAGCAAACAAATGATGATTTTTCCATGTAGGAGAGAAATGTCAGAATTGGCCTGGGTGCTCCAGAACGCCTGAAGGTGCTCCCTGCATGTTGGGCCTCTGTATGTGGCCACGCTGTGTAAAAGTCTCACACATGTGGTATCGCCATACTCGGGAGTAGGGATGAGCTTCGTGTTCGAGTCGAACATACGTTCGACTCGAACATCGGCTGTTCGATCGTTCGACGAAGATCGAACGATTTGGGCCGTTCGCGCCAAATTCGAGTGACGCGAACGGCCCACAATGCACTACGCCATCGCAGTGTCATCCAGGCGCTGTGATTGGCCAAGCATGCACTGTGACCCCGCATGCTTGGCCAATCACAGCGCCGGCAGCGAGGAGAGCAATGATTGGCCACAGGCAGGATGCCTGTGGCCAATTATTGCTGAGGGTGTTTAGTACACGCCCCACACTATAAAAGGCCGCCAGCACGGCGGCCTAGTGTAGTGTGTTCCGGAGCAGGGAAAGAGAAGCATAGGCAGGGACAGTGACATTTATTTTTTTCTTGCTTAACCTGGATTCCTTTAGTTTAGGGAAAGAGAAGGATAGGTAGGGAGAGTGTCAGTGTGTTTTACTGTGCGAATCCTTGTTTCTAGGGACAGGGAAGGACAGTGAGGGAATTCTCCTTGTGCTATAGTGTGCTTTAAAAAAACATTTTTTCTAGGGACAGAAAACTATAGGTAGGGAGAGTGTCAGTGTGTTTTACTGTGCGAATCCTTGTTTCTAGGGACAGGGAAGGACAGTGAGGGAATTCTCCTTGTGCTATAGTGTGCTTTAAAAAAACATTTTTTCTAGGGACAGAAAACTATAGGAAGGAAGAGTGTCAGTTTCTTTCACTGTGATAATCCTTGTTTCTAGGGACAAAGAAGGAAAGTGAGTGAAATTCTCCTTGTGCTATAGTGTGCTTTAAAAAAACATTTTTTCTAGGGACAGAAAACTATAGGTAGGGAGAGTGTCAGTGTCTTTTACTGTGCGAATCCTTGTTTCTAGGGACAGGGAAGGACAGTGAGGGAATTCTCCTTGTGCTATAGTGTGCTTTAAAAAAACATTTTTTCTAGGGACAGAAAACTATAGGTAGGGAGAGTGTCAGTGTGTTTTACTGTGCGAATCCTTGTTTCTAGGGACAGGGAAGGACAGTGAGGGAATTCTCCTTGTGCTATAGTGTGCTTTAAAAAAAACATTTTTTTCTAGGGACAGAAAACTATAGGTAGGAAGAGTGTCAGTTTCTTTCACTGTGATAATCCTTGTTTCTAGGGACAAAGAAGGAAAGTGAGGGAAATTCTCCTTGTGCTATAGTGTGCTTTAAAAAAACATTTTTTCTAGGGACAGAAAACTATAGGTAGGGAGAGTGTCAGTGTGTTTTACTGTGCGAATCCTTGTTTCTAGGGACAGGGAAGGACAGTGAGGGAATTCTCCTTGTGCTATAGTGTGCTTTAAAAAAACATTTTTTCTAGGGACAGAAAACTATAGGTAGGGAGAGTGTCAGTGTCTTTTACTGTGCGAATCCTTGTTTCTAGGGACAGGGAAGGACAGTGAGGGAATTCTCCTTGTGCTATAGTGTGCTTTAAAAAAACATTTTTTCTAGGGACAGAAAACTATAGGTAGGGAGAGTGTCAGTGTCTTTTACTGTGCGAATCCTTGTTTCTAGGGACAGGGAAGGACAGTGAGGGAATTCTCCTTGTGCTATAGTGTGCTTTAAAAAAACATTTTTTCTAGGGACAGAAAACTATAGGTAGGGAGAGTGTCAGTGTCTTTTACTGTGCGAATCCTTGTTTCTAGGGACAGGGAAGGACAGTGAGGGAATTCTCCTTGTGCTATAGTGTGCTTTAAAAAAACATTTTTTCTAGGGACAGAAAACTATAGGTAGGGAGAGTGTCAGTGTCTTTTACTGTGCGAATCCTCGTTTCTAGGGACAGGGAAGGACAGTGAGGGAATTCTCCTTGTGCTATAGTGTGCTAAAGCATTCCTCATCAACCATCTTTGAAATCCTTGTTTTTTTGGACAGTCAGGGAAATTGTCGTTGTGCTATTCTGTGCAAAAGCAATCATCCTCAACCATATTTAGAAATCCTTAAGTAAAGGGACAGAGAAGGACACCTGAAGGTAGCCCTTATTGCTTTTTTCCCATCTCCCTGCAGGCCATCTATTAGAATGTCTGGAAGGCAAACAAGGAGAGGCAGACAGTCAGGAGGCAATAAAAGAGGGCAAGCAGGCTCTGTGTCTGGGGGCAACAGTGCTGGTCGTGGACGCGGTGCATTGTCATCAGCACATGGCCATGGGACACGCTTGTCCTTCTTTTCGGCAGCTGGACATGTTGAGCCACATCATGCCGAAGACTTGGTAGAGTGGATGACCAAGCCCTCCTCCTCCTCCTCATCCTCTCTCACCCAGGCTCAGGGTACTGGAAAAGCAGCTGCCAAAGCGTCCTCTTCCCTGGTATCAATGTCAGACTCATCATCAGTCACTCCTTCCCTAGACCCACCATGTCCTCCTCCTGAGGAGTCCCCCGAACTGTTTGAGCACAGTGTTGGGTACATGCTCCAGGAGGATGCCCAGCGTTTCGAAGGGTCTGATGATGAAACCCAGCTAGAGGAAGGCAGTAGCGTGAGAGCAGACAGAGGGGATGCTCAAGAAGGACACCAATCTGGCAGTCATGTTCCAGCAGCTGCAGCATACTGCCAGATTGGCTCCAGTGATGAGGAGGGAGGTGATGATGAGGTCACTGACTCCACGTGGGTGCCTAATAGGAGAGAGGAGGAGGAGGAGGATGAGGAGGAGGAGGCACATCTCCAACGAGGCAGGATGCCCTTTGGTGGCCAGCGTAAGGGCAGTACACCGACGGAATCACACCGCAGAGCTCCGCCTGTGCAGGGCGCTGCCTCTGCCCGTCATTCAAAAAGTTCTTTGGTGTGGGCCTTTTTTGAGGCTAGTGCATCAGATCGCACAGCTGCTGTTTGCAACATATGTCTCAAGCGTATATCGCGTGGCCAAAACATCAGCCGCTTGGGTACCACATGCCTGACCAGACATATGTTGACCTGCCATGCAGCTCGTTGGCAAGCCTACCTCAAAGACCCACACCAAAGAACAAAGCGGACCTCTCCTTGCACCGCATCAGCTGGGATCTCCAACCCCACTATAACTTCAGTCCTCTCTGAAACATGCACTGAGAGGAATGAAGGTGTAGAATTAGGTGTGTCACAGCCAAGTACTTGCGGCCACTCTGCTAGCAGTACACCGACGTCCGATTCTAGCAGGCAAATTTCCCTGCCCCAGCTGCTGGACCGTCGAAAGAAGTTCACTCCCAGCCATCCACATGCCCAGCGGTTGAATGCTAGCTTGGCTAAATTGCTAGCGCTTCAACTGCTGCCTTTTCAGTTGGTAGACTCGGCCCCCTTCCGTGAGTTTGTGCAATGTGCGGTTCCTCAGTGGCAGGTTCCCAAACGCCACTTTTTCTCACGGAAGGCTATTCCGGCTCTCTACCGGCATGTGGAAGGCAATGTCTTGGCCTCGCTGGACAGGGCGGTCAGCGGTAAGGTGCATATTACCGCTGACTCATGGTCCAGCAGGCATGGACAGGGACGTTACCTTTCTTTCACGGCCCATTGGGTCACTCTTTTGGCAGCTGGGAAGGATGCAGGACAAGGTGCAGTAGTGTTGGAGGTTGTTCCACCGCCACGCCTCCAAAATGCTACTACTGGTTGTGACACACCTCTCTCCTCCACCCCCTCCTCTTCTTCTTCCTCCATGGCCTCTTCCTGTGGTTTGTCCTCGGAACCAGCGGTGCTCCGTAGGCGTTCAAGGGGCTACGCAAGTACGCAGGCAAAAAGATGCCATGCCGTGCTTGCGCTGGTGTGTTTGGGGGACAGAAGCCACACTGGGGCAGAGGTCCTGTCTGCTCTGCAGGGCCAGGCCGAGAGGTGGTTGACGCCACGCCAGCTTAAGCCAGGAATGGTGGTTTGCGACAATGGCACCAACCTCCTCTCCGCCCTCCGACAGGGACAACTGACCCATGTGCCCTGTGTGGCTCACGTCCTTAACCTGGTGGTGCAGCGGTTCTTGGGCAGGTACCCGGGCTTACAGGATGTCCTGAGGCAGGCCAGGAAAGTCTGTGTGCATTTCCGCAGATCTTATAATGCCAGTGCTCGCCTGGCTGAGCTGCAAAAGGAGTTGAACCTGCCCAAGAACCGCCTTATATGTGACATGCCCACCAGGTGGAACTCAACGTTGGCCATGCTGCAGCGGCTGCACACGCAGCAGAGGGCCATCAATGAGTACCTGTGCGACTACGGCACCAGGACAGGGTCAGGGGAGCTTGGTTTTTTTTCTCCACGCCAGTGGGGCATGATCAGGGATGCATGCACTGTCCTGGCACCATTTGAGGAGGCCACGAGGCTGGTGAGCAGTGACAGTGCATGCATCAGTGACACTGTACCTCTTGTCCACCTGTTGGAGCACACGCTGCGTGGAATAATGGACAGGGCACTTGAGGCAGAACAGAGGCAGGAAGAGGAGGACTTCCTTGCCTCTCAAGGCCCCCTTTACCCAGACAGTGTTCCTTCTGTCCCACCCATCGCACAGGAAGAGGAGGAGGAGGAGGAGGATTGTGTCAGCATGGAGGTGGAGGCTGGCACTCAGCATCATCAGCAGCAGTCTTTTAGGGATGATTTACAGTCCCAAGAAACCAGTGGACTTGTACGTGGCTGGGAGGAGGTGGCTGCGGATCATGTCGTCCTTAGTGACCCAGAGGACTCCGAAGCGAATGCCTCAGCAAACCTACGCTGCATGGCCTCCCTGATCCTGCAAAGTCTGCGGAAGGATCCTCGTATTCTTCGGATCAAGGAGAGGGACCATTACTGGCTGGCCACTCTCCTTGATCCACGGTACAAGGGTAAGGTTGCGGACCTTATGTTACCGTCGCAGAGGGAGCAGAGGATGAGACAACTCCGGGAGGCCTTGCAGAAAGGTCTGTGCAACGCGTTCCCAGAGACTGGGAGGTTACAAACTCCTGGTCCTGGACAACGATTTGCTGAGGCTTCGGCCAGTCAAAGAAGGAGCGGTGGGGAAGGTGGCCGTCTGACCGATGCGTTCAGACAATTCTTTAGTCCGCAGCCCCAAAGTATGATCGGTTCCAGCAACCATCGCCAGCGTCTGATAAACATGGTGCAGGAATATCTAGGGGCAAGGTCAGACTTGGACACCTTCCCCACCGAAAATCCTCTGGCTTACTGGGTCTTGAGGATGGATCACTGGCCAGAGCTTGCACAGTATGCAATTGAGCTACTGGCCTGTCCTGCATCCAGCGTTCTTTCGGAACGCACATTCAGTGCTGCTGGAGGATTTGTCACGGATCACAGGGTGCGCCTGTCCACCGACTCGGTTGATCGACTGACTTTCATCAAGATGAACCAGTCTTGGATCACCACCAGCTACCACACACCTGATGCTGATATAACAGACTAATTGATTTTAACATGTCCCATCCCTTCAAGACTGATGCTGATGCTGAGTGCCTGTGCTGTTATGTTGACTGGCTATCCTCCTCCTCCGAGTCCTCAATGATACGATTGATGATGATAGCTTGGAAGATCATTTTTGTTTATGGGTGCCGCCACCAGTGGCTAAGGCCCAATTTTTCAGCCCCTGTTTTACAGGGGCGTGTAATTACAGTTTTTTTAGCAATAATTTGCCATAGGGCTCATTGCTGTGCTCCAAGTACAGTATCTGTGAGGGGTTGGAGTGTTGTGGCACCAGTGCCTAAGGCCCAATTTTTCAGCCCCTGTTTAACAGGGGCGTGTCATTACAATTTTTGAAGCAATACTTTGCAACAGGGCTCATTGCTGTGCTCCAAGTACAGTATCTGTGAGGGGTTGTAGTGTTGTGCCACCAGTGCCTAAGGCCCAATTTTTCAGCCCCTGTTCAACAGGGGCATGCAATTACAATTCTTGATCTAATAATTCACAGCAGGGCCCATTGCTGCACCCACCAAGAGTAACTCTGAGGGCTTACAGTGTTGTGGCAACGCCACCACCACCACCACCACGAAAGGCCCAATTTTTCAGCCCCTGTTCAAAAGGGGCATGTAATTACAATTCTTGATCTAATAATTCACAGCAGGGCCCATTCCTGCACCCACCAAGAGTAACTCTGAGGGCTTACAGTGTTGTGGCAACACCACCACCACCACCACCACCACCACCACCACGAAAGGCCCAATTTTTCAGCCCCTGTTCAACAGGGGCATGCAATTACAATTCTTGATCTAATAATTCACAGCAGGGCCCATTCCTGCACCCACCAAGAGTAACTCTGAGGGCTTACACTGTTGTGGCAACACCACCACCACCACGAAAGGCCCAATTTTTCAGCCCCTGTTCAACAGGGGCATGCAATTACAATTCTTGATCTAATAATTCACAGCAGGGCCCATTGCTGCACCCACCAAGAGTAACTGTCAGGGCTTACAGTGTTGTGGCACCAGCACCACCATCAAAGGCCCAATTTTTACTACCACTGTTCAACAATTATATGTAATTAAAATTCCTGATATAATAGTTGACAGCAGGGCGTTCCAGCACCAACCAAGAGTAACTGTGAGTGCTTACAGTGTTGTGCCAACACCAACAACTAAGGGGCCTATTTCTGCAGAGTATATACGGCAGGTCCCTACTTTCAAACATCCAACTTACAAACGACTCCTACTTGCAAACGCAAGAAGACAACAGGAAGTGAGAGGAAATCTACCACTAGGAAGGAAAATTCTCTCCTGTAAGAATAAATATGGGAGAAAGGTGTCTCCTCTGTACTGATGCTTTATCAGCAATCCTTGTTTCAAGAAAAACACCACATTTCAAAAACAGTTGTCATTGGGACGGAAAGTGAGGTGAAATGTTCTGAACAGGGGCACAGACAGCAAAACAAATGTTACAGGGGTGATAACCCTTACCTATGTTTTCCAAAAAGTTTAAAAATAGATTTTTGGGCTGGAGCTACACTTCAACAATGTACCTGTTCAAAATTACAAACAGATTCTACATAAGAACAAACCTACAGTCCCTGTCTTGTATGCACCGCCTGTATACGGCTGTTCAGAGTATATAGGGCCTTTTTTATTTTATGTGCGGGGTTCCCCTTAATATCCATACAAGACCCAAAGGGGCTGGTAATGGGCTGGGGTAGGGGGGGGGGTCATGGGGTAGCTATGCCATTTTTCTTAAAGATTTTCATCCATATTACCGGGACCAGACATTACATTAAAGCCGCAAGCAGTTTTAAATGGCTTTTTTTTCCTTTAGAAGTGTCATTTTGTGCAGGGACAGTTCTAAACACGGGAAACACGTGGCACTTCACAGGCATACTTTAGACACCCCCCAGGTACGATATTTAAAGGAATATTTGACTTTTTTTTTTTCACTTTATGCATCATTAAAATGACTGCTCCCGAAAAACGACCGTTTTTAAAACTTCTTTTTGCATTGATACATGTCCCCTGGTGCACAACCCGGGTTCCCAAACCCTTTTTAGGACAATAACATGCATAATAGTTGTTATAATTAGCACTTTAGAATTCGAACGTTCGCATCCATTGTATTTAATAGGGTTCTAATGTTCGTACGAACTTTCGGTCCGTTCGCGGGTTCTGGTGCGAACCGAACCCGGGGGTGTTCGGCTCATCACTACTCGGGAGTAATAGCAGAATGTGTTTTGGGGTGTAATTTGTGGTATGCATATGCTGTGTGTGAGAAATAACCTGCTAATATGACAATTTTGTGAAAAAAAAAAAAAAATCTTGATTTTGCAAAGAATTGTGGGAAAAGATGACAACTTCAAAAAACTCACAATGCCTCTTTCTAAATACCTTGGAATGTCTTCTTTCCAAAAAGGGGTCATTTGGGGGGTATTTGTACTTTTCTGGCATGTTATGCCGCGTACACACGGTAATTTTTCACGTCGTGAAAAATTAAATTTTTTGTTTTCAACAAGAAAAACGACCGTGTGTGGTCTTTTTGTAATTTTTCACGACGTGAAAAACGGCATTAAAAACGACGAGAAAAATTAGAACATGTTCCAATTTTTCTCGTCGTTTTTCCTGACCCTAACCCTAACCCTTTCCATAGGGAAACACTGCCGCGGAGCCCATAGACGATCGTTTTTCTCGTCATTTTAAAAAATGACGAGAAAAATGACCGTGTGTGGGGAACAAGCTGTTCCCTCGTTTAAAATGTCATTATTCACGGCGGTTTTTTAACCGCCGTGAATAATGATCGTGTGTACGCGGCATTAGGGTCTCAAGAAATGAGATAGGCGTCAGTACTTCAGGTGTGATCAATTTTCAGATATTGGCACCATAGCTTGTGGACTCTATAACTTTCACAAAGACCAAATAATATACACCAATTTGTACTTATTTTTACCAAAGATATGTAGCAGTATAAATTTTGGCCAAAATTTATGAAGAAAAAATAGTAATTTGCTAAATTTTATAACAGAAACGAAAAAAAAATCATTTTTTTACAGAATTTTCAGTCTTTTTTCTCTTATAGCGCAAAAAATAAAAAAAACAACGGTGATTAAATACCACCAAAAGAAAGCTCTATTTGTGTGAAAAAAAGGACAAAAAATTCATATAGGTACAGTGTTGTATGACTGAGTAATTGTCATTCAAAATGTGAGAGCACCGAAAGCTGAAAATTGGTCTGGTTATTAAGGGGGTTTAAGTGCCCAGTGGTCAAGTGGTTAAACAGCCTGAGCCTAACTATTTGCTCAGGTTACCCCTTAAATTTAAGCATGGCGACCCCATTTAGGGGGGGTCCGCTACACGTGGGTTGTCAGTACCCAAGGCAAGACAAGTAATTTGCACCCCTAACCCACTGACATTTAGCGCTCCCTTTAGTCCCTTCCACTCATACAATATTAAAACCCCTTATGGTACATTTTAGGATGTACCACTCTTTCTCTTTGTTCTCCCTTCTTTCCCTTTTATCTCTCTCTATCCTAATTTATTTTTCTCCCCCCCCCCCCACATCCCTCTCTCTAGCCGTCTATTTTGTTCTTTCTCTTATTCTTTCTCTCCCTTTTTCTTTGTTCCTCCCAGGGGCGTACCTAGAGCATTTGGCACCTGGGGCGGATCCAATATCTGGCACCCCCACGGTAAAATGTAAAAACACCCCACTGTGCCCCCTGCATCCTTCAATATCTTTGTCACTACTGTGTACCTCCTCTCCACAACTGCACCCCTGGACCCCTTTACATTATACAGCACCCTGCATCTCTGGACCCCTTTATATAACACAGCACCCTGCACCACTTGACCCCTTTACATTACACAGCACCCCACAGCTCTGGACCCCTTTACATTACACAGCACCCTGCATCTCTGGACCCCTTTACATTACACAGCACCCTGCATCTCTGGACCCCTTTACATTACACAGCACCCTGCACCTCTGGACCCCTTTACATTACACAGCACCCTGCATCACTGGACCCCTTTACATTATACAACACCCTGCATCACTAGACCCCTTTACATTACACAGCACCCTGCATCACTGGACCCCTTTACATTACACAGCACCCTGCATCACTAGACCCCTTTACATTACACAGCACCCTGCACCACTGGACCCTTTTACATTACACAGCACCCTGCATCACTGGACCCCTTTACATTATACAACACCCTGCATCACTAGACCCCTTTACATTACACAGCACCCTGCACCACTGGACCCCTTTACATTACACAGCACCCTGCACCTCTGGACCCCTTTACATTACACAGCACCCTGCATCACTGGACCCCTTTACATTATACAACACCCTGCATCACTAGACCCCTTTACATTACACAGCACCCTGCATCACTAGACCCCTTTACATTACACAGCACCCTGCACCACTGGACCCTTTTACATTACACAGCACCCTGCATCACTGGACCCCTTTACATTATACAACACCCTGCATCACTAGACCCCTTTACATTACACAGCACCCTGCACCACTGGACCCCTTTACATTACACAGCACCCTGCACCCCTTTACATTACACAGCACCCTGCACCCCTGGCCCCCTTTACATTACACTGCACCTCTGGACCCCTTTACATTACACTGCACCTCTTTACATTAGACTGCACCTCTGGACCCCTTTACATTACACAGCACCCTGCACCACTGGACCCCTTTACATTACCCAGCACCCTGCATCTCTGGACCCCTTTACATTACACATCACCTTGCACCTCTTTACATTACACAGCACCCTGCATCACTGGACCCCTTTACATTACACAGCACCTTTCACCCCTTTACATTACACAGCACCCTGCACCACTGGACCCCTTTACATTACACAGCACCCTGCATCACTAGACCCCTTTACATTACACAGCACCCTGCACCACTGGACCCCTTTACATTACACAGCACCCTGCATCTCTGGACTCCTTTACATTACACAGCACCTTGCACCCCTTTACATTACACAGCACCTTGCACCCCTTTACATTACACAGCACCCTGCACCACTGGACCCCTTTACATTACACAGCACCCTGCACCCCTTTACATTACACAGCACCCTGCACCCCTGGCCCCCTTTACATTACACTGCACCTCTGGACCCCTTTACATTACACTGCACCTCTTTACATTAGACTGCACCTCTGGACCCCTTTACATTACACAGCACCCTGCACCACTGGACCCCTTTACATTACCCAGCACCCTGCATCTCTGGACCCCTTTACATTACACATCACCTTGCACCTCTTTACATTACACAGCACCCTGCATCACTGAACCCCTTTACATTACACAGCACCTTTCACCCCTTTACATTACACAGCACCCTGCACCACTGGACCCCTTTACATTACACAGCACCCTGTATCACTAGACCCCTTTACATTACACAGCACCCTGCACCACTGGACCCCTTTACATTACACAGCACCCTGCATCTCTGGACTCCTTTACATTACACAGCACCTTGCACCCCTTTACATTACACAGCACCTTGCACCCCTTTACATTACACAGCACCCTGCATCACTAGACCCCTTTACATTACACAGCACCCTGCACCACTGGACCCCTTGACATTACACAGCACCCTGCACCTCTGGACCCCTTTACATTACACAGCACCCTGCACCACTGGACCCCTTTACATTAGACAGCACCCTGCACCTCTGGACCCCTTTACATTACACAGCACTCTGCACCTCTGGACCCCTTTACATTACACTGCACCTCTGGACCCCTTTACATTACACTGCACCTCTTTACATTAGGACTGCACCTCTGGACCCCTTTATATTACACAGCACCCTGCACCACTGGACCCATTTACATTACTCAGCACCCTGCATCTCTGGACCCCTTTACATTACACATCACCTTGCACCCCTTTACATTACACAGCACCCTGCACCCCTGGCCCCCTTTACATTACACTGCACCTCTGGACCCCTTTACATTACACTGCACCTCTTTACATTAGACTGCACCACTGGACCCCTTTACATTACACAGCACCCTGCATCTCTGGACCCCTTTACATTACACATCACCTTGCACCCCTTTACATTACACAGCACCCTGCATCACTGGACCCCTTTACATTACACAGCACCTTTCACCCCTTTACATTGCACAGCACCCTGCACCACTGGACCCCTTTTACATTACACAGCACCCTGCATCACTAGACCCCTTTACATTACACAGCACCCTGCATCTCTGGACTCCTTTACATTACACAGCACCTTGCACCCCTTTACATTACACAGCACCCTGCACCACTGGACCCCTTTACATTACACAGCACCCTGCATCACTAGACCCCTTTAAATTACACAGCACCCTGTACCACTGGACCCCTTTACATTACACAGCACCCTGCACCACTGGACCCCTTTACATTACACAGCACCCTGCACCACTGGACCCTTTACATTACACAGCACCCTGCACCTCTAGACCCCTTTACATTACACAGCACTCTGCACCTCTGGACCCCTTTACATTAAACTGCACCTCTGGACCCCTTTACATTACACTGCACCTCTTTACATTAGGACTGCACCTCTGGACCCCTTTACATTACACAGCACCCTGCACCACTGGAACCCTTTACATTACTCAGCACCCTGCATCTCTGGACCCCTTTACATTACACATCACCTTGCACCCCTTTACATTACCCAGCACCCTGCATCACTGGACCTCTTTACATTACACAGCACCTTGCATCACTAGACCCCTTTACATTACACAGCACCCTGCATCACTGGACCCCTATACATTACACTGCACCTCTGGACCCCTTTACATTACACTGCACTCCTTTACATTAGACTGCACCTCTGGAACCCTTTACATTACACAGCCCTTGTACCTCTGGACCCCTTTACATTACACTGCACCTCTGGACCCCTTTACATTACACAGCCCTTGTACCTCTGGACCTCTTTACATCACACAGCCCCCACAGCTCTAGACACCTGTATGTTACACAGACACCCACCCTAACAGTTCTGGACCCCCTGAATGTTACACAGATCCCCCTACAGTGCAGACCCCTCCCCCTACAGTGCAGACCCCCCTCCCCTACAATACAGACCCCCATACAATACAGACCCCCCTACCATACAGACCCCCCTACAATACAGAACAACCCCCCTACAATGGCGCAGACACCCCTCCCTACAATACAGAACCCCCCTACAATACAGAACCCCCCCTACAATAGTGCAGACCCCCCCTACAATACAAAACCCCCCTACAATAGTGCAGACACCCCCCTACAATACAGAACCCCCCCCACAATAGTGCAGACACCCCCCTACAATACAGAAACCCTCCCCGTACAATAGTGCAGACACCCCCCCCTTCAGACCCGTAATGATCAGTGCGCCTCGTGTACTTGTAGACTACACAGAGGAACAGAGGAGAGGGAGGTGGCTTCGTTCACTTTGCTCCGCTGTGACTGTGAGACAGTCACAGCCGAGACTTATCAGAGGCGCGGCCACAAGAGGAGGGGGTCGTTGCGGCCGTGTCCCGGGTATCACTCGGGTGCGGCTCGTACCCCCCCGCCTACCTGTAACCGCGCCATGCCACCCCCGCTAAGTCCTCTTCGGTCGAGGAGGGGGGGGCGCCGGCCTGACACCCCCAGTGTGTGGCACCTGGTGCGGCATGCCCCCCGCCCCCTACTTAGTACGCCACTGGTTCCTCCCCCTCTTTTCCTCTCCCTTCTATGTATTCTCTATTTTTATTCCTTCTCTTCCTCCTTAGTGGTGGTGGGAATGGGATGAGTGGCAATGCTGGTGGGGAGTTGGGATGAGTGGCAGCTGGCGGGAAGTTGGAATGAGTGGCAATTCTGGGGGAGTTCTGATCAGCCAACTTAGGTGCTCTTAATCGAGGTCATCTGCTGATCTGAGAACTGTAGTGGGGACTTTTAATGGCAACCATAATCACAGGTAGTGTTACTACTCACTGTGTCTCCGACTTTGTGGTGTCTCGTAGCAGTGACACCTATGCCAAAACCAGGATATAGGGTCTCCTCCAGCCCCTCCCACTTCACATTCCTCACCAGTCAGCTGACATCTAGTCTCTGCCCCCCAGCCATGCTGTCAACTGAATAGGCGGCTGCGAAGAGGCTGAGTGGGCGGCAAAAAGGCTGGGAGAGCAGTGCGGGCTTCAGGAACATGATTTGGTGACCCCTGGCTAATCATCATTCGACCCCTGAGGGGGTCCCGACCCCCAGGTTGAGAACCACTGTTCTAGAGGCTTGTGTACACTACAGCTTCTAAACTTGAGTTTAGGAGCTTTTTGGCGTTTTTTTTTTTTTTTTGCCAAAGCTCCTAAACTCAACTCCATAAAATGTATTGAAATAGTCACACTAATTCAGGAGATCAAAGGCACCCTCATCCCTAATTGGCAATGTATTAGGGAACTGGAAAAGGGGCTTTTTAATGGTGCCACAAATATGACAACGGTTTTATAAAAAAAATTAAAAAAAATGAAATATTTTATTAATAGTAAAATATAAAGAAAAAAGGAGTCAACAAATTGATCAGAATCCTGTTCTGAACAAACAGGATTCTGATCAATCTGTTTATCATATACATGGATAGGTGAGTTCCACCATTACTGCACATTACTGTATATGAGTTCCATTATTGCCATAGCTTGTTGATTAGGATGCTATATGCCCTATGTATTATGCATTTTGTAAATGTCCAATTTCTTACTAAAATGTATCTGTTTATTATGATGTGTAATAAATTGTTGTTGGTGTTGATATCTTTTATTCAGTTTTTTGTATTTTCTTGTAGCCAATATATGCCTTACAGCAGGGGTAGGCAACCTCGGCCCTCCAGCTGTTTTGAAACTACAAGTCCCATGAGACATTGCAAGACCCTGACAATCACAGGCATGACTCCTAGAGGCAGAGGCATGATGGGATTTGTAGTTTCACCACAGCTGAAGTTGCCTACCCCTGCTTTACATATCCTGAAGAGGCATCTAGTGAAACATGTTGAGCCAACGGGCATTTATATAGCTTTATTAGCTTTTAATGCAGTATATTGTTTGTTATCATGCTGTGATAATTTTATATATGTTTGTCTGTTTATGAGAGTCAACATATGTTCACTCCTGAACCCCGCACTCGGAACATAATGCACTCCTGAACGTAACGCACTGCTGAACCCCGCACTCTGAACGTAACGCACTCCTGAACCCCGGACTCTGAACATAACGCACTTCAGAACCCCGCACTCTGAACATAACAGAATCCTGAACCCCGCTATCTGAATGTAACACAGTTTTGAACCCTACACTCTGAATGACACTTTTGTACCCAGCACTCTGAATGTAACGCACGCTTGAACCCTGCACTCTGTGCACAGCACACTCCTGAATGCAGCACTCTGTGTATAGTGCACTCCTCTTCAAACCCTGTACATAGCACACGCCTTAATTCTGCAATCTGTACGTAGAGCACCCATGAACTTTGTATTCTGTACACAGCGCACCACTGAATACTTCACTTTGTACGTAGTGCATCTTCAACCCTGTACGTAGCACACCCTCAAGACTGCACTCTGTTTGCAGCGCACTGCTCAATCACTGCACTCTATGTGTAACGTACTCCTCAACTCTGTACTCTGTACACAGCACACCCCTGAATCCTGCCCTCTGTATGTAGCTCACTCCCAATCTCTGCTTTCTGTATGTACCACACTGGGGGGGGGGGGGGGTGTTGTTTATGATGTTGATGGTGAGTGGAGCGATGGGGATGTGATAGAGTTCCTGCACCTAATCTCTGAGAAAAAAAAGCCCTGTAGCCGTAGACCTCATTTACACTTCTATTTGTAACTGCCCCCTTCTACTGCATGCACTTGCAGACAAAGCTGCATTTTGTTTCGAGGTGGGTCATGGGAGGGGCCAGGGGTGTGGTCAAAGGGGGCCCTGTCAGGTAGACTGTACAGGGCCCCATGATTTCTAACAGTGGCCCTGATAAGAGGGATCTCTCCCATCTAATGTAGGTCTCTAAGGAAGGAGGGGGCACTGATAGAAGGGAACGGTGAGCTAATGGGTGCTGATTGCTGATCTAATGGTTGGTGTTCATTAGATCATCAGGCAGCACCCCTCCCCTACAGACCCCCCCCCCCCCCATTAGATCAGAGTCTCCTTCCTTATATCAGCACCTCCCCCTTCCTACAGACTCTTTAAGAGGGGGTGCTGATATAAAGAGACTCTGATCTAATGGGGGGGGGGTCTGTACGGGAGGGGTGCTGATTGCTGATCTAGTGACCACCAAGCATTAGATCAGCAATCAGCACCTATTAGTGACCCCCATTAACTCACATTCCCCTTCTATCAGTACCCTTGCCTTCCTTAGAGACCTCCATTAGATGAGAGAGATCCCCCTTATATTAGCACTCCCTGTCCTCCTTATATTAAAAACTAGGTAAATAAACTCACTGTTGGGTTGCTGCTAGCACTGATATGTGTTCCCACACCTCAAAAACAAATGAAAAAATGCAGCGCAACCTTCCCCTATAATTCTATTTATTCAAATGAGAAAAAAAATATTTTGAATGATAGTGGATTAACTCCATATGATTGAAATGTTATTTAATCACAAAATATATGCAAAAAATAAATAAATCCTGTGTGCCGCTAAAATGTTCGGGTTTGGCTTGAAGAAAAGGTGGCAACCCTAAGGACGGTGCCCCTTATTGACTGGCCGCCACGGCTCCCCACTGTCAGAATGCAATAGCTCAGCAGGGGGGACTCCTCCATCCACATCAAGTGTGAGGATGGGGGAATCTGGCAATCTGCTGGTTTTACAGAAAAAAAAAGCACTTATAGGCTGCCAAACAGTGATTGCAGTTTTTGTTTGGGAAGAATTGTACAAATTGTAATGTACACGTTCTTGGCACAAAAGAAATCTGTTTGATACATCTGGGTTTCCATTCAAGTAGCAGGTCTGCATAAAATTTTAAAGACTTTTGAACGAAGTTAGTTGACTTATTAATAGCAAGACAGAATGCTCTGATGAGCAATTTTTCAGAATTTCCATACGAATGTTGAATAAAATTCTACTGGTGTATGGCCATCTTTTTATCAAATGTGCACAGTAACAAAGACGTTGAGCAAACATAGGAAGTTGTGCAGTGTACATCGAATAAGAACAGATGGCAAGAAGCACTTCCAGAGTGCTAGTGAAGTGGCACCATACCATGCAGTGTCCCTGCAGAGATAATTTATACTGACAATTAATTACATCCAGCATACAGAACAAGAGAAGTGCTACAGAGAAGCGCCTCTTTATACAGAACAAAAATAGATGCTGAAATTTACACCTAGCAACCAAGAATTATACCTAGTGTGTAGAACAAAATTAGCACTATACAATGCTTGGAATTCATAGAGAGTGTCGTAAATGTTCTTTAGAAATCGCGGTAGTTGGACAAAATGGCGGAACTTGCAAGAGAGTATGTGCTGGCGAGGTGTATATAAGGTAAAAATAAAAATACAAACAATATTCGCGCTACTAACACATGTAAGCAGCTACAATACCTGTGGAAAAGGACAAAAACAAACAATGTACAAAAAATGTAGCGCTATGCGTAAAAATGCAAATGACAATGACACCCAAGTGTGGTGCTCTAAATGACTTAAAACACAAAATACCGAAAATAAGTCCAACTGTGAAAAAATAGTAATATCTAAAGAAAGTCTCTGACGACCGAACCATGGATGTTGCTGAAACTTCCAAAACAAAATGGTGACTTTCAAAGGACAATAACTTGTGACGTGACCACCACCACATAGAGGGGAGGCTTACCAGATGAAATGGACCCCAATAGACATACGTCCATAGGGTCAAACAGGCTTGATGTATGTATGTCCGTACATATGGGATCCTAATTGGCACTGCACACAATCTGTATTCGAATCCGGAATGAGTGATGACACCCGATATCCAAGCTCAATGGGTAGTAAAATAGCTCACATGGGAGTCATGGAGGAGGAAAGAAGGAGAGAGCACATGGCCTAATACCGTAAAGGATTTTTAATAAATGTGGGTAATTACACCTACATTCAATCCATGAACATAGCGCTTTGCAAAACACTCAGTGGCAGCAGTGGAGTCTCCCGACGCGTTTCGCAATAACTTGCATCGTCTGGTTATTGCGAAACGCATCGGGAGACTCCACTGCTGCCACTGAGTGTTTTGCAAAGCGCTATGTTCATGGATTGAATGTAAGTGTAATTACCCACATTTATTAAAAATCCTTTACGGTATTCCGCCATGTGCTCTCTCCTTCTTTCCTCCTCCATGACTCCCATGTGAGCTATTTTACTACCCATTGAGCTTGGATATCGGGTGTCGTCACTCATTCCGGATTCGAATACAGATTGTGTGCAGTGCCAATTAGGATCCCATATGTACGGACATACATACATCAAGCCTGTTTGACCCTATGGACGTATGTCTATTGGGGTCCATTTCATCTGGTAAGCCTCCCCTCTATGTGGTGGTGGTCACGTCACAAGTTATTGTCCTTTGAAAGTCACCATTTTTTGTTTTGGAAGTTTCAGCAACATCCATGGTTCGGTCGTCAGAGACTTTCTTTAGATATTACTATTTTTTCACAGTTGGACTTATTTTCGGTATTTTGTGTTTTAAGTCATTTAGAGCACCACACTTGGGTGTCATTGTCATTTGCATTTTTACGCATAGCGCTACATTTTTTGTACATTGTGTATATAAGGTAGGATGACCAGACATCCCCGGTTTCAGGGGACAGTCCCCAGATTGAGGACACTGTCCCCGGACCAAGTCTGTTCCCGGTTTTGTCCCCGGATTGGATTTGAACAGGGGCTGGGGCAATTTCAAAGACAGTCAGTGCAGAATAAATTAAAAAAAATCTGAATTACACACCGCCGCTCTTACTAGGTTAGGGGGGGGGGGTATTTTTTTTCCATTATCTGTGCCCCTTTCTGATGATCATGTGCTGGTCGGAGCGGAGGGAATATTTCTTCAGTTTTGGGTGCATGCCCATCCAGCTCCACTCGCTGTTCTTCTGCCTTGGCTCAAGTCCCAGCCAGCCGCCTGCCTGCTTATCTCCTTGGCGGAGTGATCTTCCTCCGCTACCCACCCAGTAGTAGCCGGGGCCCAGAGAGTAAGAGCCGGTTCACACCAGGGCGACTCAGGATCTGACTTCAGGTCGCCCCGAGACGCCCCAAGTCACGCTGTAATGTTAGTCTATGGAGCCGTCTTTATGCACACTACGAGCCGGTTCACACCAGGGCGACTCAGGATCCGACTTCAGGTCGCCCCGAGACGCCCCAAGTCGCCCCAAGTCGCGCTGTAATGTTAGTCTATGGAGCCGTCTTTATGCACACTACAGAAGTCGCTCCGACTTCAAAAAAGGTTCCTGTACTACTTGAAGACGACTTCTAGGCGACTTGTACCCATTGATTTCAATGAAAGTCACCTCCAAAGTCAGATCAGTGTCTTAACTGAAGCAACTTTACAGGAAGAGAAAATAGTTTTCTCAGGCAAACCCCTCCCTCCCACAGAGCTGATTATTGTTTGATTGGCCACTGGCAAAGTCGCCTGTCCTGGAGGAAACTCGAAGTTGCCTCGAAGTTGCCTTGAAAAGTCGCGCTGGAAGTTGTGTTGCCCCAGTGTGAACCGGCTCTAAGACTTGACAGGCTGTGAGGCGGGCGGTGACAGGCAGAGAGTCGCTGATTGGCGCCATTACTAGTAAAAAATAAATAAATATGTCCCCGGATTTCATTTAAAAAATCTGGTCACCTTAACATAAGGCTTCATGTACACGGAATGTATTTACAACCTTTCCTGAACGATCTAACTTGACAGATAGTAATCCATGTTTAAAACGCGTATACATGCCGCATTTAAAAAAAAATCACCTGTAAATGAAACGCGGCTAAAAAGTGACCATGTTTTGACGCGTTTGGCGCTTGAAATGCCTGTAAACTCAGCTTCTGAACGCATTTTTTTGTGTTCCAAAAAATGCCTCTAAACTCAACTGCCTAGAAACGATTGTAAACAACCCTGTGTACATGTACTGATAAGATAACATGGAGGAGAGTTCAGGGGCAGTTGAAAAAAACTCCCAACTGCTCCTAAGGCTGCTTTCACACTGGGGCATTGGCGGTAAAGCGCCGTTATTTTTAGCGGCGCTTTACTGTAGTTTTTGCAGAGGTTTTCAGCCAATAGCGGGGCACTTTTAACCTCCGCTAGCGGCCGAAAAAGGGTTAAAACCGCTCGCAAAACCCATTCATTTCAATGGGCAAGAGCGGTGGAGGAGCGCTCTTTCACCGCTCCAAAGATGCTGCTTGCAGGAGTTTTTTAACGTCCTGCCAGCGCATTGCCTCAGTGTGAAAGCACTCGGGCTTTCACACTGACACTGCAGGGAAGCCGTTTTTCAGATGCTTTACAGGCGCTATTTTTAGCCCAAAGGCGCCTGAAAAACGCCCCAGTGTGAAAGGGGTCTAAACGTCCGTTTACCAGCAGCAGTGTACATGAGGCCTAAATCTCATGCAACTCTCACAGAACTCTTATGCCCTGTGCACACGAGCGGAATTTCCGTTGGAAAAAATCTGATGTGAGCTTTTCATCGGAAATTCTGACCGTATGTATGCTCCATCAGACTTTTTCTGTTGGAAGGTTCTCTATTTTTCCGACGGAAAAAATTCCTATCGGAAAATCCGTTAGTCTGTATGCAATTCCGACGGGAAAAAAAACACGCATGCCCGGAAACAAATCGACGCAAGCTCAGAAGCATTGAACTTCTTTTTCTCGCCTCGTTGTAGTGTTGTACGTCACCGCGTTCTTAACGCTCAAAAGTTCAGAGAACTTTTGTGTGACCGTGTGTATACAAGCCAAGCTTAAACGGGATTCCGTCGGAAAAACCATCCAACTTTTTTTCGACAGAAATTCCGCTCGCGTGTACTGTACAGGGCATAAGAAGCCTCTCTCTTGTGAAATGACAGAGAAGCTATTTGGAAAAATTGGGAGAGTCATGGAAACATCGGATAAAATAAAATATCCGACAAAATGTATCCCTCAAAGATACAACAGTAATTACTACACGTGCAGCATAATTTACTCCAAAAAGAAGAAGGTCTTATTTACCTCCACTCTCCTTATCACCGATATTGCGGGACATCCTGCAAGCAGCTTCCTTGGGGTGGTTTGGGAGCGCTGTATACAGCTGGCTGGACTGTGGGAGCTTTTCCGTGGGGACCCTTGTGAGGGCTGTTCCGAGCCAAGACGGGGTCTATCGCCTTTTGGTGAATAGGCGACAGCAAGCGTTTACTTTCATGCTTTTGGTTTTATTATTATTATTATTATTATACAGGATTTATATAGCGCCAACAGTTTGCGCAGCGCTTTACAACATCAGGGAAGACAGTACAATCACAATACAATTCAATACAGAGGGATCAGAGGGCCCTGCTCGATAGAGCTTACAGTCTAGAAGGGAGGGTATTTAAAGTTTTTCTTAGGAAATGTATCTACGATCCAGTGCTGGTATGTATGTTGGACATGTCCATGTATTACGATGTTGATGCTGCCTTGGATGCTTGTTTAAAACTATCATCTTTGCTCTTTTTCAGAATGTTTGTATATTCTCTCCCATTATGCCCCTGAAGAAGGGATACATTTCCCGAATAGTGTCAGGCTAAAGGAGAAAATCATTTGTACTGGAATCTGTATAGCTCATCACGAGCATAACATCCTTTTCATATGATGTATTGTACAAACTATTGATGTGTTTGTGATCACATATATGTATTTTAAAAAATGTACTCTTTAATAAATAATATTTTATAATAATCTATCTATCTTTAGTTCGCTCTTAAAGTCCCATTGTACCGGGGGGTACTTTTTCCTCTTTGGGTTTCCTACCTTAGATAAAAGTGGTCCCAGCAGAGAATTCGCAGCAGGATCACTTTTAGTCCTGGTTCACACTCCTGCGCTCTGCGAGATCGCATGTGATTCGGACCGCACTGTCCATGCAATGCGATTTTAGCCATACAGTAAGTACGGCTGATATCGCATCGCATTCGGACCAAACTCACACAGGACCCTTTTTTTGGTCCGCACCAGAATCAGACCGCATGGGTGTTCACACACATGCAATCCAAAATATATCTGAACTGTCAGTTCGCAGTGTGATATGCAAGCTAAAATAGGGGTGTCATTGACATTGTATTGACACTCCCAGCAGTTCGCATATGACACGCACAGAAGTGTATGTAAGTCGCCCCCGCATATGTAAACAGTGTTCAAATCACACGTGAGGTATCGCCATGATTGTTAGAGCGAGAGCAATAATTCTCATGCAAGACCTCATCTGCAACTCTAAAAGACCCCATACACATTATTAGATTTTATGCAGATTTTTGTTTTCAGATTTACCAAAACCATGTAGTGTTAGGGCCTGCCTGACTGCCTGACTGCCTGACTGCCTGACTGCATACAAATTGAAACTCTTAAGGTTTGACCCCATATTATATGGTTTTGGTAAATCTGAAGACAAAAATCTGCTTAAGCCCTGGTTCACACTGGTGCGATTTGACATGTCAAATCGATGGCATTTGCCCGCAATGGCACAGTCCTAATCGGTGCGACGCCGCATATGCAACGTTATGTTATGTCGCTTCGCCCTGTGGTCACAAGGGGCGTGCCGCCTGAGGCACGTGCACGCGATAACCGCTCAGCACCCACGATCGCTTGTGACACAGCGAGAACCGGGATCTGTGTGTGTAAACGCACAGATCCCAGTTCTCTTAGGGGAGAAATGGATGATCGTCTGTTCATACAAAGCGATCTGTCATTTCCCCTAGTCAGTCCCATCTCCCCTTCAGTTAGAACACGCAGAGGGAACACAGTTAAGCCCTTGATCGCCCCCTAGTGTTAACCCCTTCCCTGCCAGTGACATTTTTACAGTAAACAGTACATTTTTATAGCACTAATCGCTGTAAAATTGTCAAAGATCCCAAAAATGTGTCAAGTGTCCGATCTGTCCGCCATAATATAGCAGTCCTGATACAAATCGCAGATCGCCGCCATTACTAGTAAAAAAAAAATAATAATAAAAATGTCATAATTCTATCCCCTATTTTGTAGACGCTATAACTTTTGCGCAAACCAATCAATATAGGCTTATTGCGATTTATTTTTTACCAAAAATATGTAGAAGAATACATATCGGCCCAAACTAAGGAAAAAATAATTTTTGGGGGAAAAAAATGTGGGATATTTGGGGATTATTTACGAAAGGGAAATCCACTTTGCACTACAAGTTTTTTATTTTCCTTGCAAGCCCCTAGGGGTGCTGAAATTAATCGCTGCATCGATGCATCGCGATTTGGGTGTCCCTGATGCGGCATCGATGCGTGCGACCGGAAAAATAGATTTCCGGGTGACGTCAACACGGTTTTCCCTCGCCCCTCCCGGGAGAGCGCTCCGAGCGTATAGCTGTTAACCCCTTGGCGTCAAGCCTATGCAGCCTCAGCTTTTGGGGGTTATACCGGGATGATGCCCGCAGCTGCAGGCATCATCCCAGTACCGTTTTTTAGAGCGGGCGGTCGGCTTTCTAGGGATAACAACCGATGTGGCTGAAAGCCGCTCGGCTGTTATACCGGAGGAGCAGGAGGGGACATATCCCCTCCCGCCGCCTTCCGCCGCTCTTACCGGGCCTCCCTTCCCACCGGGAGACCCGATCCGCCACTTCCGGCGGCTAGAGACAGACTGGCACGAAGCCGGAAACGTTATGTAAACACGGAAGCGACGTCACAACGTTACTTCCAGTTTACTCGGCTGCCAATGGTTTTAAAAAAAAATACAGTATTCAGAATCACAGTTTTTGGCGATCTGAATACTTTGAAGTGCAAAGGAGGGATTTAGGGTCTTTTAGACCCCTGATCCCTCCATAAAGAGTACCTATCACCACCTATTACTGTCACAGGGGATGTTTACATTCCTTGTGACAGCAATAAAAGTGATCAAAACATTTTTTATGTTGAAAACACAATGTAAAATAAGTAAATAAATAAGAAAAAAAAAAAAGCGTCCCTGTCCCGCGAGCTCGCTCAGCAAAGAAAACGCATACGCAAGTCGTGCCCGCATATGTAAACGGTGTTCAAATCACACATGTGGGGTATCGCAGCGATCGTCAAAACAAGAGAAATAATTCTAGCACTAGACCTCCTCTGTAACTCTAACCTGGTAACCGTTAATTTTTTTTAAAGCGTCGCCTATGGAGATTTTTAGGTACCGTAGTTTGTCGCTATTCCACGAGTGTGCGCAAAAAGACAAGCACCTGTCCCACAATCCAGTGAAGTGGCCACCCGAACCCTCCATTCTCTCCCCAGCCTGTCCGCGGCGCTGGCAATACTACTGTGGGCATCCGGCTGTGACAGCTTGCAGCTTCATAGCCGGGTGCGCATGTCTCACTGCACTGTCCTGCATAGCCGGGCAATCTTCTGGGACCTGTGATGTGTCCCAGAAGATTGCAGGGAGGAAGGGCCACCTAGGCGGCCCAAGCGGAAGTGGGAGCTCGTCAGTAATCGCGATGCATCGTGATGCATCGCGGAATCAAATTGAATTATTGACCACATAATCGTAATCGAATCGTGAGACCAGTGAAGATGTGCACCTCTAATGTCCCCCTCAGATCTACAGCGACTGCACTTCCAAGTGCAATTTTAGTGCAATTTCAAGTGCATTTTGCACTTGTAGTTTGCACTTGTAGTGCAAAGTGAATTTCTCTTTCGTAAATAACCCCCAATATCTTTAACTTTTTGCTATAATAAGTATTCCACATTTTTTTTTCAAAAAAAATATTTTTTTTCCCTCAGTTTAGGCCGATATGTATTTGTCTACATATTTTTGGTAACATTTTTGGTAAGGGAAATCCACTTTGCACTACAAGTGCAAACTACAAGTGCAAAGTGCACTTGAAATTGCACTAAAAGTGCACTTGGAAGTGCAGTCGCTGTAGATCCGAGGGGGACATGCTAGGAAAATAAAAAACAGCATTTTAGCTTGCACATGATTGGATGATAAAATCAGCAGAGCTTCCCCTCATTTCAGATCTACCCCTCAGATTTACAGCGACTGCACTTCCAAGTGCAATTTCAAGTGCACTTTGCACTTGTAGTTTGCACTTGTAGTGCAAAGTGGATTTGCCTTTCGTAAATAACCCCCATTGTGTTTTTTTCAAAATTGTCGCTGTTCTTTTGTTTATAGCGCAAAAAATAAAAAACGCAGAGGTGATCAAATACCATCAAAAGAAAGCTCTATTTGTGGGGAAAAAAAGGACGCAAAATTTGTTTGGGTATAGCGTCGCACGACCGCGCAATTGTCAGTTAAAGCGATGCAGTGCCAAATTGTAAACAGTGCTCTGGTCAGGAAGGGGGTAAAATCTGCCTGGGCTGAAGCGGGTAACACATTCTTGTGCATTTATCCTGCACAGAAGTAGCTACAGTATGACTCTGTGATATGCTTGAACTATACTTGTCCCGTGTTACTGTACACTGAGCCAATTCTCCAAGCAGTCATTAGCTCATGACACATATTGTGATAACATGGCCCAAGGCAGCGTATGATGATTATATGTTGTTTCCCAGGGTGACCAAGAAGCGTGCGTTCGCTGTCATGGTAATCCTGAGACTTACACGCCTATTTAAAGACTAAAGAGGATAATCGACTTGTGTGGGATTATTACTCAGCTAGTCAATCACACTAATTAAACCCTTTCCCGGGGCTTTTTTAAAGACGCAGTAATTGCTCATTTGGATAGTAGAATTGTATCCATCACTTTGTACTAAAAGGCAGCATAAAGAATGTCTAAGTGTACACTAATAAACATTATTAGACACTGCCAATGTGCGAAGATCATGCAGATTACCAGAATCATAATTCCTGTTTTATTAGCCTAGTTACAGCCATGTCTAAAGTATTCAAATTTTTTATGGGGCGTTTTTGCATACTTTTTTTCTTTATTTTGTCAAAGTGTTACTAAACCCACAACAGTAAAATCAGTCTGTATATGCAGTAAACCTAAAGATTGCTTGTTATACTCACTGTGGGGCCTAAGGGGTTAATCCTCTGCATTGTGTATAAAGGCTGTTTGATCCTGTCTTCTCTGATCCTTCCCTTCTTCCACTGTCTATAAAAAAAAAATGATATTTACAGAGCCTGGGGACGGGCTGCACATGCTAAGTTTTGTGTGTATTGCTAGATAATAGAGCTGCACGATTTTGGCTAAAATGAGAATCACGATTCTTTTTTTGCTCAGAATAAAGATCACGATTTTCTCACGATTCTCACGGCGTAACATCATCTTTCACATTATACAAAAAAAATATATATATTTTTTAATTCATTAAAGTGTATTTTTTTTTTAAAAATGCGTTTGAAAGACGGCTGCGCAAATACAGTGTGACATAAAATATTGCAACAGCCACCATTTTGTTCTCTAGGGTCTCTGCTAAAAATATATATATAATGTTTTGGGGTTGTGACTTCTGAGTAATTTTCTAGCAATAAATATTGATTTTAACTTGTAGCAAGTGGCAGAAAAAGGTTTAGTCTTTAAAGTGGAGTTCCACCCATTTTTTAATACTTTATTTCACTTGCATACCCATGGATCATGCTTTTAGTAATGGACATTTTTTTTTTCTGGCATGTAAATACCTTTATTCTAGGGTTTCACCCGCACTTTCCCAACTAGGCGATTACGTCACTAGGCGATTCACAAGGGCTCCTGGGATAGCCGCGCCATGTATCCCAGGAGTCCTTGCGAATCGCCTACTGACGAAATCTTGCGTTATTTACAGACAGTATTGACAGGTTGCTATAGTAATGGGGCGGGAACTTCCGCCGACACCGACATTGCTATGGCAACCTCTCAGAAAAACGGAGAGCCGCGCAGCAGCATTACTTCGCATGCGCAAAATCGGGAGGAAATCCCGGAAATGAAGACAGGAGGGCTTCAGCTGCCCACAGCTTAAATGGAACCTGCCTGCTTCCGAGATCAGTAGGTACAAAACTATTTTTAAAGAAAGTAAAATTGCAACACATTTGACATGTTACAATTGCTAATGTACATGTTTGGACAAATGCAGAGCGGTTTAAAAAAAAAAAAAGTGTTTGGGGGACTGGAACTCCGCTTTAAGTAATTAAACTTCCCTCATCTACAGGCAGAAGTTCATTCCTTTGATCTAAGAAGAAATGTTACTTTGTTTATACTTATCTGCTATGTTATGATAAAACTTGGCAGGCTGCCTGGATTTTTTTTTCAGCTGTGAGAACTCTGTACTTGTTAGAAAGAATCGATAAATGCTGTTTTGAAGATCGGGAAGGGAAAAGAATCGCGATTTTTTTCTTGGGAGGATGCGTGTAATCAGCACAGGGCCAATCAGCACTGTCCAGACAGAGGATCAGGGGAGAATGAAAACTTCTCCTACAAGCTTTACTAGGAACTAATAGAAGTCACACTCGGGATCGCATCGCAGGATCCAGGCAGTTCCTGCAATGTCATCCTGCTGTGACTGTGATCTGTGTCCTCCGCTCTATTCATCACAGTGCCGGGCTCCATTCCCTGTGAGCATCGCGACGCATGGGGATAGAGCCCGGCGCCAAATTCAAAAAGGTAAAAACACAGAACACATACAGTATACTGTAATCTTACAGATTACATTACTGTATCAAACAATTTCACATCCCTTTTGTCCCTAGTGGTTTGTCCAGTGTCCTGCATGCACTTTTATATTATATATACAGGGGGTCCCCGTTAGGGAATTTCCTCCTTTTTGTAATCCGGAAATGTTCGTAAGTCGACCGTGCATGCGCAGAACGACAATTACGGACATTTCCAATGTTTTCCGATGTTCCGGCGAATGCCGTTCTGCTCATGCGCGGCCAATTACGGACATTTCCGACATTTTCCGAGGCTCCGTCTGGCCGCACATGTGCAGAACGGCAGATGGTCCGCAGAACGGCAGAGGGTCCCCACAGCGCCCTGTTCGTAAGTAGGAGTGGTTCGTAAGTCGGGCGTTCTTAAGTCGTAGACCCTCTGTACTGTTCTTTCTGCCTGGAAACTGGAGATTGTCTATGGCAACCAAAAAGTGTCCCTTTTCGTCAAAAGTTGTTTTAGACCAGCTAGAAAACAGCGATAATAAATTAGAATCACTTGCAGAATTGAGTGATAGTGATTTGTGGGGAAATTTGTCATAAAATACTGAAAGTAATGACAGCGACAATTCTGCAACTGAGCAAATTACAGTGTTTTTGATTTGATTACATTATTGAATACATTTTATTATTATTATATTAATATTTTTTATAATTATTTATTATATTATAACTTACGATTTTGTGTTTCAAACTTTATCATACCCGCGATGTCTACTAGACTCTTGTTTGGACAGATTTAAGTGAGTTATTTCTAAGAATTACAAGCCTACAATATAAAACGCCAAATATCAATGCAAAACATTGTACCGCTTTCAGCATCAAAAATCAGACATAATCATACCGCCAGGGAGGTTAAAGGGGTTTTAAAGCCTCGTGTTTATTCACCTTAATGCATCCTATGCATTAAGGTTAAAAAACACCTTGCACTGTCCGGCCCCCCCGAGCCCCCGTTTTACTTACCTGAGCCCCAAACTTCCGCGGGCGCGATCCCGCGTCGCTTTCCCCATGGCTTCTCGGCTCTTAATTGGATAGATTGATAGCAGCACAGCTATTGGCTCCCGCTGCTGTCAATCAAATCCAATGATGCGGCCGCCGGTGAGCGGGGCCGAGTCATACACTCGGCGGCTATGACACGGGAGCACGCACGCAAGGTAACCCCCTTGGGAGAGAGCTTCCCAGAGGGGGTTATCTATTGCGGGGAGGAGCCGCAAGAGCCGCCGTGGGACCCCAGAAGAGGATGTTCGGGGCCACTCTGTGCAAAACTAACTGCACAGTGGAGGGAAGTATGACATGTTTGTTCTTTTTTTTTTTTTTTTTTTAAACGTGAACCTTTAGTACCACTTTAAAGATTTAAAAAATCTTAATTTTTATTCAAGTAAATATTAAATATTACCCATGAATATTTCAAGTATATGTATTTCTATCTAGTATGTGATGCTCTGGGCTCATTTACATGTGTTTATCTGCCTATTCTTAGCTGTTCTGCAGCAAAAAAAACTGTAGTTTTACAGCACTCAGTGGCTCAAGCTAAAATGTACACTCACATCTCAATGATCAGAGGAGTGACCAAAACCATACCATAGTTGCCCACGATCAGCATGATCATTCACAGCTAACAAAAAGTATTCCACTTTCCTTCCACTTTCATGACAAAAGCAGACAAAGCCAAAGGTTCCCAAAATAATACAAATATTTGTAATTTCATTATTTGTTATGCTAGATTTCCATGACAATTTTTGCAAAAGATAGCATTGTATCAAAGGGATTCAGTTAAATGTGGGATCTGCAAACTGCCGATTGCCCCAGCAGGTTGCCCCAGCAGTAAGTTGGTATCGACTGGGGCCATTACGCCCCTGGAGCTGAGGGCGGGGTACACCACCAGGGGGAGGACCCAAAAGAAGGGTGAGGAGGCCAAGGAATGTCAAAATGAGGAAGGAAACGGCCTATGGTAAAAATAAATAAAGGAGACCTTGTTATGATTTCGTAAAGAGTAATGCTGGCCATACACGTACAGAATTTTGTCCGTTTGCAGGCTGAATGATTGTTCGTCGGTCGAAAACGAATTGTCCACTAACTGATAGAATAAACTCATTTCCATGATCTTTTCCATGATCGTAGTGATCATTCGAGAACAATAAAAAATATATATAAATTGTACAAGACAGAATATTCCTATTGTTTTGATTATAACATACATGTATACACTTTAATTGAAACGGTAAAAGTTATAGATTCGGATCCATCGACACGGTCAAAATTGTCGGTAAAGTTGGGCTCACTAGCGACAGGATTGTCGAACGATCTTTCCAAAATCAACTAGTTTCAGAGAATATTCTGTATGTGTATGGCCAGCATAAGCTAGGCTGTAAAAACAATATAAATATATAAATGATAAGATAACTGCCTCATGTGAACGCAGAGAGTGTGAATGTGAAATAGGTGAACCACCAAAAAATCCATGTATGGAAAAAGGTGATAGGAATGGGCATCAAGTCCCAATATGGGCTCAACATATAAGCAAGCCCCAGGGCGAAGTGCCATGCTAGTTAAAAGACATCACAAGATATATAGAAGAGTGCCAAATAAGAGTAGTGCAGTGGCTGGCTGTAGAATGTGTCCGTGCAAGCCAACCTTCTCAATAGTGATGAGCCGAACACCCCCGGGTTCGGTTCGCACCAGAACCCGCGAACGGACCGAAAGTTCGAACGAACATTAGAACCCTATTAAATACAATGGATGCGAACGTTCGAATTCTAAAGTGCTAATTATAACAACTATTATGCATGTTATTGTCCTAAAAAGGGTTTGGGAACCCGGGTTCTGCACCAGGGGACATGTATCAATGCAAAAATAAGTTTTAAAAACGGTCGTTTTCCGGGAGCAGTCATTTTAATGATGCATAAAGTGAAAAAAAAAAAGTCAAATATTCCTTTAAATATCGTACCTGGGGGGTGT
Source organism: Rana muscosa (assembly GCA_029206835.1). Lineage (NCBI taxonomy): Eukaryota > Metazoa > Chordata > Amphibia > Anura > Ranidae > Rana > Rana muscosa. Next base: position 75,302,453 of record CM055125.1, read on the forward strand.
CTAAAGTATGCCTGTGAAGTGCCACGTGTTTCCCGTGTTTAGAACTGTCCCTGCACAAAATGACACTTCTAAAGGAAAAAAAAGCCATTTAAAACTGCTTGCGGCTTTAATGTAATGTCTGGTCCCGGTAATATGGATGAAAATCTTTAAGAAAAATGGCATAGCTACCCCATGACCCCCCCCCCTACCCCAGCCCATTACCAGCCCCTTTGGGTCTTGTATGGATATTAAGGGGAACCCCGCACATAAAATAAAAAAGGCCCTATATACTCTGAACAGCCGTATACAGGCGGTGCATACAAGACAGGGACTGTAGGTTTGTTCTTATGTAGAATCTGTTTGTAATTTTGAACAGGTACATTGTTGAAGTGTAGCTCCAGACCAAAAATCTATTTTTAAACTTTTTGGAAAACATAGGTAAGGGTTATCACCCCTGTAACATTTGTTTTGCTGTCTGTGCCCCTGTTCAGAACATTTCACCTCACTTTCCGTCCTAATGACAACTGTTTTTGAAATGTGGTGTTTTTCTTGAAACAAGGATTGCTGATAAAGCATCAGTACAGAGGAGACACCTTTCTCCCATATTTATTCTTACAGGAGAGAATTTTCCTTCCTAGTGGTAGATTTCCTCTCACTTCCTGTTGTCTTCTTGCGTTTGCAAGTAGGAGTCGTTTGTAAGTTGGATGTTTGAAAGTAGGGACCTGCCGTATATACTCTGCAGAAATAGGCCCCTTAGTTGTTGGTGTTGGCACAACACTGTAAGCACTCACAGTTACTCTTGGTTGGTGCTGGAACGCCCTGCTGTCAACTATTATATCAGGAATTTTAATTACATATAATTGTTGAACAGTGGTAGTAAAAATTGGGCCTTTGATGGTGGTGCTGGTGCCACAACACTGTAAGCCCTGACAGTTACTCTTGGTGGGTGCAGCAATGGGCCCTGCTGTGAATTATTAGATCAAGAATTGTAATTACATGCCCCTGTTGAACAGGGGCTGAAAAATTGGGCCTTAGGCACTGGTGGCACAACACTGCAACCCTTCACAGATACTGTACTTGGAGCACAGCAATGAGCCCTGTTGCAAAGTATTGCTTCAAAAATTGTAATGACACGCCCCTGTTAAACAGGGGCTGAAAAATTGGGCCTTAGGCACTGGTGGCACAACACTGCAACTCCTCACAGATACTGTACTTGGAGCACAGCAATGAGCCCTGTTGCAAAGTATTGCTTCAAAAATTGTAATTACACGCCACTGTTAAACAGGGGCTGAAAAATTGGGCGTTAGGCACTGGTGGCGGCACCCATAAACAAAAATGATCTTCCAAGCTATCATCATCAATCGTATCATTGAGGACTCGGAGGAGGAGGATAGGCAGTCAACATAACAGCACAGGCACTCAGCATCAGCATCAGTCTTGAAGGGATGTGACATTTTAAAATCAATTAGTCTGTTATATCAGCATCAGGTGTGTGGTAGCTGGTGGTGATCCAAGACTGGTTCATCTTGATGAAAGTCAGTCGATCAACCGAGTCGGTGGACAGGCGCACCCTGTGATCCGTGACAAATCCTCCAGCAGCACTGAATGTGCGTTCCGAAAGAACGCTGGATGCAGGACAGGCCAGTAGCTCAATTGCATACTGTGCAAGCTCTGGCCAGTGATCCATCCTCAAGACCCAGTAAGCCAGAGGATTTTCGGTGGGGAAGGTGTCCAAGTCTGACCTTGCCCCTAGATATTCCTGCACCATGTTTATCAGACGCTGGCGATGGTTGCTGGAACCGATCATACTTTGGGGCTGCGGACTAAAGAATTGTCTGAACGCATCGGTCAGACGGCCACCTTCCCCACCGCTCCTTCTTTGACTGGCCGAAGCCTCAGCAACTCGTTGTCCAGGACCAGGAGTTTGCAACCTCCCAGTCTCTGGGAACGCGTTGCACAGACCTTTCTGCAAGGCCTCCCGGAGTTGTCTCATCCTCTGCTCCCTCTGCGACGGTAACATAAGGTCCGCAACCTTACCCTTGTACCGTGGATCAAGGAGAGTGGCCAGCCAGTAATGGTCCCTCTCCTTGATCCGAAGAATACGAGGATCCTTCCGCAGACTTTGCAGGATCAGGGAGGCCATGCAGCGTAGGTTTGCTGAGGCATTCGCTCCGGAGTCCTCTGGGTCACTAAGGACGACATGATCCGCAGCCACCTCCTCCCAGCCACGTACAAGTCCACTGGTTTCTTGGGACTGTAAATCATCCCTAAAAGACTGCTGCTGATGATGCTGAGTGCCAGCCTCCACCTCCATGCTGACACAATCCTCCTCCTCCTCCTCCTCCTCCTCCTCCTCCTCTTCCTGTGCGATGGGTGGGACAGAAGGAACACTGTCTGGGTAAAGGGGGCCTTGAGAGGCAAGGAAGTCCTCCTCTTCCTGCCTCTGTTCTGCCTCAAGTGCCCTGTCCATTATTCCACGCAGCGTGTGCTCCAACAGGTGGACAAGAGGTACAGTGTCACTGATGCATGCACTGTCACTGCTCACCATCCTCGTGGCCTCCTCAAATGGTGCCAGGACAGTGCATGCATCCCTGATCATGCCCCACTGGCGTGGAGAAAAAAAACCAAGCTCCCCTGACCCTGTCCTGGTGCCGTAGTCGCACAGGTACTCATTGATGGCCCTCTGCTGCGTGTGCAGCCGCTGCAGCATGGCCAACGTTGAGTTCCACCTGGTGGGCATGTCACATATAAGGCGGTTCTTGGGCAGGTTCAACTCCTTTTGCAGCTCAGCCAGGCGAGCACTGGCATTATAAGATCTGCGGAAATGCACACAGACTTTCCTGGCCTGCCTCAGGACATCCTGTAAGCCCGGGTACCTGCCCAAGAACCGCTGCACCACCAGGTTAAGGACGTGAGCCACACAGGGCACATGGGTCAGTTGTCCCTGTCGGAGGGCGGAGAGGAGGTTGGTGCCATTGTCGCAAACCACCATTCCTGGCTTAAGCTGGCGTGGCGTCAACCACCTCTCGGCCTGGCCCTGCAGAGCAGACAGGACCTCTGCCCCAGTGTGGCTTCTGTCCCCCAAACACACCAGCGCAAGCACGGCATGGCATCTTTTTGCCTGCGTACTTGCGTAGCCCCGTGAACGGCTACGGAGCACCGCTGGTTCATAGGACAAACCACAGGAAGAGGCCATGGAGGAAGAAGAAGAGGAGGGGGTGGAGGAGAGAGGTGTGTCACAACCAGTAGTAGCATTTTGGAGGCGTGGCGGTGGGACAACCTCCAACACTACTGCACCTTGTCCTGAATCCTTCCCAGCTGCCAAAAGAGTGACCCAATGGGCCGTGAAAGAAAGGTAACGTCCCTGTCCATGCCTGCTGGACCATGAGTCAGCGGTAATATGCACCTTACCGCTGACCGCCCTGTCCAGCGAGGCCAAGACATTGCCTTCCACATGCCGGTAGAGAGCCGGAATAGCCTTCCGTGAGAAAAAGTGGCGTTTGGGAACCTGCCACTGAGGAACCGCACATTGCACAAACTCACGGAAGGGGGCCGAGTCTACCAACTGAAAAGGCAGCAGTTGAAGCGCTAGCAATTTAGCCAAGCTAGCATTCAACCGCTGGGCATGTGGATGGCTGGGAGTGAACTTCTTTCGACGGTCCAGCAGCTGGGGCAGGGAAATTTGCCTGCTAGAATCGGACGTCGGTGTACTGCTAGCAGAGTGGGCGCAAGTACTTGGCTGTGACACACCTAATTCTACACCTTCATTCCTCTCAGTGCATGTTTCAGAGAGGACTGAAGTTATAGTGGGGTTGGAGATCCCAGCTGATGCGGTGCAAGGAGAGGTCCGCTTTGTTCTTTGGTGTGGGTCTTTGAGGTAGGCTTGCCAACGAGCTGCATGGCAGGTCAACATATGTCTGGTCAGGCATGTGGTACCCAAGCGGCTGATGTTTTGGCCACGCGATATACGCTTGAGACATATGTTGCAAACAGCAGCTGTGCGATCTGATGCACTAGCCTCAAAAAAGGCCCACACCAAAGAACTTTTTGAATGACGGGCAGAGGCAGCGCCCTGCACAGGCGGAGCTCTGCGGTGTGATTCCGTCGGTGTACTGCCCTTACGCTGGCCACCAAAGGGCATCCTGCCTCGTTGGAGATGTGCCTCCTCCTCATCCTCCTCCTCCTCCTCTCTCCTATTAGGCACCCACGTGGAGTCATTGACCTCATCATCCCCTCCCTCCTCATCACTGGAGCCAATCTGGCAGTATGCTGCAGCTGCTGGAACATGACTGCCAGATTGGTGTCCTTCTTGAGCATCCCCTCTGTCTGCTCTCACGCTACTGCCTTCCTCTAGCTGGGTTTCATCATCAGACCCTTCGAAACGCTGGGCATCCTCCTGGAGCATGTACCCAACACTGTGCTGAAACAGTTCGGGGGACTCCTCAGGAGGAGGACATGGTGGGTCTAGGGAAGGAGTGACTGATGATTTGTCTGACATTGATACCAGGGAAGACGACGCTTTGGCAGCTGCTTTTCCAGTACCCTGAGCCTGGGTGAGAGAGGATGAGGAGGAGGAGGAGGGCTTGGTCATCCACTCTACCAAGTCTTCGGCATGATGTGGCTCAACATGTCCAGCTGCCGAAAAGAAGGACAAGCGTGTCCCATGGCCATGTGCTGATGACAATGCACCGCGTCCACGACCAGCACTGTTGCCCCCAGACACAGAGCCTGCTTGCCCTCTTTTATTGCCTCCTGACTGTCTGCCTCTCCTTGTTTGCCTTCCAGACATTCTAATAGATGGCCTGCAGGGAGATGGGAAAAAAGCAATAAGGGCTACCTTCAGGTGTCCTTCTCTGTCCCTTGAAACAAGGACTTTCACAGTGAAAGAAACTGACACTGTCCCTACCTAGAGTTTTCTATCCCTAGAATAAATGTTTTTTTTAATCACAATATAGCACAAGGACAATTCACTCAATGTCTCTCCAGGTCCCTGGAAACAAGGACTTGCAGAGTGAAAGAAACTGACACTGTCCCTACCTAGAGTTTTCTGTCCCTAGAATAAATGTTTTTTTTAAGCACAATATAGCACAAGGAAAATTAACTCACTGTCCTTACAGGTCCCTGGAAACAAGGACTTGCAGAGTGAAAGAAACTGACACTGTCCCTACCTAGAGTTTTCTGTCCCTAGAATAAATGTTTTTTTTAAGCACAATATAGCACAAGGACAATTAACTCACTGTCCTTACAGGTCCCTGGAAACAAGGACTTGCAGAGTGAAAAAAAAAAAACACTCTCCCTACCTAGAGTTTTCTGTCCCTAGAAAAAATGTTTTTTTTAAGCACAATATAGCACAAGGACAATTAACTCACTGTCCTTACAGGTCCCTGGAAACAAGGACTTGCAGAGTGAAAGAAAAAAAACACTCTCCCTACCTACAGTTTTCTGTCCCTAGAAAAAATGTTTTTTTTAATCACAATATAGCACAAGGAAAATTAACTCACTGTCCTTACAGGTCCCTGGAAACAAGGACTTGCAGAGTGAAAGAAAAAAAACACTCTCCCTACCTACAGTTTTCTGTCCCTAGAAAAAATGTTTTTTTTAATCACAATATAGCACAAGGAAAATTAACTCACTGTCCTTACAGGTCCCTGGAAACAAGGACTTGCAGAGTGAAAGAAACTGACACTGTCCCTACCTAGAGTTTTCTGTCCCTAGAATAAATGTTTTTTTTAATCACAATATAGCACAAGGACAATTCACTCAATGTCTCTCCAGGTCCCTGGAAACAAGGACTTGCAGAGTGAAAGAAACTGACACTGTCCCTACCTAGAGTTTTCTGTCCCTAGAATAAATGTTTTTTTTAAGCACAATATAGCACAAGGACAATTAACTCACTGTCCTTACAGGTCCCTGGAAACAAGGACTTGCAGAGTGAAAGAAACTGACACTGTCCCTACCTAGAGTTTTCTGTCCCTAGAATAAATGTTTTTTTTAAGCACAATATAGCACAAGGACAATTAACTCACTGTCCTTACAGGTCCCTGGAAACAAGGACTTGCAGAGTGAAAAAAAAAAAACACTCTCCCTACCTAGAGTTTTCTGTCCCTAGAAAAAATGTTTTTTTTAAGCACAATATAGCACAAGGACAATTAACTCACTGTCCTTACAGGTCCCTGGAAACAAGGACTTGCAGAGTGAAAGAAAAAAAACACTCTCCCTACCTACAGTTTTCTGTCCCTAGAAAAAATGTTTTTTTTAATCACAATATAGCACAAGGAAAATTAACTCACTGTCCTTACAGGTCCCTGGAAACAAGGACTTGCAGAGTGAAAGAAAAAAAACACTCTCCCTACCTACAGTTTTCTGTCCCTAGAAAAAATGTTTTTTTTAATCACAATATAGCACAAGGAAAATTAACTCACTGTCCTTACAGGTCCCTGGAAACAAGGACTTGCAGAGTGAAAGAAACTGACACTGTCCCTACCTAGAGTTTTCTGTCCCTAGAATAAATGTTTTTTTTAATCACAATATAGCACAAGGACAATTCACTCAATGTCTCTCCAGGTCCCTGGAAACAAGGACTTGCAGAGTGAAAGAAACTGACACTGTCCCTACCTAGAGTTTTCTGTCCCTAGAATAAATGTTTTTTTTAAGCACAATATAGCACAAGGACAATTAACTCACTGTCCTTACAGGTCCCTGGAAACAAGGACTTGCAGAGTGAAAAAAAAAAAAAACTCTCCCTACCTAGAGTTTTCTGTCCCTAGAAAAAATGTTTTTTTTAATCACAATATAGCACAAGGACAATTAACTCACTGTCCTTACAGGTCCCTGGAAACAAGGACTTGCAGAGTGAAAGAAAAAAAACACTCTCCCTACCTACAGTTTTCTGTCCCTAGAAAAAATGTTTTTTTTAATCACAATATAGCACAAGGAAAATTAACTCACTGTCCTTACAGGTCCCTGGAAACAAGGACTTGCAGAGTGAAAGAAACTGACACTGTCCCTACCTAGAGTTTTCTGTCCCTAGAATAAATGTTTTTTTTAATCACAATATAGCACAAGGAAAATTAACTCACTGTCCTTACAGGTCCCTGGAAACAAGGACTTGCAGAGTGAAAGAAAAAAAACACTCTCCCTACCTAGAGTTTTCTGTCCCTAGAAAAAATGTTTTTTTTAATCACAATATAGCACAAGGAAAATTAACTCACTGTCCTTACAGGTCCCTGGAAACAAGGACTTGCAGAGTGAAAGAAACTGACACTGTCCCTACCTAGAGTTTTCTGTCCCTAGAATAAATGTTTTTTTTAATCACAATATAGCACAAGGACAATTCACTCAATGTCTCTCCAGGTCCCTGGAAACAAGGACTTGCAGAGTGAAAGAAACTGACACTGTCCCTACCTAGAGTTTTCTGTCCCTAGAATAAATGTTTTTTTTAAGCACAATATAGCACAAGGACAATTAACTCACTGTCCTTACAGGTCCCTGGAAACAAGGACTTGCAGAGTGAAAGAAAAAAAACACTCTCCCTACCTACAGTTTTCTGTCCCTAGAAAAAATGTTTTTTTTAATCACAATATAGCACAAGGAAAATTAACTCACTGTCCTTACAGGTCCCTGGAAACAAGGACTTGCAGAGTGAAAGAAACTGACACTGTCCCTACCTAGAGTTTTCTGTCCCTAGAATAAATGTTTTTTTTAATCACAATATAGCACAAGGAAAATTAACTCACTGTCCTTACAGGTCCCTGGAAACAAGGACTTGCAGAGTGAAAGAAACTGACACTGTCCCTACCTAGAGTTTTCTGTCCCTAGAATAAATGTTTTTTTTAAGCACAATATAGCACAAGGACAATTAACTCACTGTCCTTACAGGTCCCTGGAAACAAGGACTTGCAGAGTGAAAGAAAAAAAACACTCTCCCTACCTACAGTTTTCTGTCCCTAGAAAAAATGTTTTTTTTAATCACAATATAGCACAAGGAAAATTAACTCACTGTCCTTACAGGTCCCTGGAAACAAGGACTTGCAGAGTGAAAGAAACTGACACTGTCCCTACCTAGAGTTTTCTGTCCCTAGAATAAATGTTTTTTTTAATCACAATATAGCACAAGGAAAATTAACTCACTGTCCTTACAGGTCCCTGGAAACAAGGACTTGCAGAGTGAAAGAAACTGACACTGTCCCTACCTAGAGTTTTCTGTCCCTAGAATAAATGTTTTTTTTAAGCACAATATAGCACAAGGACAATTAACTCACTGTCCTTACAGGTCCCTGGAAACAAGGACTTGCAGAGTGAAAGAAAAAAAACACTCTCCCTACCTACAGTTTTCTGTCCCTAGAAAAAATGTTTTTTTTAATCACAATATAGCACAAGGAAAATTAACTCACTGTCCTTACAGGTCCCTGGAAACAAGGACTTGCAGAGTGAAAGAAACTGACACTGTCCCTACCTAGAGTTTTCTGTCCCTAGAATAAATGTTTTTTTTAATCACAATATAGCACAAGGACAATTCACTCAATGTCTCTCCAGGTCCCTGGAAACAAGGACTTGCAGAGTGAAAGAAACTGACACTGTCCCTACCTAGAGTTTTCTGTCCCTAGAATAAATGTTTTTTTTAAGCACAATATAGCACAAGGACAATTAACTCACTGTCCTTACAGGTCCCTGGAAACAAGGACTTGCAGAGTGAAAGAAAAAAAACACTCTCCCTACCTACAGTTTTCTGTCCCTAGAAAAAATGTTTTTTTTAATCACAATATAGCACAAGGAAAATTAACTCACTGTCCTTACAGGTCCCTGGAAACAAGGACTTGCAGAGTGAAAGAAACTGACACTGTCCCTACCTAGAGTTTTCTGTCCCTAGAATAAATGTTTTTTTTAATCACAATATAGCACAAGGAAAATTAACTCACTGTCCTTACAGGTCCCTGGAAACAAGGACTTGCAGAGTGAAAGAAACTGACACTGTCCCTACCTAGAGTTTTCTGTCCCTAGAATAAATGTTTTTTTTAAGCACAATATAGCACAAGGACAATTAACTCACTGTCCTTACAGGTCCCTGGAAACAAGGACTTGCAGAGTGAAAGAAAAAAAACACTCTCCCTACCTACAGTTTTCTGTCCCTAGAAAAAATGTTTTTTTTAATCACAATATAGCACAAGGAAAATTAACTCACTGTCCTTACAGGTCCCTGGAAACAAGGACTTGCAGAGTGAAAGAAACTGACACTGTCCCTACCTAGAGTTTTCTGTCCCTAGAATAAATGTTTTTTTTAATCACAATATAGCACAAGGAAAATTAACTCACTGTCCTTACAGGTCCCTGGAAACAAGGACTTGCAGAGTGAAAGAAACTGACACTGTCCCTACCTAGAGTTTTCTGTCCCTAGAATAAATGTTTTTTTTAAGCACAATATAGCACAAGGACAATTAACTCACTGTCCTTACAGGTCCCTGGAAACAAGGACTTGCAGAGTGAAAGAAAAAAAACACTCTCCCTACCTACAGTTTTCTGTCCCTAGAAAAAATGTTTTTTTTAATCACAATATAGCACAAGGAAAATTAACTCACTGTCCTTACAGGTCCCTGGAAACAAGGACTTGCAGAGTGAAAGAAACTGACACTGTCCCTACCTAGAGTTTTCTGTCCCTAGAATAAATGTTTTTTTTAATCACAATATAGCACAAGGAAAATTAACTCACTGTCCTTACAGGTCCCTGGAAACAAGGACTTGCAGAGTGAAAGAAACTGACACTGTCCCTACCTAGAGTTTTCTGTCCCTAGAATAAATGTTTTTTTTAAGCACAATATAGCACAAGGACAATTAACTCACTGTCCTTACAGGTCCCTGGAAACAAGGACTTGCAGAGTGAAAGAAACTGACACTGTCCCTACCTAGAGTTTTCTGTCCCTAGAATAAATGTTTTTTTAATCACAATATAGCACAAGGAAAATTAACTCACTGTCCTTACAGGTCCCTGGAAACAAGGACTTGCAGAGTGAAAGAAACTGACACTGTCCCTACCTAGAGTTTTCTGTCCCTAGAATAAATGTTTTTTTTAATCACAATATAGCACAAGGACAATTAACTCACTGTCCTTACAGGTCCCTGGAAACAAGGACTTGCAGAGTGAAAGAAACTGACACTGTCCCTACCTAGAGTTTTCTGTCCCTAGAATAAATGTTTTTTTTAAGCACAATATAGCACAAGGACAATTAACTCACTGTCCTTACAGGTCCCTGGAAACAAGGACTTGCAGAGTGAAAGAAACTGACACTGTCCCTACCTAGAGTTTTCTGTCCCTAGAATAAATGTTTTTTTTAAGCACAATATAGCACAAGGACAATTAACTCACTGTCCTTACAGGTCCCTGGAAACAAGGACTTGCAGAGTGAAAGAAACTGACACTGTCCCTACCTAGAGTTTTCTGTCCCTAGAATAAATGTTTTTTTTAATCACAATATAGCACAAGGAAAATTAACTCACTGTCCTTACAGGTCCCTGGAAACAAGGACTTGCAGAGTGAAAGAAACTGACACTGTCCCTACCTAGAGTTTTCTGTCCCTAGAATAAATGTTTTTTTTAATCACAATATAGCACAAGGACAATTAACTCACTGTCCTTACAGGTCCCTGGAAACAAGGACTTGCAGAGTGAAAGAAACTGACACTGTCCCTACCTAGAGTTTTCTGTCCCTAGAATAAATGTTTTTTTTAAGCACAATATAGCACAAGGACAATTAACTCACTGTCCTTACAGGTCCCTGGAAACAAGGACTTGCAGAGTGAAAGAAACTGACACTGTCCCTACCTAGAGTTTTCTGTCCCTAGAATAAATGTTTTTTTTAAGCACACTATAGCAGAAGCACAAAACACACTGACACTCTCCCTACCTATCCTTCTCTTTCCCTAAACTAAAGGAATCCAGGTTAAGCAAGAAAGAAATAACAGTCACTGTCCCTGCCTATGCTACTCTATCCCTGCTCCGGAACACACTACACTAGGCCGCCGTGCTGGCGGCCTTTTATAGTGTGGGGCGTGTACTAAACACCCTCAGCAATAATTGGCCACAGGCATCCTGCCTGTGGCCAATCATTGCTCTCCTCGCTGCCGGCGCTGTGATTGGCCAAGCATGCGGGGTCACAGTGCATGCTTGGCCAATCACAGCGCCTGGATGACACTGCGATGGCGTAGTGCATTGTGGGCCGTTCGCGTCACTCGAATTTGGCGCGAACGGCCCAAATCGTTCGATCTTCGTCGAACGATCGAACAGCCAATGTTCGAGTCGAACGTATGTTCGACTCGAACACGAAGCTCATCCCTACTTCTCAAGTGTTCCTCCCCACATATGTAGAGTGCCACAAGGAAGCGATATATCTATGTGTCCTTCTGCCCTGATCCCCGCTGACCCTCCTCTTATATTTATCTTAGGTGCTTGTATGGGACATCACATGGGATGAATGAGAAAGCAGGGCCATGGGGATCAGGATTTCAGAATAGGTACTGGAGATATGTATCACCATTGCTTCCTTGTACTGCTCTACAAACAAGTGACCCCTGTACACAGCCCTACATACATACTACTTTCCCCTGTATTGTGCCCTACATACTACTGACCCCTGTACACTGTCCTACAAACTACTGATCCCAGTACATTGCCCAACAAACTACTGACCCATGTACTGTGCTCTACACACTACTGACCTCTGTACACTGCCCCACATACACTACTGATGCCTCTGCACTAACCTACAAACTACTGACACCTGTTCAGTGCTCTACAAACTACTGACTCCTGCACTCTGCCCTACATACTACTAACTCCATGCCCAAAATATTACTGACCCCTGTCCTCTGCCCAATATATTACTGACCCCTGCCCTCTGCCCAACATACTACTGACTCATGTACACTGCCCTACATACTACTGACCCCTGTGGTCTGCTTTTCAAACTAGTGTCCCCTGTACTCTTCCCTACATACTATTGAACCCTGTACATTACCGACCCCTATACTCTGCCCTACATACTATTGACCACTGAACATTGTGTTACAAACTATTGACCACTGAACTCTGTGTCGCAAACTACAAATTACTAACCTCTGTACTCTATATTACCTTCTCCTGACCCCTGCACTCTTCATTACATACTACTGTCCTCTGAACTCTGTGTTACTTACACCTGCACCCTGCACTATCAAAACCAAAATGTATACTGCTCTTACAAGCCGAAAACAGCAGAGTACAGTCAGCCAAGCCAGAACACTGCCCAATCTGCCAGGCCAGAACACTGCCCAATCTGCCAGGCCAGAGCTAAAACCAATCTGTAAGGCCAGAACAAAAAAAACAGTCAGCAAGGCCAGAACTGAAATCAACCAACCAGGCCAGAACTCAAATCAACCAACCAGGCCAGAACTCAAATCAGTCAGTTTGGCCAGACAGCCAGAATTAAGGCCCACCAGGCATTAAGGCCCACCAGGCCAAAACTCAGGACTCAAAGTAGTCAGCAAGGCCAGAACTCAACCCAGCCAGCTGGGAAAGTATTTAGCTCAGCCAGGTCAGAACACAGCCCAGCAAGCCAGTCCTGAACTCAAACCAGTCAGTCAGGCTAGAACTCAACCCAGCCAATCAGCCCAGAACTTAAACCAGCTAGTCGGGACAGCACTCAGACCAGACAGTTAGGCCTAAACTCAGCCTATCCAGGATACAGTACAGACTAGTCAAAAAAGTCAGTCTGCAGAACCAGTTATTCTGCCTTCATAATGGCCTCCTTTATCAGACTTGGGGTCACCAATTATTCTCCAGAGTTGAAAAAAACTGTGAATGTAAGTGAATGCTAAGTTTCTCACTGAAGCTGTACACACGATCGGAATCTCCATTGGGATAAACTCCGACAGATTTTTTAGACGGAATTCCGTTCAAGCTGTCTTGCATACACACTGTCACACCAAATTCCGACCGTCAAGAACGCGGTGACGTACAACTCTACGACGAGCCGAGAAAAATTAAGAAAAATTAAGTTGCGTGTTTTTTTTCTCCGTCGGAGTTCCATACAGACAAACGGAATTTCCGTCGGAGAAAAAGAGAACATGTTCTCTTTCTAACTCAGACGGAATTCCTCGGAATTTCCGATGGGGCATACACATGGTCGGAATATCCGATGTGTACAAGGCATTCGTTTGTATTTTTACAGTGACATTTGTTTTCATATATTTTCTTCTTTTTGTTTGGGCCGTGCTAGTTAAACAATTTTTTTGTGCCGCACCCTGGTGATCTTAGATCTCTTGCAAGTTGTTTAGGCAGATTTCCACCTCTCAAAGGTTGCCTATCTTTGATTTAAAACATCTGATAACTTTGTTTACTTCTTACGGACATTCGATGAAGGAGCTAAGTTCCTTGGTTGGCACACTTGTGGCTAAGTAGCTCCCACTCTCTCTGCTGGAAATGTTATTTATACAAAATGTAACAGGAGGGTGAAAACACCTAGGAATGGGCATAAACGCCCAAAACACCCAAGTGGATAGAAAAGTGTTCAGAATAGTCGGGGGATCATGTTTTTGGGGCATGTAAGATAAAGAAAAAACTGAGGGTCTGACTCAGACTACCAGACTCTACATGTATCTTATTTATCCAGTTCCACTGTTAGAAATCACGGGGTCTTGTACAGCCTACCTGACAGGGCCCTCCAACTGCCCCAAAATCAAAATTGTATTTATTTTTGCAAAAAATACACTAAAATCATTATTAGCAGACACACAAACACAATATAACTTCCAAAATTCCTGCTATGTCTAAAGATAAAGCGGTATCAATTTAATAAAAAAGCTCTGTGGGAATGAGGTTTTGGAGCTCATTCACATGGGTGCTGTGGCCTGTACAGTTATCAGCTTTTTTTAAATGTGATTAAAGCTGTGTACAGGCAGCCTATGTTACGCTATGGGGATGCAGCAGCTGTACGAGCACAGCCACAGGTCCTAATTTGACAGGCGTGTGGGTGCAGGTCTATGGCCCCAAACACAGACAATGTGCATTCGGGGACACTCATCTGCACCTGCACACCTGTCATATTAGGACCTCCAACTGTGTTCATACATAGAGCAACAGGCGGCTCTAGCCGCACACACATACCGCTTGTTTACACTGTATGGGCCAGAGAACCCATGTGAATGAGCCCTTAATTATGTGTGTTATATTTTTATAATTTCTTTTACAATTGTGTTTTTTATTTAAAAAAAAATTTACAATTTTTTTTTTAAAGCCCTGTGGGGGGGGGGGGCTTTGGTGAAATATCAGGGGTCTAAACAGACCCCTGATGTCTCACTGTTGAGAAGGAGAAAGTGATTAAGGACACTCAATCTCTATATTTGCAGCCTCAGCTGAACAGAATGAATGAACAGGAACAGCTTTGCACAGAGCGTCCTATTCATTCACAAACTGAAGCATAGTAAACAATTTATTATGCTTCATTCACAAACTGAAGCATAGTAAACAATTTATTATGCTTCAATTACAGTTCCTTAAAAAAGTATTCATACCCCTTAAAAAATGTTCCAAATTTTGTCATGTTACAACCAAAAACGTAAATGTATTTTGTTGATTTTATGTGATAGACCAACACAAAGTGGCACATAATTGTGAAGTCGAAGGAAAATGATAAATGGCTTTCAAAATTGTTTACAAATAAATATCTAAAAAGTGTGGGGTGCGTCTCCTCCCCTTCCCCCGCTCACGAGAGCTGATACCTCTCTTCCTATCAACCTCCTTTCACCCCAAAATGTTGAAGGTCAACTGATACTGAAGCAAATTAAACTGATTGCGATCCCGGCACCTCCTGGACCCTCATAGACCCCCCTTCCCCCATCATGATTGGTACCTCCCAACTTGAACTATTCTTAGGTTAGAATCACCTCATCTTGTTGCCCATCCTAGACCTTGCAGAGTCTAACATTGCCTACTATTCTATGATTATCCTGGTATTCCTAATGTCTTGTATTCCTTATGTAGCACTACCCCTGTAGGAGCTGCTGGTTTAAGTTTTGGGCCTGTACTCTGCCTATCAACCCCTGTAATTTGGCTTGATTCCCCCTTGGCACAACTGGACAATAATAACAATAATGTGATTGTGGGCCCCTAAAGGCTATAGAGGGCCACAATGATATTACACAACAATAATTGTAATTAAATATTGTTACCTTGTTGTGGTTTGCCTGCCACACAGCTGCAAAAGACAGAGTCCCACACAAGAAGTAGTTCAACCAAGAGGTAATATGTTTACTTGGTAAGGAAATAGAAATTACACATGTGATATTTGACTCAAACAGATCCCTGTGAGAGTCCACTGACATACATATACACAACAGTTCCAGGGTTTCACTTATAAACTAAGAGACCCAAATTTACCCAACTTAGGGTCAGATCTGAAGAAGTGCACGGTGGAGGAATCTCCCACTGTAATGGTATCCGCAGTGGGGTACTTCACCACCAAGTCCAACCCAGCTCACTAAAACAGCACAGTGACAATAAAATAAAGTTCAACAAGCTATCTGGCTCCCCCTGGTGGGCAGCTTTACTGGTGCGCGTCCCGCTGTATCAACCTAGTCAGTGAGCTGAACTGATGATTGTTCCTAAAAGTTTCCAGTAATCTTCACTAGCTTTTGTTGGTGCACTTGAGTATTTGTAATCCAACAAAAAGGGTGAAGGAAGATTGAACACTTAACATGTGTGGTGAAAGGGCAAGTGGAATGCTTAACTTCCCAAAGCGCTAACTCACTCCTGAATGTAGCGTGTCTCCACTTAAGGCACTGCAGTTGCCAGCAAGTATAAGTAAAACTATGGAAGTCACCTTCCTGCGACACAGTTATTTATGTTGGTGGGCAGGTGCCCTCTCACCAGATGAGGCCTCGCCTCGCTGGTATTCTCCGTTTGGGCCCTCTTGGTTCTCAGCCTCTGGACGGGTCATGGTCCCTGGTCCTCCGCTTAGCCGCTCACAAGGCGTCGGTGGATAGGGGACTCTGGATGCTCGGGAGTGTAGATCGGTCCCTCTCCCTGGTCCGATCAGCAGGGCTGTGGCCGAAATCCCTCCGACAGGCGAAGAGACGGAAAACAAGCCCCGCCTTGTCTTAAATAAGTTCTCCCAGCAGGCCGCGCGTGGCGCCAGGCACCCTGGCAGCACAGTGGCGTTGTGGGCCTTGTAGTCTATTTTTCACTCATAGCAATAGAGTCTCTGTCTCTCCGCACCACAAGGTCCATCATGCATTGTTCTTATCATAGCTGAACCAAACAAATTGCAGCCGTATGATACAAACGGACAACAAAAAGAGTTAAGTTCTTATTAGGCACAAACAGTAGTCCATAAGCTACGTGCAAAAGTGACACCTTGCTACACTTACTATACTGAACTTATGCTGTACCGCTGTTTTGTTTTATTTTTTGTATTGTTTTCTTTTTGTCACAATAAAACGTTTCTGTTTAAAAAAGAAAAAAAAAGTGTGGGGTGCATTTGTATTCAGCCCCCCCCCGAGTCAATACTTTGTAGAACCACCTTTCACTGCAATTACAGCTAGAAGTCTTTTTGGGGATGTCTCTACCGCTTTGCACATCTAGAGAAGGACATTTTTTCTCATTCTTCTTTGCAAAATATCTCAAGTTTTCAGATTGGATGGAAAGCTTCTGTGAGTGTCAAGTCTTGCCACAGATTCTCAATTGGATATAGGTCTGGACTATTGGCCATTCTAACACATGAATATGCTTTGATATAAACCATTCCATTGTAGCTCTGGCTGTATGTTTAGGGTCATTGTCCTGCTGGAAGATAAACTTCCGCCCCAGTCTTAAGTCTTTTTCAGCCACAAACAGGTTTTCTTTTAGGATTGCCTGTATTTGGCTCCATCCATCTTCCCATCAACTCTGAGCAACTTCCCTGTCCCTGCTGAAAAAAAGCATCCTCACAACATGATGCTGCCACCACCATGTTTCACGGTGGGGATGGTGTGTTCAGGGTGATGTGCAGTGTTAGTTTTATGCCACCCATAGCGTTTTTCTTTTTGGCCAAAAAGTTCAATTTTGGTCTCATCTGACCAGAGCACCTTCTTTCACATGTTTGCTGTGTCCCCCACATGGCTTCTCCCAAACTGCAAATGGGACTTCTTATGGCTTTTTTTTTAACAATGGCTTTCTTCTTGTCACTCTTCCATAAAGGCCAGATTTGTGGAGTGCACAACTAATCGTTGTCCTGTGGACAGATTCTCCCACCTGAGCTGTAGATCTCTGCAGCTCCTCTAAAGTTACCATGGGCCTCTTGGCTGCTTCTCTGATTAATGCTCTCCTTACCCGGCCTGTCAGTTTAGGTGGACGGCCATGTCTTGGTAGGTTTGCAGATGTGCCATACGCTTTCCATTTTTGGGATGATGGATTGAACAGTGCTCCGTGAGATGTTCAAAGCTTGGGATATTTTATTTATAACCTAACCCTGCTTTAAACTTCTCCACAACTTTATCCCTGAGCTGTCTGGTGTGTTCCTTGGCCTTCATGATGCTGTTTGTTCATTAAGGTTCTCTAACAAACCTCTGAGGGCTTCAAAGAACAGCTGTATTTATACTGAGATTAAATGACACACAGGTGGACTCTATTTAATAATTGTGTGACTTCTGAAGGCAATTGGTCCACTAGATTTTAGTTAGGGGTATCAGAGTAAAGGGCGCTGAATACAAATGCACACCACACTTTTCAGATATTTATTTGTAAAACATATTAAAAACTATTTATCATTTTCCATCCACTTCACAATTATGTGCCACTTTGTGTTGGTCTATCAGATAAAATACATTTATGTTTTTGGTTGTAACATAACAAAAATGTGGAAAATGTCAAGGGGTGTGAATACTTTTTCAAGGCACTGTATGAATGAACACAATGAATGAACGGTCATGATCACTTACTGTGTACATTCAGAAAAGGGAGGGTACAGTAAATACCATATATAGCATATTTACCACCCCCACCCACTGTTCATCCTGACATTGATCCCCTGTGTGCCCCGCAACAGCCAGCGTGAGGGAGAGGAGGGGAAGCCAGCAGCTCTGTGGGGGGTTGACTGTGGGCAGGTGGGCAGCAGAAGGAAAGGTGAACCTGTACAGAAGAGATGATCAATGCTGCAGGGGTGGCATTTACTGGAACTGATCCTATGTAGTTCCCTCCTCCATACAGGAGGGCCAGTGGTACCTCCTTATGGGAGGCCCTGAAAGTATTGCTTTGGATAGACTTACCAGTTAGCCTCATACACAAAAGTATTTTTAAATTGTTTTTCTTTTTTCTTAAAGGGATTCTGCACTTGTAACATTTTCAGCTGCCCCTCCTGCAATAGGTTCAAGCAGCTACTTACAATCAATAGTGTGAGAAACAAAAATCAGGCAAGAACAAATATAAAAGAGATCTTCAAAAATGCTGAATAGTTTTTAACACAGCACAGAAAATCAGTGGCGTGTATGGGAATGGTTTGAATAAGTGACAGAAACCATTGCTTATGTAAGAATAGGTACAAGTAACTACGATAAGTAAGTGCTCTTTTATCAAAACTGTGATGTCAGCTTATTGTAAGGTGACCAGATTTTTAAAATGAAATCCGGGGACATATTATTATTTTTTTACTAGTAATGGCGGCAATCAGCGACTCTCTGCCCGTCGCCCCCGCCTGCCTCACAGCCTGTCAAGTCTTACTCTCAGGGCCCCGGCTACTACTGGGTGGGGAGCGGAAGAAGATCACTCCGCCAGGGAAGGCAAGGAGATAAGCAGGCAGGCGGCTGGCCGGGACTTGAGCCAAGGCAGAAGAACATGCGAGCGGAGCTGAATGGGCATGCACCCGAAACTTGAAGAAATATTCCCTCTGCTCCGACCAGCACATGATCATCAGAAAGGGGCACAGATAATGAAAAAAAATACACCCCCCTAAGCTAGTAGGAGCAGCGGGGATGTGTAATTCAGAATTCTTTTTTTTTATTCTGCACTGACTGTCTTTGAAATTGCCCAAGCTCCTGTTCAAATCCAATCCGGGGACAAAACCGGGGACAGTGTCCTAAATCCGGGGACTGTCCCCGGAAACTGGGGATGTCTGGTCACTCTATCTTAAAGGAGACTTCTAAGAAAATGGTAATCTCCTATCTGAATGGGTTTTCTCAGTTTAGTTACATGGAGGAACACTTCTTGCTACAGCCCCCTTGTAAATAGTAGTTGGTTTCCTGTCTAAAGTTGTGAACATCACTGGGCAGACTGGAGTCTAATCAGTGGTTTTCAGTCATTAGATTTTATGGTCATCGGGCAATTCCAGATTTTCTTAACAAGTGACACTGCAGATAAAATCTGTAATGACAGCTCTGTCCTGAAAACATCATGGAGCTGCGGGGGAAGGGGAGGGGACGACCTTGGGTTTTTACATTAAGATGTCCCATCTGTACAGGGAATTTTACATGTTTCTGGAAAGCCCCCTATGGGTGCAGGATGGAGCCAATATGCACATGTTTTTCATCCAGGCGGCTCATCGTACTTTAATATTTGTCTTGTAAGTTCTGTGGTGCAACAAATCATTGCCTTCGAGCTGCTGGGATACAGGCCAAGTTGTACGATAGCAAATAATCTTACTTATTTTTTTCTGAATAAAAGACATGGAGATATCTTGATAAGTAGTTAAGTCATAAGTTAAAGGGTAACTCCACTTTCGTGGGGGGGGGGGGGGAAATAGCAAGAAAATAAAAGATTACCGTATATACAATTGTGACACAAGTCATATTGTAAATGATTGTTATTAAAAATGACCTTTCCTTTTCAATCTGTGGCTGCTGTAATTTTCTGAAAATGCAATGCAATATGGCTACCTGGAGTTGTTCTGTACACAGAATATGTAATGAACACACCCCAGACACATCATTTCCTGCTTGTGTGATTGGCTCACCAATTTTCCCAGAAGTTACTAAGATACAAGTCAGATTTTAGGCATCCCCTGCAACAAAAATGTAATTTTTGGTTAGATACTCCCAATAGGAACATGTCTAAAGGGATGCAGACCCAGCATATTTCCTAATTAGTGTCTTGGTTATGAAACCACTCCCATTAGACCCACTCACCACAGAGGCACAGAGAAACACACAGTTATTCATCAGAATAACAAAAGGTAGGAATCTACAACAAAGGTTGTTAAAATCCTTGCAAAGTATATAGATCACCCAGTGGGGAATATTTTTTTCTCAACAAAAGTGGAGTTACGCTTAAAGTATTTGCTATACATTGCACTAAGGCACACTGTTTACCACTGACTAAAGCTGGCCAGAGACAAGTATTTTTTTTTTTTCTGCTAAGCCATGCCAGCGGGACCCACAGGATTAACAAAAGTTTTCCAGCTCATCCCTTTATCAGAAGTCGATCATAATAT
This sequence comes from Rana muscosa, assembly GCA_029206835.1. NCBI lineage: Eukaryota > Metazoa > Chordata > Amphibia > Anura > Ranidae > Rana > Rana muscosa. The sequence continues at coordinate 75,322,857 of CM055125.1, forward strand.
TGACAGCCACACATTGAACGAAATTCGGCCAGTCCATGCTGATCCGGCCGATTTCCAATCTGTGTATGGCCAGCTTAAGGAAAAGGACAGACATGTCTACACAAATGTTGGTTAAAAATTTATGCATAGCCAAAACTATTTTGGATAGAGTAGGGAAGAGTGAAATCTCCTGTTTATTATTTGCTGTCTGTGTTCTCTTAGGGAGATTTTCTTTACTTCCTGTTAAGAGAAGAAACAGTGAGAGGAAGTATCTACTAGGTAAATTCCTCCTTTACGAAGTTGTCATTAAAACTGGTTTTTCCATTGGACGTGGTACTCCTATCCCTTGATCTGGTGCCAACTATAAAATGTTTAAATAAAAACTTGACTGGGGTTTTAATTGTTCCCCACTCTTTCCTAAAATAAAGAAAAAAAAGTGAGGGAACAGGGACGCATCTTCCATGGGTGCAGTAAGTAGAAGGCACATGGGTGATTTGTCCGCCTGTCACTTGTGGCTGCTTCTGTCGGGCTCTCTCCCCTCCTGCGTCCCACACTGATCCTTCCTTCATCTGCACACTGCTAGTGGCTCATATGGCTGCATTGCTCAACATCCTGTCACCCAGACAACATGGCCACATCTAGGGCTCCTCCTCCTGGATCCCCATTCATTTTCCAGTTCATGCAGGCAGGAGGTATGCCCGCAAGTCCTTTTCCCAGCATCCTGGTTGCCAGGCAATGCCTTTCTTCATTCATCCTCTCTGCCCTGATTGGTTCACCCATCCAAAGGTGCCTGATTTAAACATCACCCTACACCTAGAGCTTGTTATAGGTTTTCCCTAGTGTCTGAGTAGCTGCCATTGCTTGCAATCTAATGTTCCTATCTCACATGCAAACATATATGCACACATGTCCAATTTGAAGAGGAGCTAATTAACTTACTAGCATGGGAGAAAAAGAAACCCTGGACTGCCGCACTCTGTATAGACAGTTATTTATTCCAAAATTTCAAGTAAAAAAATCCAAATTCAAAACAAATCCATAAATCCAAAACAACAAATGCAGATAGTGTGCATGCAGGGAAGGGTGGCTAACGCGTTTCACGTCACGAATTGACGCTTACTCATAGCTAAGGTGTGTGGGAATCAATAGAGGTATAAATGAAAAATAAAGTAACTTTACACCAATCAGTACTGAAAGAACACAGCTGACTGGGATAACCTTATGTTTGATTCCGACACTCCCAAGAAAGGGTGAGGGGGGAAGGGAATAGCACTCTTTTGAAGACCATTCACAAAAATACAAAATTATAAAATGTGTATGAATTATAAACTAAACACTTAATGCTTAAACATAGACACACCAAAGTGTGTCTATATATTATTTAAAGTGAATGAATATGACAGTGATAAGTATGAATGTCAATTAATTAAGTTCAAAAAATGAACGAAAAAATCTTTTTAAATGAAAAAATAAATGAAAAGTGAAAATGTGAAAATGTTTTTTGGAGATGGTAAGCCATAGATGTAAATATATTCATGTATGTGAAATAATTATTATGTGATATTCGTGTGAATTGAAATAATAATAATAGTAATTTACAAATACTCCAAAAAACCATAGTGGTGAATTAATTAATAAATACTAAATAATACAATTTAAATGCACAAAATGTGCACAATGCGTGCTACTGCCAAACAGACTGTGTGACAATTACATAGGGAAATGTGAAGAATGATAAATATGAATAAATAAATGATAAGTGATCATGAAGGAGATATATGTGTGTGTATAAAGTGTAAAGAAATGTCCATATATGAATGTCTATAAATGTGCTATATAACATAATATAATCCACCTTGTAATGGGTCAATGGATATAATACAATATGCCATAGAACAAAATAAACATGGATAAATCAATAAAATTTAAATAAATATCATGTGTGAATATATGCATTTACCGGAGACACATGTCTCTCCTGTATGCACACATGAACCTTGGACTTTCAACTTTAAACATAAACATAAATAAGAAATGTGTAATAAATGAGTTTAAGAATGTACAAAGATATGCACGATAATATACAATAAAATCATGCAAGGGGGTACATGAAAATGTGTGTAAGGAAATTCGGATGTTCAGATCCATATAGGAAAATGGTATTGAACCACACACAATACTATCTAGCAGGATGACCATGCATCTTTGCATAGATGTACCCTCATCTCTGCGGTTTAAGATGTAAACCCAATATTCAAATAATGATAAAATCATGATATTAACCTTAATTGTCAAGGGAATCTGTTAAAATAGTGTGTATGCACATGTCAATCACCGCACTTATCCAAAATTAAAAATTAAATAATATATGAACATATAAAAGTGTGCATGGTGGCCGGGCATGTGCATAGACACTATGGTACCTAAGTACTGGAAGCCGATGCTCATAATCACGGAATTTCAAATATGTATTAAGAACGGAATTACTATTAGTTCGAGGACTGGTAGTTGATAATAGCTCGAAAATTGTTGTCGTGGTGTATGGGCATTTATAAAGAAACAAAAATGTAAAAAAATATCAAAATATAATATCAAAAATTGAAAAAAATCAAAAGGATATTTTTATCCTATATAGATATATTACATTAGAGTTATGTCCATACAAACACGGCGACAAATGATTGGAGTAATTGGCCATCATTGGTTTGAAAAAATGAACATAAAAAATGTTTACAAATATGTGTTTACAAATATGTGTACACAAAGAGAAGGTAGATGTAAACAGAGGTAGAACAGATACAATGATGATTGGCCTCACAATGATTGATCTCCAAAAATCCTCTGGAGGACAAGAAACACCAATGATACTCATTACAAAAAAAGGGACAGGACACTGTGCAGACAGGCTCATGTTTCAAGTCTAACGCACCAAAGGACAGGATATGTACTAAATTTGCAAAATTCCAATGCTATCTCACATGCAAACATATATGCACACATGTCCAATTTGAAGAGGAGCTAATTAACTTACTAGCATGTCTTTGGAGTATGGGAGGAAACTGGAGTGAGTATCTAGAGGAAACCCATGCAAGCAAAGGGAGAACATGCAAACTCCTAAGGGACAGTGACATCAAATCGAACATAAACTTTGTAGCTTCTTGGCTAACAATTCCAAAAGAAGCTCTGCCCCAAAATCCAGCACATTCTGGTTTTAAGTTTTCATATTCATTGTTTCATAGAATAGTTGGTAGTAAAGGGGATGGAACACATCGTTTGTATGTTCCTAGGGTCAAGCTGGCTTTAACTTGTCCAGACCAAATGCAGATTTCACATTTAGTTAACTTTACCAAGACTAGTGAATCCAGTTTGAAAGCATCATCCAGTTCAATGGGCCTGAGCTAGTCTGGAGCGTTAATTTACCTATGACAAGTCAAATGCAACATATTTAGACCAGAGGGCTACGTACATGTGACATGAGCAATACATCCAATCTGAGCAAGGCTATTTGCAATATTTCCACTATACCATTAGAAAACCACAAGGTCAAGCTGTGTATCATCACTGCCAGAGGGAAGGGGTGACTAAAACTGGCCAGCTTGTAGTAACATGGCTGACGGTGCAAATATAGATTATGATTTCACTGTTCGGCCAGTATGTACTATAAAATCTGATTGATTATGAAAATCAGGATAGGGAAACCTCTAAAGGAGCCCATAAATATTAGTCAAAGTTCTACCAGTCCAGTCTTTCTGGTCAGCTTGTGAAGATATAAAAAAGGAAAAGAAATGTGCAGTATGCAAAATGTAATAAAGTGCACAAAGGGTTAAAAGCACTTACAAGATTGTTGAATGTTAAAAGACATGATAAAATCAGGAGTCCTCATCTGTGGCATGTGTCCATCCTCAGCATGGTGGTAGAGAGCAGTGTAGAGCCGTCCAGCAGCTGTAAAGCGTTCTCATACGTGTTGGAGAGAGGAGGCAGCAGGGAAGCCTGTATTCCGGGTTCACTGCCAGACACACAAGGCTGATGGTGTCAGTGGGGAGAAGGGGGCGATAACAGGTTTCGGAGCATGTGCGGCTCCTTCTTTATGGTCTGACGAAGGAGCCGCACATGATCCATAACGCATGCTCCAACTATGGTTGTCTTTAGGGTAGGGGAATTTTCTAAATATCTCTATGTAGAATACACTGGATGGCAATTAATACAGCATTGCCGTGTCCTACATTCTCTGGTGGAATGGTGAATCTTCTTAGGACTATAACCTGGAGCCTTGGAGGTTACTGATTTCTTCTAGTCTGGCACTGAACTCCTCAACTGGCTCACTGCAATCTCCAACATCTACAGAAATAATGTAGGCTGGCGGTAGGTCGTCAGAGGTGTGTGGAGGATGGGGGGATTTTCCTCTGAGTTTTTCAGCAGTAGCTAAAATCCAAACCTGAACCTTGCCTGACCCACCTAAATTTGTTCTTAAAATGTACACCTCTGTCAACATTGAAAATTAAAAGGTTAATTCACCTTTACCAAAAACTGCTGTAGCGGCCTCACCCTCTCTCTTCTTCTTCTTCAGCGATTACTCTGGCTCCGGTCTAGGGGTACTTTGAAGGGGAGAGCGAGGTGCGCCACGGCCCATGTCCTCTAGATTACAGCATGTAGAGGTGAAGGCCAGAATCAGATTACCTTGGGCTGTGTATACGCTCAGAGCCAAGTCTGTTCTGCTGATAACCCCCTTTGCTCCCAGTAATTGGAGTACCACACACTGAAAAGGTCCTTTGCGAGCAGACAGTTTGAGACCCATAGAACAGTTCAGTATTGGTGGGGAGTAGGTCAAGGCACAATCCTCAAAGAGACTAAACCGTTGAGGTTTCACCAACGGTTGCTAAGCACAGTGGCTGTAAATTGTACTTTTTGGCTTCAGAGTCTCTTCCAGCAACTCTAATGAACAGGAACTGGAGTTACCTTCGCTACGCTGCAGCCCCTGTCAGGGGGAAGACATCCCTCCAAGAGAGTTACCAGGGGCCCCGCCGTCACCGGATTAATGCTGTACCGGGCTATTCGGAAGGGTTATACTCCCCGGCCTCCTCACCTCAGATACAGGTCCCAACACCTTAGGGCCCCTCGGACTCCTCCACCCTTGCGGAACCCAGTCAAAGTTACTGGGCTCCAGGCCTTGGTCATAGTACCTCACCCCAGGCTTAAGGTGCCTGGGATGGACTCCATCTCTTGCTCCGGCCAGGTCAAGGGCACCTGGGCCTGGAACTCCGGAACGCCAGCACCCAGGCTGAAGGTGCCTGGGTGTGGCCGTGTCCTCCAACTCCGAAGTCTGAACCCTCGGACCACAACGAACGAACCACGTAGTAAGGGCGTCCGCCCCTTTTATCCCCTCTCCCTTTGTGTCACAGCGGGTTCCCCGCCCCGCTGTACCAGCTCCAGGGGAGGACAAAAAGGCACAGTCTTGCGATGTGAGTTCACCTCCGGCCCAGGGCAACAACGCCACCTGTAGGCCGCAGGGAACCTCACATCACCAGAGTCCTCCAAGAACCACAAAAGAGGTTCTCAAACTACCTTACAATTAGTGCATCCGGGTTGAATAACCCAGATGCTCCCCCCCAAATTTAAATGCCCGCTACACTGCCTATGCAGGGTAGGGGCATCTGTATATAAAAATAAAATGTGCAGCTCTGACCAAAGGTAAATAATGTCCTTGCAATAGGTGTAGGCCATTTATGTATCTCCTGAAGCTTGGCCGAAAAACTCCCAGAGAAGGCCCCCACATCCTGCCTTGTTGCTAGGACATTGCTAAGACACTCCCAGCCAATTCAAACCACTTTCCATGTGCTCTCTTTTACAGCATTCCTTACATTCCACAATATACAGCAATAGTATCATTTCTCAGAAAAGCTCAAACTTTTATGAATAAAATGGTTGTAACGGTTGAGGTATTTTTTTTTTTAAATAACAAAAATTTCATACTTACCTCCACTGTGCAGTTCGTTTTGCACAGAGTAACCCCGAACACCGTCCATAGATGCCGAGTGTATTACTCGGCCCCGCCCGTGGCATCATTGGATTTGATTGACAGCAGCGGGAGCCAATGGCTGCGCTGCTATCAATCTATCCAATCAACGTCGAGACTCTGTGGAGAAGAGGACACCGGGGACGCGCCGAGCAAGTGAACTGGCTCAGGTAAGTAAAACGGGGGGCCCATGATTGCCAGGTGTTTTTTCACCTTAATGCATAGGATGCATTTTAAGTGGATGTAAACCCACTCTCATCCTTTCTAAACTACTGCCATAGTTCTGATCTATAAGGATATAGATGCCTCCTGCATGTATCCTTATCTGTCAAATGTCTCCCCTCTGTCTGTTATGAGAACTGAAAAACTGCAGATTCTGTGGGTGGATCTGTTGTCTGGAGCTCGGTGGGTGGAGTCGTGATGTCAGTAGACTCCCCGCCCACCTCTACACTCCCCTTGTCAACATGCATTTTCTCCTGTGTATTTCTTCTGCTATGATCACTAACATCCAGTCAAAATCCAGAAAAGTAACCACATGACTTCAGAAAAGGAGTGGGGGTGGGAATTAAAAAATATGTAAATAACCTGTCACTCAAAGCAAGGGGGCGGAACGGACAAAGGTAACTCTGTTTGTCCGTTTTATCTTACTGAACAATAAAAGAGGATTGCTCAGAGCTGGATTAACTCTTTGTGGCAAGACTGGGCACAAATGATAGGAAATCTTATACTCTACATTGTGACAGCAAAAAATAAATACAATTTTTTTTCGGGTTTACATCCACTTTTAAGGTGAAAAAACACAAACCTTTACAACCCCTTTAAGTTCTAGTCCAGTGACTTTATCTAGGCTGAGATGATGTTTTCAGTCTGCTGCAAGCAGAAAGAAGCTGGCCCTGCATGATGCCTGAACAAAGATGGCTTCCTCCTTCTGGAGACGTAAGCCAATAGAATATACAGGGGCAGAAATGTGATCACTGTGGGAAGCAATAAATACCCTTTTACCTACTTTTTGCAATGTTTGCACATAAAGTATGCAGTATATACATAGCTCCCAACTGTCCCTGATTTCGAGGGACTGTCCCTGATTTGGAGCAATATCCCTCTGTCCCTCTTTCCCCCTCATTTGTCCCTCATTTTGGACTGATCCGTATAGTTGTATATAAAATGCACTTTTTATCTTTCAAAAAGTGTTTCCCAGTGCTAAACCTTTCATCCAAATTCTAAATTGCTGAATTTGTAAATTTTAAAAGCCAATATAAAGGATTAGTAGTGGTAAAAAAAAATCCCTTATGTATTTAATTTACCTTTTTTTGGGGTTAATTCTCCTTTAAGGGGTGTGGCAGGGGGCGTGTCCCATGTCTACATACGTTTGCTAGTCGGTGTCCCTCATTCCCATCTCAAAATGTTGGGAGGTATGTATATACACTCTCAGAAAGATATTTTCTTAAATGCACCCTTTTGGTTTGTTAAAGCTGAATTCCAGGGAGAAATACTTTAATTTAAATATATTCCTTGGTAGTCATAAAGGATATAAATCCACTTTGTGTGCACCAGATGCAAATGTGCCTTGTACAATTATATAATCACTGTGCTGTACATACTCTGTGCAGAGAGCAGAGCTGTGGGAGGGATCTAACAGGCTCCACCCACTACAGACTGTGTGCAGAAAACTACAGGAGGGGGCGGAGACAAGACCAGTCATCCTGCACAAGGAGAGAGAGCAGCAGTGACCGGTCTTTATTACACAGAGGCCAAGTTTCACACTGGATTACCGCACAGATCTGGAAGAAATTCACAAAGCACACTAAGATTCATGTAGGAATACACATGCCTCTTGTATTTAGACACTATTTACTTATCCTGGAGCTCATCTTTAAATGTGCCTTTGAAAGTGTTTTGCTATACCTGTTCAATATGTGAAAAAGAAAATCCTGCCAGAAATCCAGTGAGTTTGAAAGTTCTTGTACACTCTACAGAGTTATACGTAGCAAAGTTCTGTAATATATTACATTTTTGGGTTTAGATATACGTACAATAACAAGAAAAAATTATATCTGATGCTACGTCCACTTTGGAAACTGTGTATTTGTCTGTAGCATGGCATTCCCTTCAGAAATAGAAATATGATACAAATAAAATAAGAATTTAAAGGATGAATGCACTTTAAAAACATAGCACTTATATCCTAATACAGGTAGCTCCCTTTTCCCTGACCTAACCTAACCCACTCTCGCCCTCCCCAGATACATACTTACCTCTAAGGCTACATTCACACGGGCGATTAAGGCTGGTGCCGATTGTAGTGGTTGTTCCTGCTGTGGCTCTCAGCAGCTACGTGCGGCAGCCTGCCCCATTCACTATAATGACAGGTCGGCTGGCGGCCGCAGCTCTTTATTGCTCTTTGCACAGCCAGCGATTACTTACAGTGATCACTGCTGGATGCACGGAAAGTGGTTCCAGCAGCAATCACTGCAGGTAATGGCTGGCGGTTCAGAAAGCCGCAAATAGATACGGCCGCCGATGACCTGTCATTATAAGTCAGGGGCCGCTGAGAACCGCAGTGGGAATCAGAAGATTTCTGCCGCTACAATTCGCACCTGCTTTAATAGCTAGCCTAAGGTGCTAGTTTGCATAAGTTTTGGCATTTAACCACTTGCCTACTGGGCACTTTCACCCCCTTCCTGCCCAGGCCTATTTTCAGCGCTGTCACAATTTGAATGACAATTGTGCGGCCATGCTACACTGTACCCATAAGACATTTTTATAATTTTTTTCACACAAATAGTGCTTTCTTTTGGTGATATTTAATCACTACTGGGTTTTTATTTATTTTTTGCTAAATAAATGAAAAAAGGCTAAATATTTTGAAAAAAAAAAGGTTTTCATAGTTTGTTTAGATTTTAATTTTTTTGCAAACAGGTCATTTTTCTCCTTCACTGATGTGCACTGATGAAGTGCCACTGATAAGGGGGCACTGAGGAGGAGGCACCAATAGGCAGCACTAATAATAGGTGACACTGATTTGCCACACTAATGAGCACTAATTGGCAGCACTGATGGGCAATGAATGGTAGCACTGGTGGGCACTGATTAGTAGCATTGGTGGGCACTGTCGGGACTGCACTGATAATCGGGACCCTGATAATAAGTGCCCTAATTATCAGTGTACATGTCCCCTTCACACAAGCCGGTTATCAGCTCTCCTCACGCTGTCAGCTGTCAAAGAAATGCCAATAACCGGCTAGTGTTTACATCATGATCAGCTAACATTGGACATAGCTGAGCAGGTGGTAAAAGGCTGTTGCGATTGGCTCTTTACCCAGATCTGGGATTAGCTGTGTCCTAAGCACACAGCAATCATAGAGCACTCCGCCCGTGCACCGCAGCTGGTGCAATCACAGGAGGACGTCTTTTGAAAAACTGGACGACAGTGCTGTAGCCATCATTCGGCTATAGCAAGGTCGGGAAGTGGTTAAAGGGCGATTTGCAGAAAATTTGACAGGTGTAGAAGAAGCTTTATGTTGCCTCATCACTATCCATTTTAACCCCTAAAAACTTGAACCACTGCATGCATTGCACATGGCAGCGGAGCAGTTGCTGCGTGGCCCTATTCAGTTGAACGTGACAGAGATCATTTTTGCTGCACTGCGATGCAAAGAATCGTGGCCACAGCATGTGTGAACCCCCATCCGTCATCTTTGCAGCTAATGGGGAATCGGTGAAAATGCATTTTAACAGTGTGTTTTACTGCCCCCCCCCCAACTGCAAACATAGCCTAATGTCAGGGGAAGAGGATGTAATGTATAGGTGCACTGCAGTTTAACAGGTCAGGTTCCATTCCAAAGAAGTTGAGTGCACATGCTTAGCATCATATCCAGAGGTTGTCTTTGGGAAATAGACGTACGAGTGCTGTCAGCATTGCTGCAGAGGTCGAAGGGGTGGGGGGTCAGCCTGTCAGTGCTCAGACCATACACCGCACACTGCATCAAATTGGTCTGCATGACTGTCGTCCCAGAAGGAAGCCTCTTCTAAAGATGATGCACAAAAAATATAAACTTATTTGGTTTAGATGGTGTTAAGCGTGTGTGGCGGCAACCAGGTGTGGGGTACAAAGTCAAGTGTCTTGCCTACAGTGAAGTATGATGGTGGGAGTGTCATGATCTGGGGCTGCATGAGTGCTGCCGGCACTGGGGAGCTACAGTTCATTGAGGGAACCATGAATGCCAACATGTACTGTGACATACTGAAGCAGAGCATGATCCCCTCCCTTCGGAGACTGGGCTGCAGGGCAGTATTCCAACACGAAAACGACCCCAAACACACCTCCAAGACGCTAAAGAAGCTAAGGGTAAAGGTGATGGACTGGCCAGGCATGTTTTCAGACCTAATCCCTATTAAGCATCTGTGGGGCATCCTCAAACGGAAGGTAGAGGAGCACAAGATCTCTAAAGCCCTGTACACACAATCGGATTTCCTATGGATTCTAAATCGATGGATTTTTCCATCGGAAATCCGATGAAGCTGACTTCCATCAGTCTTGCATAAACACCATCAGTCAAAAATCCGACCGTCCCAAACGCCGTGATGTAAATCACTCAGACGAGCCGAGAAAAATTAAGTTCAATGCCTCTGAGCATGCGTCAACTTGATTCTAAGCATGCGTGGGTTTTTTCTCCGATAGAGTTCCACACAGACGATCGGAATTTGCTATCGTTTTTTTTTCCATCGGATAAATTTAAAACATGTTCTATTTTTCCTCACCGATGGAAAAAAGACCGATGGGGCACATACACGATCGGTTTGTCCGATGAAAAAAGTCCATCGGACTGTTTTCATCTGTAAAACCGATCGTGTGTACAGGGCATTACACCCACCAGCTCCGTGATGTTGTCATGGAGAAGTGGAAGAGGACTCCAGTGGAAACCTGTGAAGCTCTGGTGAACTCCATGCCCAAGAGGGTTAAGGCAGTCCTGGAAAATAATGGTGGCCACAGTATTGACACTTTGGACCCAATTTGGACATTTTCACTTAGGGGTGTACTCACTTATGTTGCCAGCGGTTTAGACATTAATGGCTGTGTGTTGAGTTATTTTGAGGGGACAGAAAATTGACTCTGTTATACAAGCTGTACACTCACTACTTTACATTGTAGAAAAGTGTTATTTCTTCAGTGTTGTCACTTGAAAAGATAGAATAAAATATTTACAAAAATTTGAAGGGTGTACTCATTTTTGTGAGATACTGTATATATATTTATTTTATTAATATGTTATCATTTATTTTTATATTCATTTTTTTTTATTACAAAAATGTGAGGGGTGTACTCACTTTTGTGAGATACTGTATATAGGTGCACCTTGCTTAAAGTGTACTTATGCTTTTATATGCACATTTAGAATCCATGCCCTCTTTCTTATATTACAACTGTTAAATCTGAGCGTCTTCAATCACGAACACAAGAAGTTAATTTAAGGAGCAGAGCTGGATAATCCCCGGAGTCAGAGGTCGGAAGCCAAAATTAAACTGTTTTCCATAAGAGGAACATTCTGTACTATGAAAATTCCCGTTCATTTTAGAGGAAAAGAAAGACAAGGTGATTTTCCCAAAGTGTTGTTTTTATTCCCATATATCTTCCCACTCCACATCCACTCTCTATCTGCCCCCCCCCCCTCCGATCTGGGCTCCTCCTCTCTGTTTCTCATTTAATAACGACTCCCCCCCCCCCCAATTACTGACTTCTCCAAACCTTTTATGGAGATCTCAGCTGTGGATAAGTAATTTTCTTTCAACTAATTCCCAGGTCTCCTAATAGCAGATAAGACAGTGGTGTTATTGTATTCTGTTCCAGATGGATCCGAGTCATATGAATTTATTGAGTGGAGAAAGACTTGTGCAGTTCTGAAATACTCATAAATAAAAATAAACCCATGTGCTGGATTGTGGAGAAGAATAAGGAAATGTACAAGTCCACCAAAAACTGATAATTAAGAGTGGCAATAGAAGTAAGGACATTTCAGAGAATATGGGGGTTCAAGAAATAACTTCCTGTGTCAAACTTTTCGCAATCTTCACTTTTCCCCAAATATACATGCAGGCCATGTTGTCCAGTAAAAGTGACAGTTGCAAGGTTTCGGCAAACCATAAAACACTTGTGGGGGTGCTTACAAAGCTCAGTTTTTATCCACGTGGATTAAACTTTTTTTTGCCAAAAGGAAACTCGCTGTAACTGCTTAAAGTGGGAGTAAATTCCCTTTGTTGTTTTGTACCTATAGGTAAGCCTATTATAAGGCTTACCTGTAGGTACAGTAAATATCTCTTAAACCTGCACTGTTTAAGAGATATTTACATGTTCAGCAGCCGGTGACATCACAGTATACCGTTCATTGAGCGATATGTGCCGCGGTCGTGACTTCCACGCGCATGAGCAGTAGTGATGACATTGCGGCTTGGCCATTCAAATAGCCGGAGCCTGCGAACCCGGAAGGGAGACCAGTGAAGATGGATTCCTTGTCAGCAGTGTTGGTCATCTTACTTTAAAAAAGTAATTACAAATTACTTCTCCCAAAAAGTAATTGCGTTAGTAACTCAGTTACTACATTGAAAAAGTAACTAGTTACTCAGCAAAGTAACTGACTTTTTTTTTGAGGGCACATAGCACATCAGGGCATGGGGCACATAGCACATAGCACATCAGGGCACATAGCACATCAGGGCATGGGGCACAGGGCACAGAGCACATGAGGGCACATCAGGACATGTGGCACATAGCACATCAGGGCACATAGCACATCAGGGCATGGGGCACAGGGCACATAGCACATGAGGGCACATCAGGGCATGGGGCACATAGCACATCAGGGCACATCAGGACATGTGGCACATAGCACATCAGGGCATGGGGCACATAGCACATAGCACATCAGGGCACATAGCACATCAGGGCATGGGGCACAGGGCACATAGCACATGAGGGCACATCAGGGCATGGGGCACATAGCACATCAGGGCACATCAGGACATGTGGCACATAGCACATCAGGGCATGGGGCACATAGCACATTGTTTACCAGCCATGCAGAGTAGCGCAGGAAGCGTGTGTAATAAGTTCTCACTCATGTCACGGCACTGACGGCAGTCACGCTACTCCCCGGTGGCCCCTCCTCTCTTCTCGTCCATCCCAGATGATGTCACAAGCAAATGGGGATAGACGAGAAGAGAGGAGGGGCCGCGGGGAGCAGCATGACTGCCGTCAGTGCCGTGACATGAGAGAGACCCGGTCATGGAGGAGAGGAGGAATTACACTACTGCCATCTAGTGATGGTAGATGTAATTGGGGTAACGCCACCCAAGTAATGGTAACTGCGTTACCACGAGGGGAAGAGTAATCAGTTAGATTACTCGTTACCCTCTAAAGTAACTGCGTTAAGTAACTCTGTTTATTCTAACTCAGTTACTTACATCACTGCCTGTCAGCGGCGACAGGGCGGTGCTGGAGGGATCCATTTTTTAGGCAAGTCTGTCATAATGTGCTAGTATGCAGTGCATACTAGCACATAGTGACATTACCCTGGGGGGGACCAGTTTTTTATTTTTAAACGCAGTTTACTACCGCTTTAGAAAGTATTAACTAGACATGTGCAATTCGATTCATTACAAATCGAAGTTCATGCGAAATTTGTGTGATATGGAGATTCTGATTTATCGAAATCCCCGAATCACAATAGTAACAAATTTAAACTAATCCTAAATAAATTATAAGGAAAACAACAAAATCAAAGTAAGGTAACAGCATAACAAATTATCCAAATTGATTCAGATCCGTTTGTTTTATTGGGATGAGAGCAGCACGGTAGTCTTTAACTTTTGAATGATTAGCCAATTCTTTTTTTATTAAAGCAGAGTTCCGTAAAATACATTGGGGCGAAGCTACATGCTGATGTGACGCCGCCGTTTCCAGTTTTGGATTTGGTAGCCACCTACTGAGACCCACAATCTGCTGTGTGCAGTGGTCACAGGAGGGAGGCGCTGCGCATCACAATGGGCACCCAATGCGCTCTTAAACAGGAGCAGGCTGGATGACGTGCATGTGGTGGGCAGCAAGCAGATAAAAAATATATTTTTTAATTATTACCTATCGTCATCATCAAACAGCAGCATCGTCTCATTGCCCTCATTAGCGTCTTCGACACCATGCTCAGTATCATTTTCTTCACCTGTTGGTTAACACTGTGTATAAAAAAAGAAAACATTTGTTTCAATTACTTTATAAATAAATTAAAATTTATATTTGATTTATATTAATCAAAAAATTACTTACTGTGAGCATCTGAATCATGTTCTCCGGGTACTATGTTGGCCCAAGGCATCCCATTGATTCCAACATGATAACGACCCCAAACACACCTCCAAGACGACCACTGCCTTGCTAAAGAAACTTCGGGTAAAGGTGATGGACTGGCCAAGCATGTCTCTAGACCTAAACCCTATTGAGCATCTGTGGGACATCCTCAAATGGAAGGTGGAGGAGCGCAAGTTCTCTAACATCCACCAGCTCTGCAATGTCGTCATGGAGAAGTGGAAGAGGACTCCAGTGGCAACCTGTGAAGCTCTGGTGAACTCCATGCCCAAGAGGGTTAAGGCAGAGCTGGGAAATAATGGTGACCACACAAAATATTGACACTTTGGGCCCAATTTGGACATTTTCACTTAGGGGTGCACTGACTTTTGTTGCCAGTGGTTTAGACATTAATGGCTGAGTGTTGAGGTATTTTGAGGGAACAGCAAATTTACACTGTTATACAAGCTGTACACTCACTACTTTACATTGTAGCAAAGTGTCTTTTCTTCAGTGTTGTCACATGAAAAGATATAATAAAATATTTACAAAAATGTGAGGGGTGTACTCACTTTTGTGAGATACTGTATATATATATATATATATATATATATATATATATATATATTTTTTATGTTTTCTATATTTTCATTAAAATTGCATTTTTTTTTTCATATTTTATATATTTTTGTTTTTTCATATGGTTCAAACTCATGGACAGTTCTATTTCTATTATACAGGAGAATCTCATTTCACTTTTTCTTTTATTATTATTATTTATTATTTAATGTTATTATTTTTTTTTTTATATAATCTTTATTTATAGAATTTATATATTTTTTTCCATTTGAAACATTACAATCAAACAAGGCAAGATACATACATATCTGTCTAACCGTGTGTCTAAGCATTTTACAAAACAACATGCCTAATCGGCCATCCAACAAAGAGGATAAAAGAGACGAAGGCGTCAGTTACGTGGTCCTAAAAACATATAAGTCCTATCATAATCAGGGTGTCCTTAATCACTCTGTTAGACACAGGAGATAATTTACAGGTAGGCATCACCAGGTCAGACAGGTGGACAAAAAGAAAAAGAGAGGGGGAGAGAGGAGAAGAAGAAGAAGAAAAAAAAAAAAAAGGGGGGGGGGAAAGAAGGAACATTGAAACAAACAAAGGACATTGTACTCG
Source organism: Rana muscosa (assembly GCA_029206835.1). Classification (NCBI taxonomy): domain Eukaryota; kingdom Metazoa; phylum Chordata; class Amphibia; order Anura; family Ranidae; genus Rana; species Rana muscosa. The sequence continues at coordinate 75,338,375 of CM055125.1, forward strand.
TGCAAGTTATGTGAGCGTACCCGCAGCGGGTAGATCAAATGCGTAAATCTACACAAAAATCTATTTAACATTTACTCAATTACTCCACTCCTTCCGGAGACTGTACTATAGAACGTGAGTCTGTAGCATCCCCTTCGATATAGTGAATCCATGTGGCCCAAATACTATACCATTTGTCATACTTATCCCTGCATTTCGCCATCCATTCCTCTGCGGCCTTAATATTATTTACCAGCCGGACCCAGTCCGAGCGACTTGGAATTTGGCTACTTTTCCAATATATAGGAATCAATCTCCTAGCTGCATTCAAAAGATGAGGCAGCACAGATTTTCGGTAGAGGCCGAGAGGAACGGTGGGGACATGCAGGAGGAAGCCCGTTGGAGAGTCCGGGAGTTCCATATCCAGGATAATTTTAATTTGAGTTCTAATATCTTGCCAGAAAGGGGCATAACTTAGGACAGTCCCACCATATATGTAGAAAGGAACTTCTATGGCCACATTCCCGCCAACAAGCATCTGAAGACATCGGGTAAATTTGTTTAAGTCTAGTGGGGACCCTGTACCACCTAGTCAGGACCTTAAAACCATTTTCCTGCATTTTCATGTCAACAGAGCTGGAATGAGTGAGGCGATATAATTGGTCAAGTTGGGGGTCAGTAAGTTCGAGCTGCAGGTCTCTCTCCCATTCCCGAATATAGGCGGGCTTCCCGGGAGGTCCCTGTTTCTGAAGTAGCTCGTAAAGGACAGATATAGAGTGTGGGATTGAACCGGGAGACATGCACAGCCTCTCAAAGGGGGTAGAAGACGTGGAAGACGTGGGAGATCGTATGTAAACCACGCGCAAAGTGCTGAAGCTGCCCATGTCTCCAGCCATCCATCGGAAAGCCGCCATACTGGGCTCTAAACTCCTCCAATGGGAGAAGTCCCTGATCGTGAAAGAACCTGCCACACCTCAACTCTCCATCTGATGTCCAAGTACGAAAAAAAGACGGGTGTTCCCCCGGGATAAACCAGGGGAAGCCTCCTAGGGGTGCTAGCGGGGAAAAAGGGGGGGGGGCGAGCTGTCCTGATTTGTTTAAAGCATCCCATAACTTTAACACATGGGCAGTCATTGGGGAGACATAGAGTGACAGGCTCCTATGGGCCTGGGGAAGCCAGGGAGCATGAGCTAGATTGCGTCCCGCCAAGAATTTTTCCAGCGGTACCCAAACCTTAGTAGATACCCCATGGTGCCAATCCAAAATCCGTTGAAGGGCGATAGCCTCGTAGTACTTGCGTATATCTGGAACGCCTAGGCCACCCAGCCGCTTAGATCTCTGCAAGGTACGTAGAGCCAGACTAGGACTCCGTCCCTGCCAGATATATTTAAGAAACACACTGTTGAGGCTCAAAAAGAAAGACCTAGGTAATGAAATCGGCACCATTTGAAGGAAGAACAGAATGCGAGGCAACACGTTCATCTTTAGCACACTGACTCGGCCCATCCATGAGAAGGCCTCTCTATCCCATCGGTGCAGGTCTGATTTAATAGTAGAGAGTAACTGAACATAGTTACTGCTATATAGTTGAGAGTAGAGAGGAGTAAGATAGACCCCCAAATATTTCATGTGAGTGCCGCACCAGGAGAAGGAGAAAGAAGTTTGCAACCGTGTACGTAGGCTATGGGGGATATTTAAGGACAGAATTTCTGATTTGGTGAGATTAATTTTGAAGTTAGAGATGGAGCTAAAAGTCTGCAATTCGGTCATAATATTGGGGAGGGAGATTAACGGGTCCGCCACATAAAATAGGACATCATCCGCATCAGGGTTGCCAACTTTCAGTAAATTTACAAACAGTTTGTAAAATCCGTAATTGTTGCATCTGTCAATGAATGTCAGTTACGGACATGCAGCCTACATGTCTGTAATAGACATTCAAGGACAGATGCAAAAAGTACAGATTTTACAAACTGTTTGTAAATTTACTGAAAGTTGGCAACCCTGATCCGCATATGCAGAGAGTTTATGCTCTTGTGATCCGACGGTAAGACCCTTAATGTTGGGGTTAGAACGAATCCTATTGAGCAGGGGTTCCAGGGTGAGGGCAAAAATGAGAGGAGACAGCGGGCACCCCTGCCTGGTCCCATTCCCAATAGGGAACGTGTCCGAAAGCACCCCATTCACCTTAACTCGGGCCGACGGACGGCTGTACAAAGAAAAAACCCAAGAGAGCATATTAGGGCCGAGCCCCAGTCTGGACAGCACCGCACGGAGGTATGTCCAATCCACCCTGTCGAACGCCTTTTCGGCATCAGTGGAAAGAAGGAGACAGGGTGTATGGTCAGCCCTGGTCTGCAAACAATGGATCAACTGAATGGCCCTGTTAGAGTTGTCCCTTGCCTCCCTCCCAGTAATAAAACCCGTCTGGTCTGGATGTATGAGAGAAGGAAGAATGGGTTGTAGGCGATTTGCTAAAATTTTTGCTAAGATCTTAATGTCCGTATTCAGGAGCGAAATCGGCCTATAACTACTAGGGGCCGTGTGGTCCTTCCCCTCCTTGGGCAGCACTGCTATATGAGATATCAGTCCCTCCTTAGGCATAGCCGTGCCCGAGGCTAGGGCGTTGAAATAAGTGCACATATGCCCAGAAAGCAGGGGGAGGAAAGCACGGTAGTAGGCATTTGTGTAACTGTCAGGGCCCGGGCTTTTTCCCTTCGGGAAATCGTTTACCACAGTGTCTAGTTCCTCTTTGTTAATCAGGGTTTCAAAGGACTTGCTGGTCTCAACCGAAAGTTGGGGAGCATGGGCCTCAGTCAGGTAATTTAAAATATGGTCTTGTTTCTGATCTATTGTCAAACCAGGGAGTGTGGCAGGGAGATGGTACAGTTGGGCGTAGTAATCTCTGAAGGCGGCTGCTATTTTAGAGGAGTGGACTACCGGGGGACCCGTCCCAGCTTGAAGTTTATGCACATGGCCCGAGGCCTGTTGTCTCTTCAGAGCCCTAGCAAGCAGCCGCCCACACTTGTTACTATATTCATAAAATTTGTGCGATACGTTACGTAAGCGATCACGTATGTGGGTATCTAACAGGGAGGCAAGTTCCAGGCGAAGGGCCTGTAACTCTGTCGCCAGCTCCGGAGTCATACGACGCTTGTGTTTAAGTTCCGCCAATTGTATTTTTTGTAAGAGGGCTTGGAGATCCCCCTCTCGCGCCTTTTTCAACCGCGCCCCCTGGGAAATGAGCTCCCCTCTAATTACTGCCTTGTGGCCCTCCCAAATGGATGCCGCCCCAACCTCGGTCGATGAGTTTTCAGCAAAGTACAAGGCAATGGAATCTGAGACGCATTTAGACGCCACAGCATCATCCAGGATATTCTCATTCAGGCGCCAGGTCCAAGACCGGGCATCGGAAGAAGGCGGATGGATAGAAAGAGAAACCGGGGCATGGTCCGACATGGTGATGGAACCAATTGACGTACTGGATAAAGTCTCCAGGGAAAATTGGTCCATCAGAAGCATATCTATATGGGTGTAAACGGCATGGGTTGCCGAGTAGTAGCTAAAATCCTTGTCTGTAGGATGGAGTAGTCTCCAACAGTCCACCAGGTGGTGAGCTTGCAAGGCTTTCCTGAAATGCTTGATGAAAGCAAAGGAGTGGGTAGACCGCCCTGCAGATGTATCCATCTTGGGGTCCGGGCTAATATTGACAATGTTATTATTTTTAAAATGTTATTTGAATTATTTATTTATATTTACATTGATTTTTTAATTGTATGAATGGTGTATAACTGGTTGACAGATGCAGGATCAACCATTTCACCATATACTGTTCATAAGAAAAAAAACACATCTGAATATTATAATTTTAATAATAGTTAGGTTTTAAAATAAAGGGGTGTCTATATATTTGTGATTGGCAGACTTTATATATATATATATTTTTTTTATTAGGAAGTGTATTCTTTTGTGCTTGGTGTTTTACTTTCACATTAACAAAAGTGTATTCTCAGGATTTCTCCAGAGATTACAGCCTTGCATTCACAGTCCTGAAGCGTTCTGGACGGTTGCGGATCGCTTTCCTTCTGAAGAGAAGCGATCTACACATCTTCATAAACTGTAGGCCCCGTTCACACCTGAACATAGCGTTTTCAGGCAGAAAGTCGCGCAATTTTAACGCGATTTTGCTGCGTTTTTTGCAGCGTTTTTGCCATGATTTTGTACAGGTCCAAGGGTCACCAATGTAAAAAGCAGAAAAACGTCCAAATCTGCCCGATTCGCGTGACAAAAAAGGGTTCTGAACTTGTTTGAGCTTCAGGTGTTTTGGAGTGGAGATGTGAACCATCTCCATAGAGAATAATGGATTTTTTTCCCCCTCTAGCGTTTTGTAGCTTCAGGCGACAAAACGCTCAGGTGTGAATGCAGCCTTACTCAGAGTAGAAGAGTTTACTTCAGCGATCTGCTTAGCAAGGATTTTATGATGCTTCATAAATGGACAGTTCAGTACTTTAGACTATATGCATCACTTATGAAATCGCACTGCCACCTTGAGGTTTAATGTGGAATAATTTGCTACATTTTCACTAACGTTTTAAAAGTCTTAATTTAAAACCTAAAACCCAAATAGATGACATTTAGTTTGTGTATCATGCTTTTTTTTCTCTCCTATAATACTGTTTTTGCCTTCCTTTATCCTTTTCTTGAATTCAAGTGATGCTGATCTCCAGCTACTTCCAGGTGCTCTTCATTGCTCTGGACCATTCCTTTGCTATCTGTGTTGCCATGGCTGCCTGTAGTCTCCACATAGGGCACAAAAAAAGGTGACATAGCACTGCTATGATAGCAGGAGCACAATTGGGAGGCATTTGTCACTTATAACTAGGGTTGCCACCTGTCCGGTATTCACCCGGACAGTCTGGGTTTTGAATCATGTGTCCGGGTTTCAGGCGGACTGAAACCCGGACACATTATTCAGACTGGGCTGTGGCTCCCCAAGTAACCAAGATTGTCACACACAAATCTGTTGCCACCCGGGAGCTATGGGCGGCTGGCTGGGGGCAGGTTCGGCATCACTGGGGGGCAGGGTGATGATGTCACCAAGATCAATTTGGCCACACCCACCATTTGCTGCAGCACGCTATGCGCACCACATTATTGCTCTCCTTGGGGCACCCAAAGGTGTCCCAGGCCACTAAAGTGTCTGGGTTTGGCTTGAAGGAAAGGTGGCAACCCTACTTATAACAGGTACATAAAGTACTTGAACAAGAACCTTCGCAAACAGGATTACTAGGTCTTGCTTTAATAAAAACAGCAGATATAGAAAGACTGAAAGCAATCTTTGGAACAACATTAACATTTTAAAGCTCAGAATGGGTTTAGAAATACTTTAATAGCGGTATATAATATATATATATAATAATAATACGAATGGAAATTTTCAGAGTGCACTTGTACCCGCATGGATATCACATTGGGAGCAGAGGCTGTGTACATGCAGCCTCTGTGTCCCCCATTGACAGCTATGGGACTGGCGGCACAGAGATGCGCGCAATGCCTTTGCATCCCCGTGTTGGTAAACACAGCCCTGCACTGGGTGCAGATTAACTAGTTCCCACAAACTGCCGTCATTGTACTTCGGTACTTTGACATAGGATACCAGAGTTATGGCAGCAGATAGCTGCCATAACCCCAGTATTTTCTTCAATGGCAGGCAATCCTCTTTCAGAAAAAAGTGATCTCTGCAGCACATTCGCCGCAAGATCACTTTTATCTGTAGCAGTGTGGCCCTTCCACGAGCGGGCACAATATTGAAGTATGACATGTTGGGTATCAATTTACTCGGCATAACATTTTCCTTCACAATATAAAAAAAAAATGGGCTAACTTTACTGTTGTCTTATTTTTTCATTCAAAAAAGTGTATTTTCCCCCCAAAAATTATGCTTGTAAGACCGCTGCCCAAATACAGTGTGACAAAGTATTGCAACGACCGCAATTTTATTCTGGTGTTTTTTGGTAGAGGTGAACAACCAACCCTTTAACTTTTTTTTTCACGTGAGCTGAACATTTTTACTTCCATTGTAGGATTTTCTAATGATTAATGAGAACATGTAAAAATAGGTTTAACCACTTCAATACCAGGCACTTTCATCTCCTTCCTGCCCAGGAAAATGTTCAGCTTTCAGCGCTGTCGCACTTTGAATGAAAATTGTGCTGTCATGTAACACTGCACCTATATGACATTTTTAGGATTTTTTTTTTCCCACACAAATAGAGCTTTCTTTTGGTGCTATTTAATCACCACTGGGTTTTTTTTTTTTTTTTTGGTGAACAAACGAAAAAAAAATATGAAAATTATTTTTATTTTTTTCGGTTATAAAATTTGCAAATAAGTAATTTTTCTTCTTCATTGATGTGCACTCATCATCAGTGCCCTGATGACCAGTGTAAATGATGTGCTGACAGGTTTCTGGTTACCAGCTTTCCTTTCCTCCCACAGACACAGCATGGGAGGAAAGGACTGCTGATTACTGACAAGTGTGTTTACATGTGATCAGCTGTGATTGGACACAGCTGATCACATGGTAAAAGGGCGCTATGATTGGCCCTTTACCCCGATCTGTGATCAGCTGTGTTCAAAGGACACAGCGGTCACACAACACACCCGATGCACAGGTGGTGAGGTACCTGGGAGGACGTCTATTGACGCCTTCCCAGAACTGAGCGACCACGTTGTAGCCGTCTTTCAGCTATAGCGCAGCTGGAAAGTGGTTAATGACACTTTAACCTTGACCTCAGAAGGATTTGTAAATTCTGATCATCCCACCTTGGCCATTCTGCATAACCTGGAAAATGTCTTTAACAGCTTCCCGACCATCGCACGACGATATACGTTGGCAGAACGGCACGGGCAGGCAGAAGGACGTATACATACGTCCCCTTTAAGAAGCGGCATTGTGGACGCACGCGTGCCGCGAGCCCGTCCGCGGGGATACACGCGATAGTCTCACGGTGAGGAAGAACGGGGAAATGCTGATGTAAACAAGCATTTCCCCAGTCTTCCCAGTGACAAGGACACTGATCACAGCTTCCTGTAATCAGAAGCGGTGATCAGTGTCATGTCACACACAGCCCATCCCCCCTACAGTTAGAAGCACTCCTTAGGACACACTTAACCCCCTCAGCGCCACCTAGTGGTTAACCCCTTCACTGCCAGTGTCATTTTCACAGTAATCAGTGCATTTTTATAGCACTGATCGGTGTAAAAATAACAATGGTCCCAAAAATGTGTCAAAAGTGTCCGACGCGTCTGCCATAAAGTCACAGTCATGATAAAAATCGCAGATCGCCGCCATTACTAGTAAAAAAATAATAATAAAAATGCCATAAATCTATCCCCTTTTTTGTAGATGCTATAACTTTTGCGCAAAACAATCAATATACGCTTATTGTGATTTTTTTTTACCAAAAATATGTAGAAGAATACGTATCGGCCTAAACTGTGAAAATGTTTAGTTTTTTTATAGATTTTTTTGGGGGTATTTATTATAGCAAAAAGTAAGAAATATTGTTTTTTTTTTCAAAATTGTCGCTCTATTTTTGTTTATAGTGCAAAAAAGGTGATCAAAAGGTGATCAAATACCACAAAAAGAAAGCTCTATTTGTGGGGGAAAAAAAGGACGTCAATTTTGTTTGGGAGCCACGTCGCACGACGGCGCAATTGTCAGTTAAAGCGACGCAGTGCCGAATCGCAAAAAGTGCTCTGGTCTTTGGCCAGCGAAATGGTCTGGGGCTGAAGTGGTTAAGTATATCAGCAAGGCACAAATGTAGCGAAGCATTAATAAGTATTATATAGAGCCGGTAGATCCCATGTGCGTAAAAATGACAATTTATATATACATTTAGGACCCATTCACACCCACATGTAAAGGCAGCCTATTCTTTTTTTGATAAATGCAAGGCTTCCTCTGATTTGCCTAGGTGGACAGTTGACATCCTATTCAAGGTTAACAGCATGCGGGAGCTTAGGCAAGCTTCCAATCCAATGCATTACACAATGCAACACAGCATCTCTCATTGGTGAACAAAAAAGGACACACCAGCCTAGTGCATTACCAATGGTAGGACGATTTACCCTTGAAACGCATTTTTGTCTGCTCTGCACTGAGTGACATTTGTGTCTTGAACTACAAATTGAGGCCTGGTTCACACCTATGCAGATTGCAGTTTGCATATTTCAGGTGCATTTTGCGTTTTTCAATACACGTTTTTGACCTGTTGAAGTTTATGGAACCAAAAGCCAGAAGTCCCTGGCCCTTTCCATAAAATGCATAGATGTGAACGTGACCCATAGGAAACCATGTTAAATGGACTGTAGAGTTTTTGTGCAAAACTGAAAATGCATTAAAAAAACGCATATGTGTGAACCAGGCCATAGGCTACATTTGGTGTCACCTTCTGGTCCATGTTATGTGCTTTACACTCATCTGGATTTGTGAATATAATGGTGTGTGCTTTACATTCTAATAAATGGTACCATTGGTAATGCACTGGGCTTGTGCACTCTTCTTGCTTTTTTTGTTGTCCAGAATTTGGGACCCCCTTGTCCTACAAGGGCTGCAAAGCTTGGAGGCTACTTGGTGACCAGTAAAAAATCAAAGTCTCCGAGAATATCCAACAAGTTGTGTTTTCCAGCTGCTTGCCACTGATTTATTGCACAGGAGCACAGAGGAATTGTTTTGGTATATGTATTTTCTCTGTGTGATTCCATTTTATAACTTCATTTCTGAACTTATTTGTTTTGGTTTCTTTGTATGTATGTGTAGCGGCATCCTCTCTCCCCTCTCTTCTATCAGCTCGTCTGTCTCTTGTCTAGGGGTACTTTAGAGGAGAGAGAGCGGGGTCACCACGCCAAGCCCTCACCGCAGATGTTTGTGTGGTGGAAGCAAAGTTCTTATGTTACCTTCGGGTCGGTGTTCTGCACCTGGAACCTCCAATGAGAGTTACCTTGAACAATGTCTGCCAGAAAATTAGCTCCACACCATTAAAGTCCAACACTCCTTTATTCTTCCTGAATGAACACAATCAGTTAGACTCCCTTGGAGAACAGAACAGGAGGTGTGGATGCGAGTAGGCCCAGACACAATAAACTCTCCACTTTCCTTCCTGAAAGTGGGTTGCGGTCTCCGAACGAGGGGGGATTTCCTTCCAAGCGGTCCCTGATGGGAGGCTCACCTGTCACTGGCAATATGCTGCACCGGGTCTTCAAGTAAGTATCTCCCACTGGTCCATTACGCCTTCCGGATTCGGGTACCCACTCCTGGGGTTCCCTAGGACCTCCTTCCCTCGCGGAACTCAGTGGTGGGCACTGAGCTCCAGACCTCCTCCCGAGTACCTCACCCCAGGCTAAAGGTGCCTGGGATGGAACACGACCTCCGAACGTCCTCTAGGCCTAGACCCGCCTAGGGGACAGACACGAACCACCGCCCTCAGGCTGAAGGTGCCCGGGCTCGACTCCCGCCACCAAAAATGGCCACCCCCTTTATACCCCCTCCCAACAAGCACGGCGGGTTCCCCGCCCCACCATACAACCGCTGAGAGAGACCAAAAGAGGTACGCCACTGCAACGATGGCTCAACCCCGGGCCCAAAGCGACAGTGCCACCTGGTGGGCCCCAGGGAACCATACATCACAGTTTCCCCACCAGATTTAAAAAATAGAAAGCATATACCCGCTACACTCTCCCCCTGGTGATTTGACACTGGTCCCCAGTGTCTGGAGCAAACTATGCCCTCAACGGCTGACATAGTCCAGTCCAGAAACCAACTATAAATTGTACAAAATATACTTTTTTGGAAAAAACTTGGTAAACTAAAGAAATTGTGTCTGAGCCTTACATAAAAGGGAAGGGAAACAACAACATTTTAACCATAACTGTAGAATCACATTCACATTACACTTTTTCCCTACCCATCCTGACTAAGACCCACCCCATACTCAGTGGTCTTGATAAGATGCTCTCCTGCAGAGGGAAAAAAAGTAAATTAACACACATAAACCCTGACATATATATTCGTGTAAGAGGAAAGAAACTTCTTCGTAAAGAAATCCCTTTTCTCTATAGAGTGAGTGTGTGAAAAGTGTTAACGATGCGCAACACTGCCACCTGGTGACAGCGTCGCGGTAACTGCACTCGTGGAACTTTTCTTCTTCTCCTGAGCCCTATCTACCCCAGAATCCATGATCTCTTGCTGGAAAAGTGAAGAACAACCAGGAACAGTCCTTCATTCATCTGGGCAACAAGGACAACAGGCCCCAGAAAGTTCAGCAGCATACAAACAAGAATGGAGTCTTTTCTCTCCTACAAATAGAAACGGGGATGCGGCAGAACAAGTGGTTTCAAGTGCTGATCCATGGTCTCCAGATGATACTCAACATCTTCCCCTTCCTTGCGCCGGATCAGCACCTTGTCCGCATGGATGTGCCGTCCCAACATCCACTCTGCCTTGCAGTCCTTAAAACGCTGAGAGGCCTTGGGAGAACACGCCAGGTACCTGCGGGCATGTGGAATCTGAAGGTGAGTCCACACAAAGTCATTGTACCAGCGCTCCCGGCAAACTTCCACCTCGTACAACAACTCCTTGGACAAGTATGGGTACTCCCATCCATACTCTGCAGCAACCTTCTGACCAAATAGGCGTTGTAGTCTTGCCAGAGGAGGCATAGAGGCTCTGTCCCCTTCGCCAGGTAAAACTATTGAGTCTGGGTGACGAGGGACCTTAATCACATCTGATCTGGGCATAGGTGCCCGCAACAACAGTCTCTTTTCCCCGGTCCTGGGTGTAGGTGACACCGGAGATGTAAGGGCAGGTTGGGAACGGGACCCCTCGTCAGGCACTGGTGCCTCCACCCGGGGTGTACTATCCCCTGTAGACATGGGTGGGTCCCTGGTTCTGCGGGATGAGGCAAGAGGTACTTTGTCCCAGCCCTTTTCTGCAAACAGTTCATCAATAGCAACATCATCTCCCATATCCGAGAGCGACTCTAGGTCAGAGGTGTCACACTCCTCCGCGGGCAGGTAGCCTGTAGTGGAGACTGAAATTTCACCTCTTCCCACACACCAAATCTCTCTGCCTGGCTTACCTCGGCCTTTACTTGAAGCAGCGCGTCCGGAACTCTTATCGACAGATCCATTCGGGCCGGGTGTAAGCGGGCGAGACGGTCCACCACAACCGCTGGTCGGGGCTACCATACCGGTCTTTCTCTTCGGTGATGGACGCTGCGAAACAGTGGTGACCGAGTCAGCATCCTCGGATTTCTCCCGTTGAGTACACACGACCTCCTCCGCGGTCGTTGCAGTGTGCGCAGGGATGGCTGTTAAAGCAGTGATTCCTCCTCTCTGAGTGGTGTTGCCTGCAGTCCGGCCGGGGTAAATGGTTCTCGGCTTCTCAACTCCTGGATCCACTTCAAAAAGGAACTCCCCACAGGCCTCGCATCGCCCGAAAGGCTTCAGTTGGCACACCAATCCCGAACAACCGGGACAAATCACACCCAGGGCCTCAATGTCCATGCACGAATACAGGGCGAATCGACCCCTTGGCTTTAGCCGGATCCCCATATCTGTTACCGAAGCAGCAGCAGTCAGTGTCGTGGTAGAAGGGTAAACCGGAATCCACGATGTATGTCCAAACATGGTGACCTGTTGCTGATCCATCGCACACTGCCAGGTTTTTGCGCCAACGTCCCACGTGTAGTCCTTCACACGTATTGGACTCCTCCCCTTTGCTCCAGTTCGCGGGCTTTTCTTTTCTCTTTCTGAGTCACGCCCACGAACTAAGCGGTGGGGGTGTGTCTGATGGCGCAGTGCAATAGAAGCCCCCACAGGTACTACTTCACACGGCTGAGCTTCCCCCTTTTTCCACTCGTCTGCGCGGGCCTTTCCCTTCATTGGGTCATGTCCACGACTTTGAGCAGGGACGCACTTCGGCCAATGAAGGCCTGCCTACTCGTAACTCCTCCGGGCAGACACGTTCAATTCCGTAGTAACACGAACACTATACCGGACCCGAACCCCCACATGTAGCAGCCTCCTCTCTCCCCTCTCTTCTATCAGCTTGTCTGTCTCTTGTCTAGGGGTACTTTAGAGGGGAGAGAGAGCGGGTTAACCACGCCAAGCCCTCACCGCAGATGTTTGTGTGGTGGAAGCAAAGTTCTTGTTTTACCTTCGGGTCAGTGTTCTGCACCTGGAACCTCCAATGAGAGTTACCTTGAACAATGTCTGCCAGAAAATGAGCCCCACACCATTAAAGTCCAACACTCCTTTATTCTTCCTGAATGAACACAATCAGAACACAGAACAGAAAAGGAGGTGTGGATGCGAGTAGGCCCAGACACATGGAACTCTCCACTTTCCTTCCTGAAAGTGGGTTGCGGTCTCCGAACGAGGGGGGATTTCCTTCCAGGCGGTCTCCGATGGGAGGCTCACCCTGTCACTGGCAATATGCTGCACCGGGTCTTCAAGTAAGTATCTCTCACCAGTCCATTACGCCTTCCGGATTCGGGTACCCACTCCCGGGGTTCCCTAGGACCTCCTTCCCTCGCGGAACTCAGTGGTGGGCACTGAGCTCCAGACCTCCTCCCGAGTACCTCACCCCAGGCTAAAGGTGCCTGGGATGGAACACGACCTCCGAACGTCCTCTAGGCCTAGACCCGCCTAGGGGACCAACACGAACCACCGCCCTCAGGCTGAAGGTGCCCGGGCTCGACTCCCGCCACCAAAAATGGCCACCCCCTTTATACTCCCTCCCAACAAGCACGGCGGGTTCCCCGCCCCACCATACAACCGCTGAGAGAGACCAAAAGAGGTACGCTACCGCAACAATGGCTCAACCCCGGGCCCAAAGTGACAGTGCCACCTGGTGGGCCCCAGGGAACCATACATCACAGTTTCCCCACCAGATTTAAAAAATAGAAAGCATATACCCACTACATATGGATTGCATGGGTTGTTACCGAGATGTGGTGAAAGTTTCATGTCAATAGCACCTTTAGAAATATATTTACCTAGAAAAACGGTGACATGTTCAATACTTACTTTACCTGCTGTATACCTATTGTGGTCGGCAAGTGGATAATAAATGTTTGTTTTTGCACTTAATACCACTTTAACCACTTAACGACCGCTCACTGTACATATACGTCGGCACAATGGCACAATCACGTACAGTGTACGTGATTGCCTTTGTACAGTTGGGGGGTCCAATCGGACCCCCTTCTGTACAGTGAGCGGTCGGAATTTGTCTGGGAGTGTTCCGAGATGGGGGGGCGGCCATTCGATTCCGGCCACCCCCCCACGATCGCTCCCGGCGAATGAGAATGCCCCCTCTGCCTGTGTAATGTAAACACAGGCAGAGGAAGCAGGAGGAAGTGATGTCATCTCTTGTGCGGCGCTCACATATACCGAGCGCCGTACAAGAGAAGACATCAAGGTTAGTGCACAAACACTACACTAACACCAGCACACATAGGCACATAAATCGCCCCCCCCAGATCACCCCCCAGTCACAGTGTCACTGATTGCAGTGACCATTTATTTACTGATCACTGCAATCAGTGACATTTGTGACTGTAAAAGTGTCACTACAGTTTAGTTTTAGGTCCAGTGTAGCCCCCTAACCCCCCCCTAATAAAGGTTTAACCCCTTGATCACCCCCAGGTAACCCTTTCACCCCCTAGCACCGCCGTCGCTAAGCGATAATTTTTCTGATCGCTGTCTTAGCGTCGGTGATGCAGATCGGTAGCCAGTAATTTTTTTTAGGTTCGCCGCAGGTTTTTATAGCGTCAGGTACCCCCATAAATTATCTAATAAAGGTTCAACCCCCTGGATCACCCCCCAGGTAACCCTTTCACCCCCTATCACCACTGTCGCTAAGCGATCATTTTTCTGATCGCTGTCTTAGCGTCGGTGATGCAGATCGGTAGCCAGTATTTTTTTTAGGTTCGCCGCAGGTTTTTATAGCGTCAGGTACCCCCATAAATTATCTAATAAAGGTTTAACCCCCTTGATCGCCCCCCAGGTAACCCTTTCACCCCCTATCACCACTGTCGCTAAGCGATCGTTTTTCTGATCGCTGTCTTATTGTCGGTGATGCAGATCGGTAGCCAGTTCTTTTTTTTAGGTTCACCGCAGGTTTTTATAGCGTCAGGTACCCCAATATATTACATAATAAAGGTTTAACCCCCTTGATCGCCCCCCAGGTAACCCTTTCATCCCCTATCACCACTGTCGCTAAGCGATCATTTTTCTGATCGCTGTCTTATTGTCGGTGATGCAGATCGGTAGCCAGTAATTTTTTTTTAGGTTCGCCGCAGGTTTTTATAGCGTCAGGTACCCCCATAAATTATCTAATAAAGGTTTAACCCCCTTGATCGCCCCCCAGGTAACCCTTTCACCCCCTATCACCACTGTCGCTAAGCGATAATTTTTCTGATCGCTGTCTTAGCGTCGGTGATGCAGATCGGTAGCCAGTAATTTTTTTTAGGTTCGCCGCAGGTTTTTATAGCGTCAGGTACCCCCATATATTATCTAATAAAGGTTTTAACCCCCTAATTGCCCCTAGTTAACCCTTTCACCAGTGATCATCATATAAGTGTTACGGGTGACGCTGGTTAGTTAGTTTGCTTTTTATAATGTCAGGGCACCCGCCGTATATAACCCAATAAAGGTTTAACCCCCTGATCGCCCGGCGGGTGATATCAATTAGGTTTTAGCGTCAGAGAGGGTCTGCGTCACACCACAGGCAGCGTCAGGTTAGTGCCAGTAACGCCAACACCCACGCGTGAAGCATACACCCTCCTTAGTGGTATAGTATCTGAACAGATTAATATCTGATCTGATCAGATCTATACTAGCGTCCCCAGCAGTTTAGGGTTCCCAAAAACGCAGTGTTAGCGGGATCAGCCCAGATACCTGCTAGCACCTGCGTTTTGCCCCTCCGTCCAGCCAAGGCCACCCAAGTGCAGTATCGATCGATCACTGTCACTTGCAAAACACAACACACATAACTGCAGCGTTCGCAGAGACAGGCCTGATCCCTGCGACTCCAGTGCTGTAGGAGGTGATTTCACCACCACAGTTAAAAAAAAAAAAAGCAAATATGCCGAAGCATTGGGGCAGCAGGGGCGGAGGAGCGATTTTGCTCCTAATGCCGCATACATACAGTCGAAATTCCGACGGAGGCTTGCCCGTAGAAAAGTCCAACCATGTGTGTGCGGCATAACTTTTTTGCGGGAGGATGCCCCCATGCTTCGGCATATATAAATGGTGCATGTATGCCCATCATTAGAAGTGGGTGGATGAAGGGCGGTATTCTAATGGTGGGCATACCCACCCGATCAATCTCTTTTTTCATTCAGCGAACTGGCTGCATGAAAAAAAAAGATTACAATACATGTCCAAAAAGGACCAGCAACGTACTGGTATGTTGCTGGACTTTGAATGGTTATACCAGAATGATGCCTGCGGGTTTAGGTATCATTCTTTTCAGCCAGCGGCCGGCTTTCATGTAAAAGCAATCCTAGTGGCTAATTAGCCTCTGGACTGCTTTTACAAGCAGTGGGAGGGAAGGTCCCCCCCCCCGGATATAAAAAGCGCCATTGGGAAAGCATTTTATCACACCGATCTTGGTGTGGTCAGATGCTTTGAGGGCAGAGGAAAGATCTAGGGTCTAGACCCCAGTTTTTTCAAAAAAAGAGTACCTGTCACTACCTATTGCTATCATAGGGGATATTTACATTCCCTGAGATAACAATAAAAATGATAAAAAAAAAATATGGAAGGAACAATTTAAAAATAAAATAAAAAAGCAAAATTAATAATAAAAAAAAAAAAAAAGCACCCCTGTCCTGCCCTGCTCTTGCCCAATGGCGAACGCAAGCGTCGGTCTGGCGTCATATGTAAACAGCAATTGCACCATGCATGTGAGGTATCACCGCGAAGGTCAGATCGAGGGCAGTAATTTTAGCAGTAGACCTCCTCTGTAAATCTAACGGGGTAACCTGTAAAGGCTTTTAAAAATGTATGTAGTTTGTCGCCAATGCGCGTTTGTGCAAAATTTTAAAGCATGTCGTGTTTGGTATCTATGTACTCGGCCTAAGATCATCTTTTTTATTTCATCAAACATTTGGGCAATATAGTGCATTAAAATTTAAAAAAGTGTTTTATTTCCCCAAAAAATGCATTTGAAAAATCGCTGCGCAAATACTGTGTAGAAAAAAAATGCAACACCCACCATTTTATTCTGTAGGGCCTTTGCTTTCAAAATATATATAATGTTTGGGGGTTCAACATAATTTTCTTGCAAAAAAAAAATATGTTTTCATGTAAACAAAAAGTGTCAAAAAGGGCTTTGTCTTCAAGTGGTTAGAAGAGTGGATGTAAGCTTCCTAATGTTGTGTATAAAATGCCAGAACAGTTCAAACCCCCCCCCCCAAATGACCCCATTTTGGAAAGTAGACACCCCAAGCTATATACTGAGAGGCATGTCGAGTCCATGGAATATTTTATATGTTGACACAAGTTGCGGAAAAAATAATTTTTTTTTTTTTTTTGCACAAAGTTGTCACTAAATGATATATTGCTCAAAGATGCCATGGGTATATGTGGAATTACACCCCAAAATACATTCTGTTGCTTCTCCTGAGTACGGGGATACCACATGTGTGAGACTTTTTGGGAGCCTAGCCGCGTACGGGACCCCAAAAACCAATCACCGTCTTCAGGCTTTCTAAGGGTGTAAATTTTTGATTTCACTTCTCACTGCCTATCACAGTTTCAGATTTTCTTTCTTCATTTTCAAAAACAAATGAGAGCTGTAAAATACTCACCATGCCTCTCAGCAAACAGCTTGGGGTGTCTACTTTCCAAAATGGGGTCATTTGGGGGGGTTTTGTGCTATTTTGGCATTTTATGGCCTTCGAAACTGTGATAGGTAGTGAGGAGTCAAATCAAAAATTTGTGCCTAGAAATCCTGAAGGCGGTGCTTGGTTTTCGGGGTCCCGTACGTGGCTAGGCTCCTAAAAAGTCCCACACATGTGGTTTCCCCGTACTCAGGAGAAGCAGCAGAATGTATTTTGGGGTGCAATTCCACATATAACCATGGCATGTGTGAGCAATATATCATTTAGTGACAACTTTTTGTAATTTTTTTTTGTCATTATTCAATCACTTGGGACAAAAAAAATATTCAATGGGCTCAACAGGCCTCTCAGCAATTTCCTTGGGGTGTCTACTTTCCAAAATGGGGTCATTTGGGGGGGTTTGTACTGCCCTGCCATTTTAGCACCTCAAGAAATGAGATAGGCAGTCATAAATTTAAAGCTGTGTAAATTCCAGAAAATGTACCCTAGTTTGTAAACGCTATAACTTTTGCGCAAACCAATAAATATACGCTTATTGACATTTTTTTTACTAAAGACATGTGGCTGAATACATTTTGGCCTAAATGTATGACTAAAATTGAGTTTATTCGATTTTTCTTATAACAAAAAGTAGAAAATTTCATTTTTTTTCAAAAATTTTGGTCTTTTTCCGTTTATATCGCAAAAAATAAAAATCGCAGAGACAATCAAATACCATTAAAAGAAAGCTCTATTTGTGGGAAGAAAAGGACGCAAATTTCGTTTGGGTACAACATTGCATGTCCGCACAATTTACAGTTAAAGCAGCGCAGTGCAAAATTCTGAAATCACCTTTGGTCCTTTAGCTACCAAATGGTCCGGGGCTTAAGTGGTTAACAGAAAATTGTGCAAAAATATTGCAACATGCTAGAGAATAACTCTTAGATTAAAGCTACCCCGTCACTAAAAGGAATTCTGTAAATACAGTCTTCCCTGAAAAGACAACATGCAATACTCACTTCTCTTGCTGCTGGCCCCTACTCTGTCCTGTAGTGACGTAGGGGCCGGTAGAAGGAACTAAGTGGAGTGATGGTGGGGCATGGAAACCAGCACTCCTGGAAGTGTTGGTTTCTGAAAATTCTTTAGTCAGTAGCATCTCTTATCTACAGTACAGATCGACAGCACAGGCAGCAAGTGAGTTGAGTATTCAAAGTCTTCATTGTGAGGACAGTATTTCCAGTGTCATTTCAAGAATCTAGTGGTTAACTCAAGCATTATGAAGTCTCAGTTTGGGTGAAATTGGCCTTCAGTAGTTACACGTGGGAGGTTTCTACATTTCTGTTTACACCTCTTTTTAGCACTAAGCATTTTACATATACAACAATGTAAGGAGTGACAATAGGAGATCTTTATGAAAAAAGAAATCAATTTATTCTCTGCATCCAGCCATTCACTGATATTTACACACAGACAAGTCATCATTGCCTATTAATACATGAACCATTTTGTCCCTAATACTTGAGTTATTTTTCCTGTAGGTGCTGGGCTGTAGATGAGATTCAGTAACCTGGGGAAACAGTGGAAGAAATAGATAATTCCAAGAGAAAAATGATTTACTTACTGTGGTACCTGGTACAAGTAGTATGACACCACTAAAACAACTAAAAACACCAAGAAGAAAACAGAGCTGATCCTGTATACATTTTGTCTCCAGGGATTGAAGACAGGATGACAAGTTCAACCTACACCACTTTTTATGTTATTTATTTAATCTGTTTTAACCTCAACCCCCCCCCCCCCCTGTGAATTTGTGTACGACTTGGTTCACACCTGTACAGGATGCGGTTGATGCATTTTCAGGGTGCGTTTTGTGCTTTTTACACTAGCGTTTATTATGCACTTTGAGTTTTTCTGAGGTGTCTGTTGTCTAGCAAAAGAAACCAGCAAAAATGCAGCAGAGATGCATCAAAAGCGCAAGCACTTTCTAGTCCTTGGAACTAAAAATGCAGCCTGCTGCAGGGAAAAAAGTCACTGACCCTTTCTAAGAAATGCACTTATGGAAAATTCTCAGATGTTATCGTGACCCATATGAAACCATGTTAAATGGACTGTAGTGCGTTTCTGCAAAACTGCACTAAAAAATGCATAGGGGTGAACCAGGCCTAAGGCCCGTTTCATGCAGGCTTTAGCTTGTATAAAAGAAGTGTCAACAGCAAGCTTTGACAAAATGTTTTCAGCAAGATAATGGCAGTGCTGACTGTCACTTTAAAGAACCTGCTAGCAGGCTTCAGCACTTCTTAAAGCTTGTTGAAAGCCTGCTAGCAGCTTGCTTAAAGTGGCAATCAGCAGTCCCATTAGGATCTGTGTTCAGCATTTACAAACAAGAGCTGCACAGTACTTTAAATGCTTCAAAACAGCTTGCTGAAAACTCTGCAAATGCTTTATCAAAGCTTACTGTTCACACTGCTATTATACAACCCGGAGCCTGTGTAAAACAGGCCTAACAGAATTTCTTGTTCTGGTAATTGGTAATTCAAGGAAACTTCCTTCTCCAAGGGACTTAAAGTGGTTCCAAAGGCACAAGGTTTTTTACCTTCATGCATTCTATGCATGAAGGTAAAAAACATTCTGTGTGTAGCAGCCCCCCCAATGCTTACCTGAGCCCCATTGCAATCCAATGATGTGCACAAGAGCATTAGCTCTTTGGCTAAGACAGCAGCGGAAGCCATGGCTCCCCCTGCCATGAATCACAGCCAGCGAACCGAGGAGAGAGAGGGGGCAGGGCCGAGCTGCGGCTCTGTGCATGAATGGACACACAGAGCAGTGGCTCAGAAGCAAGCCTGCTTGGGTGACCCCATAGCAAGCTGCTTGCTCTGGGTGCACTCAGCAGGAGGAAGGGGCCAGGTGCGCCAGCAGGGGATCCAAGAGGAGGATTGGGGATACTCTGTACAAAACCACTGCACAGAGCAGGTAAGTACTACATGTTTGTCATTTAAAAAACATATATAAAAATTGCCTTTAATATCACTTTATCAGGTCTAACCACCCTAAACCGATGGCCAAAGAAATGCCGCTGTAGGTGAGTGACTGACTCTCACATGTTGTGAACTGGAACCCAGGGTGCTGCACAGCTCGTCTGTCAGACTCAGTAACATGGAAATTCCGGAATATTGCTGCACTCCTTGGTATCTTTATTGAAGCATTAATGCTTTAATAAAGATAACAAGGAGTGCAGCAATATTCCGGATTTTCCATGTCACTGACCCTAAACAGATGGTTCAGTTTTGAGTAAATGCTAGCAGGCCAAATTATTCACCAACTTCGTATAAAATGTTGGAGTCTATGATGGTAAGGACCTGAAATTTCAGCCCTGTCCGCTGCAGCAGCCATTACAGGGATGGTTCAGTCTTCAAGCTGGAGAAAGCAACAAGAACATTGACTTTTAGCAACAAGCCAAAGCCAGAGCTAGAACCTCTCAAAAGCTCCTTGCAAAGGTTCCAGAGACAAAAGACTGCAGCGTGACATTCAGGTCACCAGCATTCACTCATAACATTGGAGCAAACAAAGCATCATTCTCACTCACGATGGATAGCAGGCACCTTCACCAGACTGCTATGATACATAGAGCCTGCCTGTATTTGCCAACATGGCCTACCCCATTTTTGCACTTGACTATTGGCCCTTCCCAGTGATAGGTGGCCTCACTCACCAATAGCGAAACAAAGGGGGCAGGTTTTCCATTGCATATCAGAGTTCTGAGATATTTGGGGATTAATAGTTGCTCTAAAAGGAAAAGCAATCCAGCATGCAGGCAGTAACTTGGAGATGCTTGCTACCCAGTAAGAGATTCTCTTTTTATTCCTGAACACAGGTTCACTTTAAAATATATCTGTACCCAAAAACAAACATTTAACTTATTAAAGCTTACCAGTTCCTAAATAGGTGACTGCATGCATTTTTTTTTTCCTCTGTGTGCGTTTGGCGTCTTTTTTTAATCCTACGAATAGCACACTTCCTGTCCCTTCATAGCTACACTAACACTGCCCATACACTGTTCGTAATTTGGCCAGTTCAGTGGGGACCAACTGAATTTTCCTCATTGTATGGCGGTCCCCGTTTGACAAAAGTCAATAGTTTATTTGATATTGATAAACAAACATGTTGGAAATTTTTTCTCGATCAGCTGCTGCAGCCGTTGATCAGTGTATTCTGAGAGTGGCAGGGGCAGCTGTCCGAACACTATGGCCCATCAAGGGAGGGGAACGCTCCGTTTACCTGGTTTGTGGTGATGAAGGAAACGGTTCAGTTGTTTTGCTAGCTGGCTAAATGAAAAAACAATCGGTGTATGGCGGGCTTTACTACTTCACTATGGGGGCCATCATGGCTGTCACACAGGCTGGATCTTTGGGATATCAGCCTTTGTTCATGATTACATTGTTGATTTATGGGATTAGAAGATTGCACAAAAAAAGGTTGTGCTTGCTTTTTAGCTCCCATGAAATAAACAAGCCCACTGTATTAATTGCAAGATCAACATGTATGTTCTTATACTTACACACGTCCTTAGCCTGAAAAAAATAAAACAAATGCAGCCACCACATCTAAGGACTCATAAACTGCAATAGATTACATTTTTGTTGTTGGGTTTAGACATGCTTTCATGCGGGCAGAAATATATTTCAAGCTGTTTGATGTATGTTTTGGCGTTCTACAAGCAGCAGAAATGTTTAAAATAAAAAAAGATAAGACACATACACGTGCAGGAAAGAAATACAGCTTGAAGGAACTGGAAAAAAATATAAGGGCTGCCGTTAGTGACTTCACTTTGAACAAGCTAGATTCCTGGCTGACTGTGATTTTATTGTTTTCCTAGTGCCTGACCCTTGTACAAATAGGCAGGAGTTGAAATTCCCAACCCGCATACTACTTTTGGGTCCGGGGATCAGAAAATATTGAAGCCTCTGGGTCAGCATGACAGCCAGGCAGTATTTTCCCCAAAAAAGAGATGAGCAATGGCAATCCCCTTATTTTCCTCATTACACGTTTCCTTTAAAGGATAAGTTCAGCTTTACAAAAAAAATAAATGCACATTTTTTTTGCAGGTAAAACTATTATTTTTTGTTAGAAGCTTGTAAAGTATTGCACCCATGATCAGCAGATGGTGGGTGTAATGCCACAGTCATGTAGCTGCCTGTACCTCCGATACCAGCAGTCAGTTACACTCTGACAGGAAGCTCAATGAACTCTACCTAGAGAGCTCAACAGTGCCCTGGTAGTTCATTGAGAACTACAAGCCGACAGCCACAAAGGCTGTCGGTACTTGTCGTTTTCACATTCAGAGAACACTGTGAATTAATGATTTTTTTTTAGATTGCGACAGTGGGCAGGGGGAGAAGGTCCCCCACTCGCTGTCAAAACGGGTTTGGGGGGTGCGGGGGCAGGTGCATCTCGTTACGTTACACTGATAATGGGTGTCACATATAGCATAACAAAAAGGTGAACTTATCCTTTAAGAAAAAATTAAAATAAAAGGAGATTTACACCAAATATGATCTTGTAAGGCAGGGCAGTGAAATCCACTGTTTAAATAGAACCTATATTGTTCCACAATGCTTGTGATTCAAGTATCTATTGTGCAAAGTGAGAAATGCTCAATTGTGGCTTGCCATAGACAAGTTCTTTATGTGGGATGCAGTTCTGTCTCTATAGAAGCATTATTGAATGCTCTATAGAAGCATTCTGTATTAAACTAAATCAAGATTTTTTTTTTTTATTGGGAAGGAAAGTTTGATCATTTATCTTGGAAAATAGCTATAATTTACTGCACGACCTAAGGGTAAAAAAGATAACACACTATTTATACAGCCTATTATTTGACTGTACTGTCTTACAAGTCAAATTTGTCCTTAAATTGTGAAAAAGCCCTGTTTAGGGCCCATTCACACCAGAACCAATTATGCATTTTCCTGTGTTGAGGACTGCTGTATTAGGCAGACAACTGAAAAAAAATTCACAGCGCATTCCACCAGATACAGTGCGCGTTGGGGGTGCGCTGCAATGCACGTGCATAGTGGAGGTGCAATTGTTCAAAATGAATAGCATTGCAGTGCACCAACACACTTTACCACAATGCTGGTGGAGTAAATGGGCCCTTAAGATGGCTGTTAACTGTGAGAGCCAAGACTCACTCCAGTGCTGGAAGCTTTTCTAGTTCTATAATTGTCATATCACTGTGCGGGATGTTCCACAAGGAGAACTCTGCTGTCCCAAGCAAACACACACGCACTACTTCTGGCAGACAGCAATGGCAGCCTTCAGTGCTGCATGCAAAAACTCGGCTGTGACAGATACCATATGCCCTGACAGTATTTCTTCATGGATCATCATGATGAACAAACGATGGTTTAATAAATGTAGACATACTTCTAAACATTAAGAATTATTCACTTGGTTCATCCTGTGATTTGGAAATGGACCAACTCTGCTTTTTTCAGTACACATAACAAATAGGGAAAGCAGAAAATGAAGGGAAATAAGGATTTGCTTTAAATAAACTTTTTACAATACTCAAGTGGCAAACTTTGAGATTTCAGCTATAAATACTTATACTTCCTTTTGGTTTTGTGAACTTGCTGCTCTTTGCATAATATAGCACATACATAAATGTGGTATAAAATCATATTTATATATAAATATATATATATGTACAACGAGGTGTGTCTGTCCAGGCCCATCCAAGGCTCTTGGGAAATCAGACACACAGATCAATTTAGAGTTTGACACAAGGATCCAACAGACTCTCTGTACAGTAATGAAGGAACTAGCTGCCTCTTCACACCACTGAGCTTACTCAGTGCGACAGTGCAAGCGATAATGTAGTAAACCACAGCATGACTGGACTACAATAAGCTGAAATTTAATTGGAAGATATGAGTTACTGCACTTTTCACTACCTCGTTGAACAAGCCTGCCTGTGTGCTCTGTACTGACATGTGCACTCAATAGAAAGAATTTCATCATATCAGGAATCCATCTTTAACGGGAATCCATCACACAGCAAATCACAGGTGTGAGAAGCCTCAGATTGAAGCTGTAACTTTTACCTCCTGAGTTGCACGTTACCAGGGCAGTGACAACATAAGCAGTGAGGACGAGTCCATTCGTCTTCACTGCCTCAAAATTTGTTTTCTGCTTGGGAGTTGGGGAGTAAAATCTTTCATTTAACGTTCCTCCACTGGGAATTTTACTTCATGACAGATCCACCACAACTTTGCTGCCCTTAGAAATACACCATAAATATATGGATATATATCTATAGATATATCTATATATATCTATAGATATAGATATTCTAACACATACAGGGGGATGTATGTTTATAAAGAAAAATTTAAAATAACATACAAATAGACAGCATAAATCACTACGCAAGATGATTATTCATTAAAAACAGATTGTGGAGCTATTAAATTTTTTTCTTAGGTTTATATACATGAAGTATTGACATAACCAAGGATGGTATCAGTTGCTTAAAAAATAAAATAAAAAAAATAATAAAGATATATATATATATATAGGCATGTTATTATGAACACTGTATATGGGTATCACTGGCAGAATGGAGATGCTGTGGGGTCAAATCCTTTAAAAACATCCTTAAGGGAGCCAGCGTCCTGTTCAGACTCCTGTGTTGGGCTGTTTCCAGCAAAGGGGCTTCCACTGCCGGTTTTGGTTTGCTTGACCACACCATAGACAGATGGCACTGGCAAGTTGTGAACAGCAGCCTGGCTGCTATCTGAAATAGCTGCAGTTTTAGCACGGGGCCGGTTGTAACTATTGTAGCGGTCAGTGGCAGTATCTGAATTAGGTTTGTCTGCTTCTGGTTGGTCCAGGGCAGACTTGCGCACAAAAAGAGGTTCTTTTGCTTTACTGGCAGTTTTGCTGTCTGAACCCTTAGAGGTTGTCTCGTTAGAAGTGACCTCAGCTGAAGTCTTGTTCCCTGTCCGAGGATCATACAAACTAATGTTGCTGAGAACGTTACTTTGACCGCTTGGTTTGCTCAGTCCCCCTACAGTCAGCAAACGGGGGTCATAGGGTGCAATTGTTGTTGTGCTCTCAACGGGTGGTATTATGGGAAGGGGCTGTGTGGGTTCTGGTGGCCGTACAGTTAGCACAGGTTCTGTGGACTTTTGAAGACGTGGGTCAGCAGGAGGCTTCCGTGTTCGAGGATCAGTGGGTTTTTCAGCTGGTGCTGATGAAGTGCTAGAGGCAGCATTGACAGTCTTCAAAATCCTAGACAGCAGTTCAAAATCAGGCAGGCTAGAATTTGATGTTGTTGCATCAGAAGCAGCTGCCCGCTGACGTGGGTCATGCGATACTGAGGTGGATGGACGGTTAGGTCTGGAATCAAGGCCTTGCATAGACTGTAGTGCAGGAGGCATTGGGATAAAGTCCTGGTTAGGAATGGGCAGTGGGATAAGGTCTTCAGGACTCCATAATACAGTCCTGGCAAAGTTTGGTTTGTTCAAATTTACATCCTTTTTGATGTGGCTGAACTGCTGCAGCTGATTTCTTGGGTCTCTTAATGTATGTCCAGGGGGAGGATCAAGGGGGATGTTGACAGGCTTATCCCGTAGGACCCTTTCA
Source organism: Rana muscosa (assembly GCA_029206835.1). Taxonomy (NCBI): domain Eukaryota; kingdom Metazoa; phylum Chordata; class Amphibia; order Anura; family Ranidae; genus Rana; species Rana muscosa. The sequence goes on from CM055125.1 coordinate 75,363,895, forward strand.
CCTTCTTCTTCATCTCCAGAAATTTTATTTACTGGGGAGTCTTGTTTTGAAGACTGGCCTGCTTGTCTAGCTAGTCTAGGGTCGCTTGGCCCTTTGTCAGATGAAGAAGGGTTGTCTGTGGTTCGGGAAAGTCGTGGATCACGAGAGAGACGGGGATCAGTAGGGCGGCTGGATGGGGCAGCTGAATTTTTTTGCAGACGTGGGTCAACCTGTCCCCCTGTAGTGGTGTCTCTGGCAGGGACCTGTGGAGCAGGGCGGTTAGATGACTGCTGTCGTAAAGTCTTGAGTATTGAAGTCACGCTGCTTCCTCCTTCCTCTTCATCACTGGAGTACCAGTTGCCAGAATCACCTAAAAATGTAAATAATAATCATTAATTTAAAGCTCCCAGACTTGGTACAGGAAAGTTCAAAACTACACAGAGCAAAGGAGTTTACAGAAAATATGCCAGAAAATTATACAAAGAACAAAATGACGTAACCATGATTGGTTGATCAGATATCTGTTCATTAGTGTTATTATATAGGGGAAGGAAAAAATTATGTCTGAAGCAAGTTAAGGTAAAAATCCACGTAAGCAGATTTACATACACTGATCAGCCATGACATTAGGAACCAGCATTAACTTTTTCAGCATTTTAATCTACAGTACTGGATCAGACTACATGGGCAAGCCTTTTCTCCCAACGTGCATCAATAAGCTTTGTCTACCCATGACTCTGTCATCGGTTTGCTTTCCATGGACCACTTTTGATAGGTCTGTTTATTCTGTTTCCTTCTGTGGTTTATATACATAAAGCCCATTCTCATGAGCTCACTTGTGTATAAAGTTAATTCACCTTCATTATCTCTGTCCTGCTGATTTCCTCCAGCCATCCTCCGTGCTCGCTCTTCATCGTCTTGCTGCTTCTGCTGAATACGCAGGTACAGAGCCCGCTGTGCAGAGGGTAAGAAATCTGGGATGTTCCCTTTGTTAAAAGAGGACTGTGTATCCATATTCTCGGGGTCCTCTTCAGTAGAGTGCTCATGATAATGGTGAGGATCGTCTTCTGGCATGCCCCCATAGTTGTTATAGGCACCTAGTTAACAAAAAAATAAATATTAAAGTTCTGTCCTTTCCTCCACTTACTGCTGACAGAATAACACCATTAGCAGAATAGGGTCGAGGAGAGAATATTTCACATCTCACTGTTAAATTGTTACTAAACCCACAACAGTAAAATCAGTTGTATATGCAATAAAGCATGCTTGTCATACTCACTGTGGAACCTAAGGGGTTAATCCTCTGCATTATGTAAAAAGGCCGTTTGATTCTGTATGCACAGATCCTCCCCTTCTTGCATTGCCCCAAAACATGTCCGGCAAAGACAGAGTTAGTGGTGTTAGTCTGCACATGCTCAGTTTGGGGTGTATTGCTAGAGAGTTTTTTTTTCTTCGAAGACTGCATGCGATCAGCACTGTCCAGAGGGTCAGGGGTCCTGCATCCTGATGGGACAGCCAGTGCAGCATGAAAACTCCTTCTACAAGCTTTAACCAGCCACTTATAGAAGTCAAAAGACTGCTATATACTGCTGATGAGAAAAGGTATTTAGCAGTTTATATTTACTAAAATACAGTAATTGCATTTGCATGTTCTGTGTACTGTGGAAGAACAGATATCGTGAAGGCAAGGTCCTGGGTTTAGTAACACTTTAATAGCAGATATTAGTTATAATACCTGGAGTCAAAAAACTTTGGATGAGGTACAAATGCTACGCTTCTAAGGTGAACTATTTCATATATACTAAGGCTGCATTCACACCTGGGCATTTGAATAGTGGGCAGAATCGCAGCAATTCTGCTCACGATTTCAAAACGCTCTAGTAAAATGAGAAACCGCACAATGCGAATTTCAGATGCCAATAATTTTAATGGCAACTAAAAACGTGCTGCGGTTCTGCTGCAATTGTTGCACGATAAATCGTGCTGCAATCGCGGAAAACCACTTCTCCTGAAGCTTGTCGAAAAAAAGTTCAGGAGCTACTTTTGGAGCGACAAGCTTCATGTGACGCAGTTGGCCGCGATTGCAGCATGATTTATCGCGGCAGACTTGCACCGCGTTTTTAGGTGCAATTAAAATGAATGGCACCTGAAATTCATGTTGTGTGATTTTTACCAGAGCGTTTTGAAATCTTGGATTTGTCAAGGATTTCCCCAGAGAGATGTTCAGCATCAAAGGGCATACATAGAAGAGGTTTCTTACAAGCATGTTCAGCAGACCAAGTTTTTAGTCACAAAATCCTGCATGTTTGTACAGAGATAGGAGAGATTCCTGAGACTTGTCAAATTATATTCTTCAGAACATGAACAAAAACAAAAAGGCTGAAGGAATCAGCTCCACTTGTTCTAAGACAGCAGGGTATTCAAAGACAAGTTTCTGGTCTTTGTTCATACATCCTGACCTGTTGGCGATATTCTGGCAAATGAACATGGCAGCAATTGCTGGCTGTATGGCTGGATCTGCAAGAGCAAATAAGCCTTTTTAGATGGCCTCAAAATACCTATCAACAGAATGCTTGAAAGAGGGAACACCCTCAAAATTGCAAAATGAAGGTGTGGGTATGGGAAAAATCTTCTTTAATCTTAGACAATCTCTTAGTACCCATAGGGGCCCGTGTTGGCTGTGGAGCATCCAGTTCTGTTGAATGGTGTAAAAGGAGAAAAAAAAATACAACTCCAGCGTACAAGAGGTCCATCGCCTAAAGCAGAGGTCTCCAAACCCCGGCCTGCCAACACAGCATTGCTGATCTGCTGGCTTTTAAAAGCAGCTGCTGTTATCGGCAGTGTGTCTGGCAGGTACTTGAAACATAATCGCTCCCCCACACCCTCCTACGCAGCCACACTGTGCTGTTGATTGGCTGCTGGGACCGCCGGCGTCAAGTGACGTCATCAGCGCGGCACCTCCCGGCTTACCGCCCGCTGTTTGTATCAGAGATCCTTCCATACAGTCTGCGTGTGTAGCAGCGAGCGGGAATGGGTAGGTGAAGGAGAGCTCAAGTCTGCTGGTAGTGTGACTAGAGGCAAATGGACATAAATGTGCTACAAATATACATGTACAGGAGACTCTGCTGGGGGACACCGATGACGGGGAGTCCTCTGTGTGAGAGCAGTGGTCGATCTGCAGCAGTCCCACCCACCCATTGCACAGTCACATCTTCCTCTCTCCAATCAGAGATGTGCATGCTTCCTGCTAATTGGGGGTAGTTATAACTGTGCAATGGACTGCTGAAAGAAAAATCAGCAGCAGACAATTTTGCAATGTAAATATGGTAGAGTTTAGTTCAGAGGACCCAACACCATCTGTGCTGTGATCCCTTCCTCTGACATTAGTCTGACCAGCATAGCTCACACAGGAGCAGAAAGTTTAAATTGTTAAGACTTTTCTATTAGTTCACACCTATTCAGCCAACACACCTACAAGCTGGGAACATATTTTTTCCAACTGGGTGCCTAGGGACATGGATATGCTAGAACCCTTTCTTTTTTCATGAAACAGGTTTGTTTTCTTCCCAACATTTCACTAGAGTCAAGACTTTTAGATATAAAGCAGTTCACTTACAAAAGAACTGAGAAATGGGATCAGCTGTAGAAAGGTTTAACTTTACTAATAAACATTGGCTTTTGCTATAGCGGAAAGCTTTGTACCTAAAATGCTGAACTCCAGGCACAAAAACTCCCATTTACATTTATTTTTCAAAAGCAACAAACAACATAAACCCATTTTGTTTACACCAATTGCCAAAACCCAGATAATATCCTGTGAAAAAAAAAAAAAGATGACACCATCACTGTGCTTTTTTTTGCTTTTTTCGACCAGCAGGTCGAATTAAAAAAAAAAATTACCTGGTTTCCCTATCCACACATTAGATCTGGATGGAGGAATCCTTCCCACTGAGTTGTTGTATTCTGACAGCAGGGAGACCACCCCACTGTCAGAATACACTGATCAGGGCTGCTGGGTATAGCTGATGGCACTGATCAATCAGGAAAATCCCAATAGGCTGGTTGTACAGAAGTCGAGCGGTAGATAACCAGCTTGCCCGTACGTGGACCGAAATTCATCTAGTCCCTGCTGAACTGGCCAAATTTCGATCCATGTATGGTCGGCTTAGGTGAAGATCAGAAACAAACAAGACACAAAATTTGAAATAAAGTAAAATAAATTAAAAAGACAGAAACACGAATGAAATAAATACCTTCATCTCCCATCATATCAGGTGTCATCTCCATATTTGGGTCTGGATAATATTCACCATAGAAGTCTGGGCCTGGTGGACCATCACCCATCATATCAGGTCCATCTTCAGGGCCATAGGGCATCATGGGTGGACCTTCCTCCATATCCATATCATGATGCATTGGGCCTTGAGGGCCCATAGGTCCAGGAAACCCCGGGGGACCTCCTGGTGGACCAGGTGGCCTAAACAACAAAGAAAAACAACAATTCAGTCAATCAGAACTAGGGTTGTCCCGATACCACTTTTTTAAGACTGAGTACAAGTACCAATACTTTTTTTTCCAAGTACTCGCCGATACCATCTACCGATACTTTTTTTAATCTCATTTGACAGTGGCACTAATGACGCGTGGACTGTCAGTAGTTTTTATTAAATTTTGTTTACAATTACATTTTTTTTTTTACAATTTCTTTCTTTTTTGTTTTCAGTGTTTTTACACGGTCTTCTTTTTTTTTTGGGGGGGGGGGGGGTGGGGAGTGGACGGTGTCAGTGTGTTGTTTTATTTTATTATTTTTACAATTTAACCTTTTCAATATTTATTACAATTCTTTTATTTTTTTTAATTAGCCCTGTTGGGGGTGGCTTTGGTGAGATATCAGGGGTCTTAACGGATCCCTGACATCTCCCTTTTGAGACAGGGAAAGGGACTGAGGACAAAGATTCCCCAGTTCCTTTCTCTGCAGCCTCAACTGCACTGCAGATGAATGGACAGGAGATAGCGGCTCCTCTCCATTCACAAACTGAAGCATCGTAAACAGTATACGATGCTCAGTGACAGTTATGAATAAACAGAGTCAGTGGTCACTGACTCTGTGCATTCAAAAAAGGAAGGAGCCGGTAAATGACATTTACCAGCTCATTCCTCTGCTCTCCATCTGACAGATCGAGGACAGAGGGGGACCGGAGGGGGAACCCGGAGGAGCATGGAGGGGGAACTGTAGGAGGATTTGGGGGACAGTCAGGGGTGATCAGTGCGGCGCTGGGGAGGAGTTACAATCACCAATCTCTCTGTATAGATTTCAATAAAGCAGCTGATAGCCACAGGAGGGAGAGGAGAAGTGACTGTCAGCTGCTTTATTGAAATGTATACAGGGAGATTAGTGATTGTAACTCCTCCCCAGTGCCGCACCGATCATCCCTGACTGTCAAGGTATTGGATTAAGCATCGGAGCATTTGTCCAAGTACTCTGGCAAATTCTCGGTTTTGACACCGATACTAGTATCGGGACAACCCTAATTAGAACCAAGAACACAAAGTAAAAATAGTACGCATGCCCAACATCTTACCTGACACCCAATTTATGAGCCAAATGAGCAGTGGGCCGCACCACAATTTCAAAAAGGGATGGTATTTTTCGCTGGCACATCTGTGGATCCATAGGCCCAGATCCAGGACTGCCTTGCATTGTTTCCATTGGAGGACCCCCTGGTGGACTTCCAAGCATTGGTCCTCCATCTTGCATTGGAGAAAGTGGACCTCCAGGTCCACCGTGCATTGGAGGCATGGGACCTCCCTCACATGGATGCATAGGGCCTCCTTGATATGGATGCAATGGTCCTTCTGGTGGTAATTGCTCACCAGGCCCAGCAAGCATTGGGTGCATTGGGCCACCAGGCATTGGGCCCCCAGGAACTGGAATACCGGGCATTGGCTCTCCATGCATTTGACCTCCTGACATATGGCCTCCTGGCAATGGATGACCACCATGAATCAATCCACCCATTACAGAGGCTTCAGGCACTAACCCGGGACCTATGGTCATGATTTCTTCTTCTGGAGGACTTCCAGGTCCGTGCATGTCTGAACTTGGCAATGGCCCACTAGGAACCGGACCTCCAGGAAGTTGAGGAACAGGAACTGACGAATCAGATGATGTTACTGGTACAGCAGGTGGTGGGGAGGCTGGATCACATAAACCTGCAGTATTAGAAGGCCCTGATGGTGCTGAGGGTGTAGGCAGAAGCCCGACTCCAGGGGGTGGTTTGGGCAAAGGGTTTATGCCTTGTTTTTTCAGTTCTTCTAAATCCTTTTCATCCTCAGCTCCAGCTTCTGCATCCTCAGCTAATAACTGAATAAAGAAAAAGTATATATTCAGCTCTCTCAAAACCAAAGTAAATTTAACACATGACAAATACAGTTCCAATCTAGGAAATGTTTTTAAGCTGGTTAGTTTTTGTGTTGTTTTTTCATACAGACTATGAGCTCATAAATCCTAAATTTGGAAAGTTCTTACTACAAGCCAGATAGTCAAAACTTAAGGAACTGCAGTCTAGCGGAAAATAAGTGTATGGATTTATTAAACAAAAAGCTTTCATTAAACCTTTCCTGAGATAATTATGGCTTTTGCTGATCTCCTTTTAAAAGTGCAATTTGCCCTGCAGTTAAAGTGGTACTAAGGGCAGAACGTTTTTTTACCTTAAAGCATTCTCTGCACGAAGGTAAAAAAAACCTTCTGCAAGCAGCTTCCTCCCCAGCCCCCCTATACTTACCTGAGCCTGATCTCGATCCAGCAATATGTGTCTCTTCATTGGACAGAGAGGCAGCAGTGGGACCCATCGGCTTCTGAAGCTGTCAATCACAACCAGTGAGGAGAGAGCGGAGCTGGGCTGAGCTGTGTGTATCAATGGACACATAGAGCCGGCGTGGTAGCGAGCACTCACGAGTGCCACCAAAGCAAGCGACTTACTGTGGGGGCTATCAGGCAGGGGGCAGGAGCCTGGAGTGCTAGTGGGGGACCCAAAAAGAGGAGGATCGGGGCTGCTCTGCGCAAAACAATTGCACAGAGGTTAGTATGACATGTTGGTTATTAAAAAAAATAAAAAATACTGCCTTTAGAATCACTTTAAGCTAACCCCCTGGCATCAATACTACTGAGTTATGGACCACGAACAAGCATTCAGACTAGAAAAGTCATAAGTCATCTGTATACTTGTTCTATGTTAATTACACAGCTTCAAATGAACAGGGACAGTACAACAGCCAGATATCTACCATTTGCAGAATGAAAAGTAAGCTACAGTACCACTAACCACTTCCTACCGGGTCATAGTCATATGACGCCGGCAGGAACCCTCCCTCCCTCCGGGCGGGCGTCATAAGACGTCCTGCCCTTCTCGCCGCTACTGCGGGTCCCTGGGGTCCCGCATCGCAGCGATCGGTGATGAGGCGTGTCCCTCGGACACAGCCCGTCCCCGATCAGGGTAAGGAGCCAATAAAATTTGGCTCTTTACCACGTGACCGGCTGTTTCCAATGAGAGCCGGTCACTTTGCATTGGTCCGGCGTGCACGCCGCTCGTGCGCGCCCCCGGGGGCGCGCAGTGCGGCGATCGGGGACGAGGCTTGTCCCTTGGACAATGCCCAGCCCCGATCTGGGTAAAGAGCCAATGAAATTTGGCTCTTTACCACGTGACCGGCTGTGTCCAATCACAGCCGGTCACAAGTGTAAACAAAGATGACTATAACGGCTGTCTCTGGGTTCTCCTCACACACAGATCCTGTGTGAGGAGAAATCCAAGCAGTGAGTTAGTGTCAGTGTCTGTCAGTACTGTGCCCAGATTGCCCCCCCTCGAACAAAGAGTACCTGTCACCCCCATCAAAAGTACCTGAGTACCTGTCACCCCCATCAAAAGTACCTGAGTACTTGTCACCCCCCCCCCATCAAGGGTACCTGTCACCCCCCATCAAAAGTACCTAAGTACCTGTCACCCCCATCAAGAATACCCATCACCCCCCATCAAAAGTACCCGGGTACCCGTCACCCCCCATCAAAAGTACCTGAGTACCCGTCACCCCCCATCAAAACTACCTGAGTACCCATCACCCCCATCAAGAGTACCTGAGTACCCGTCACCCCCATCAAGAGTACCCGTCACCTCCATCAGGAGTACCCTTCACCTCCATCAGGAGTACCCTTCACCTCCATCAGGAGTACCCGTCACCTCCATCAGGAGTACCCGTCACCTCCATCAGGAGTACCCGTCACCTCCATCAGGAGTACCCGTCACCTCCATCAGGAGTACCCGTCACCTCCATCAGGAGTACCCGTCACCTCCATCAGGAGTACCCGTCACCTCCATCAGGAGTACCCGTCACCTCCATCAGGAGTACTGTCACCTCCATCAGGAGTACTGTCACCTCCATCAGGAGTACTGTCACCTCCATCAGGAGTACTGTCACCTCCATCAGGAGTACTGTCACCTCCATCAGGAGTACCCGTCACCCCCCATCAAAACTACCTGAGTACCCGTCACTCCCCATCAAGAGTACCTGAGTACCCGTCACCCCCCATCAAGAGTACCTGAGTACCCGTCAACCCCCATCAAGAGTACCTGAGTACCCGTCAACCCCCATCAAGAGTACCTGAGTACCCGTCAACCCCCATCAAGAGTACCTGAGTACCCGTCAACCCCCATCAAGAGTACCTGAGTACCCGTCAACCCCCATCAAGAGTACCTGAGTACCCGTCAACCCCCATCAAGAGTACCTGAGTACCCGTCACCCCCACCAGGAGTACCTGCCGCCTCCATCGGGAGTACCTGAGTACCCGTCACCTCCATCAGGAGTAGCCGTCACCTCCATCAGGAGTACTGTCACCTCCATCAGGAGTACTGTCACCTCCACCAGGAGTACCTGAGTACCCGTCACCCCCCATCAAGAGTACCCGAGTACCCGTCAACCCCCATCAAGAGTACCAGAGTACCCGTCACCCCCCATCAAGAGTACCAGAGTACCCGTCACCCCCCATCAAGAGTACCCGTCACCCCCCATCAAGAGTACCTGAGTACCCGTCACCCCCCATCAAGAGTACCTGAGTACCCGTCACCCCCCATCAAGAGTACCTGAGTACCCGTCACCCCCCATCAAGAGTACCTGTCGCCTCCATCAAGAGTACCTGTCGCCTCCATCAGGAGTACCTGTCGCCTCCATCAGGAGTACCTGAGTACCCGTCACCTCCATCAAGTGTACCTGTCCCGTGAGCCCAGCAGTGCCTGACGGGCAGCCAATTTCTAGCTGATGTACAGCCAATTAGTCCCTGTTGTGCAGCCCTGTAATACAGCCACCATGTCCAGAAGATTATACACCCCAGAAGAGGCATACCAAATTCTAACCCAGAGCGATGAGAGCAGCGGGGAGCTCTCACCGCCCCAGTACAGTTCTGATTCCGATTCGCAATACGAGCCCCCCAAAAGCAGTACATCCGAATCGGAGGAGGAAGTAGTCCGGCCAAAAAGAAGACGGTCTGTACTCCAGGGCAGCTACCAGCAGCGCCGAACACCCCAATGGCCAATCAGCAAATGCCAACGGCGATAGACCCCAGGAGGAGAGGCCCAGTACAATCTCTGGAATTCCACGCCGAGGAAGAAGGGCCCAAACCCATCTTCCGGACACCTTGGCCAACCCATTGTGGCTGCCTTCTAGCACAGGGTCAGCCACAATCCCCCCTTTCACAGAACAGCCAGGTGTGCAGGCCAACACCGAAGGTTTCTCTGAAATCGATTTTATTTATTTTTCCCTGATGAGTTCCTTCAAAGCATCTTAGACCAAACAAATCTTTTTGCTCATCATTATATACAAAACAACACCAACTCATGCTATGCCCGCCCTTTCGAATGGAGACCCCTAACAATGGAGGAGTTAAGATTGTTTTTAGGCCTTATGCTGAACATGGGGCTTACAAAAAAAATAGGATTTTTATAACAGCTTACCTGTAAAATCCTTTTCTTGGAGTACATCACGGGACACAGAGCGACATAGTCATTACTAATGGGTTATATAGATACCGTCAGGTGCTGGCACTGGCAACTTCCAAAACCGGAAGTACCCTCCCCTATATAAGCCCCTCCCATCCGGGAGCACCTCAGTTTTGTAGCAAAGCAATAAGTGTCCCCAAAGAGGGGTGGGAGCTCTGTGTCCCGTGATGTACTCCAAGAAAAGGATTTTACAGGTAAGCTGTTATAAAAATCCTATTTTCTTTTTCGTACATCACGGGACACAGAGCGACATAGTCATTACTAATGGGATGTCCTAAAGCAATGCCAAATGAGGGGGGGGATACACCATATATAAGCTGAGCGCTATCAGACATGAGGATCTTTTGCGGCCTGCAACACACTGCGCCCAAAGGCGACATCCTCCTGACTTCTAACGTCCACCTGGTAGAACCTAGTAAACGTGTGTACTGAAGACCATGTTGCGGCCTTACAGATTTGAGCCAGGGAGGCCTGGTGATGCACTGCCCATGAAGTTCCAACTGCTCTCGTGGAGTGCGCCCTAACTTTGAACGGAGGCGGTCTACTTCTCAAGCCATAGGTATTATGACCTGTCGAATCCACTTGGCTAAAGTAGATTTTGACGCTGCCTGACCCCTTCTGGGGCCTTCCGGCAGAATAAACAAAGTATCCGTTCTGCGAATCTGAGCAGTGGCTTTTAGATAAGCTTTAACTGCTCTTACTACATCCAAAGAATGCAATAACTTTTCCTCTACCGAAGTAGGCTTGGGGAAAAAAGAAGGAAGAACCACATCTTGGTTCAAATGAAACCTCGATACCACCTTAGGAAGAAAGGCTGGATGAGGACGTAACACTACTCTGTCCTTATGGATAACCAGATATGGCTCCTTACAGGACATAGCTGCTAATTCCGACACTCTTTTAGCCGAACAAATGGCTACTAGAAAAATCAATTTCCTGGTGAGAAGCACCAAGGAAATATGCTGTAATGGTTCAAATGGTTGTTTCTGTAGAACTGACAGAACCAAGTTTAGATCCCATGGACATATGGGAATATTAACCGGAGGACTAATACGCATCACTCCTTGTATAAAGGCTTTGACTAGTGAATGCGAAGCCAAGGGCCTTTGAAAAAATATTGACAAGGCCGAAATCTGACCCTTGATAGTACTCAAGGCAAGCTTCCTATCTACAGCCCATTGTAGGAAGTCCGGAATCCTACCTATTACGTATTTACGTGGATGCCATTTTCTGGCCTCACACCAGGCGATGTACGCCTTCCAGATTCTATAGTAGATCTGCCTGGATACCGGTTTCCTGGCATTGATCATGGTAGACACCACAGCATTAGAGAGCCCTCTCTTTTTTAGAATGTGGGCTTCAATAGCCAGGCCGTCAAACCTAGGGCTGGTAAGGAAGGGTGGTATATCGGTCCCTGCGAAAGCAGGTCCGGACGATGTGGGAGGGTCCAAGGACTCCCCACAGACATTTTTACAATCTCCGCGTACCATGCTCTTCGGGGCCACGCTGGAGCCACCAGAATCACTGGTTTCTTTTCTACCCTGATTCTGCGGAGTAATCGAGGTAACAATTGTGGCGGTGGGAATGCATATATCAGCTTGAACTGATCCCAAGGGAACACTAGGGCATCCGAGCCGCAAGCTAGGGGATCCCTTGTCCAAGAGACAAACCTGTCCACTTTTGTGTTGAATCTGGATGCTAGCAGATCTACATCCGGTGTTCCCCACCGCTGACATATTGTCCGGAAAACCTCGGGATGAAGGGACCATTCCCCTGGGCATAATTGTTGGCGACTTAGAAAGTCCGCCTTCCAATTCTCCACTCCTGGAATGAATACCGCAGATATGGCTGGGACATATCTTTCTGCCCATCTCAGGATGTAATTTACTTCCCTTTGGGCTGCACGACTCTTGGTGCCCCCCTGACGATTGATATATGCCACTGCTGTGGCATTGTCTGATTGAACTCTGACAGGGGACCCTTGGAGTTTGGATGTCCATGCTACTAGGGCATACCGGGCTGCTCGTATCTCTAAGAGATTGATGGGCAGGGCCTTTTCTGCTTCTGACCACTTGCCCTGGAGAGACCATTGCTCCAGTACTGCTCCCCAGCCTACAAGGCTGGCATCTGTAGTGACCACCTTCCAGGAAATCGGACTGAAGGATTTCCCTCTTTCCAGATTCTGGGGAACCAACCACCAGCGGAGGCTCCTGCGAACGGAAGGGGACAAGGACATTGGTAAGTCCAGAGCCTGAACTTTTTTGTTCCAGGCTGACAGTATGGCCCTTTGCAACTTCCTTGAATGGAATTGACCGTAGGGTACTGCTTCGAATGATGCCACCATCTTTCCCAGCAGCCTCATGCACAGGCGTATGGATGGCTGTCTTTTTGAGCCCACTAAGTGGATCAAATCTCTCAAAGACGACCCCTTTTCTTGAGGCAAGAAAATTTTTCTCTGGTCTGAATCCAGCCTTAGCCCCAAGTATTCCAGACTTTTGACTGGTTTTAGGGCTGACTTGTCTCGGTTGATAATCCAACCGTGATATTCCAGATACTTGATTGTCTCGTGAACAACCACTTCTAGTTTTTCCACTGAGTGGTCTATCAGCAACAAGTCGTCTAGATATGCCATTATCGTTACACCTCGTGTTCTTAGATTGGCCAATAACGGGGCCAAATTTTTTGTGAACACTCTTGGTGCTGTGGCCAGACCGAAGGGTAAGGCTCTGAACTGAAAATGGCGGCCTTCTACCGCAAAGCGTAGAAATTTTTGGTGGGCTGGAAAGATGGGAATGTGCAAATAAGCATCCTTGATGTCGATCGAGGCTAACCATTCCTCCCCTTGTAGGGCAGTGGCTACCGATCGGATCGACTCCATCCGGAAAGTCCTGATATGCAGGAATTTGTTTAGCCCTTTTAGATTTAGTATGGGCCTCACGTCCCCGTTTGGCTTCGGAACTGTAAAGAGGTTTGAGTAAAACCCGAACCCCCACTCTTCCAGGGGAACCTCTATAATTACTGCTTGAAGCAATAATTGTTCTAGTGCCAACAGGAGGGATCCTCTCTTCTGGGGATCCCTTGGCACGTTTGACCTTATAAAGCGGGAAGAAGGGGAGTTTTTTAACTCCAATTTGTATCCCAGATTTACTGCGGAGAGCACCCATCTGTCTCGGATCGTGTCCCGCCAGGTCTCTGTGAACAACTGAAGTCTTCCCCCCACCCGATTGGGTGGGGGCAACCCTTCATGCATTTGACTTTGGGGGAGGTTTTGTACCTCTCCTGCTCCAGGGCTTCTTGTTACCCTGCAACTGTCCCTGATTTCTACCTCCGGGATTTGACCGAGGAGGCCGTCGGAACTGTTTCACAGCCGATGTCCTAGGGACTGGAGAAGCCGGCCTCTTAAAAGAGGGACCTCTAACTCTATTTTTAACCGGCAAAAGTGTACTTTTATCGCTGGAAATTCTCTGGATATACTTGTCCAGGTCTTCCCCGAATAAGCGCTCCCCATGAAATGGGAAGCTGACCAGCAATTTTTTACAGGGAGCTTCAGCAGACCAGTTTTTGAGCCATAGAAGCCTGCGCATATGTACTACAGACAGCGTAAGGCGGGAGGCCTGATGGATTGAATCCTTTATAGCGTCCACCGCAAAGCATAAAGCTCTAGGTAGATCAGCTAGGGCAAGAGCCTGCTGATCTGGCAAGTCCCTTAAGACCTGTTTCAACTGATCCTTCACTGCTTGGCAGACCCCAATAGCTGCCACTGCTGGTTGTGTCACCAATCCTGCTGTAGAAAAAGCAGATTTCAATAAGGACTCCAATTTTTTATCTATTGGGTCCTTGAACATTTGGACATTTTCCACCGGACATGTCAGTGATTTATTCACACAAGAGATGGCTGCGTCCACTGTAGGGACCCTCCATTTTCTGATGAACTTATCCTCCATAGGATAGACCACCGGAAATCTCTTGGGAGGAGTAAATATTTTGTCAGGATGCTCCCAATCCTGGTAAATGAGCCCCTCCAGTAAAGGATGGATCGGAAAGGAACAAACAGTCTGGGGAGCTTTTAGCGACCCCAACGAGGAGACAGAAGTGGAGGATGGCTCCGCAAGTGGCATTTTAAATGCTGATCGGACCATATTAGTCAGGGACTGAACCCATAACCTTTCAGCATGTGATGCTGAGAACGGCTCTTCCACTGTTGATTCCTCTGCAACCGAATCGACCTCATCCTGATCCCCCTCAGGTAGGTCGACCTCTGTATGGGACTGTTGCTCTGTTAACAGGCACTCTGAGGGAGGAGACGGAGATCGAGCGCTTTTCTCCTGTGACAGGGAAGCAGCGATCAATGCTGACAATCTCTCTTCCAGCCCTCCCAGAGCTGAGGAAAAAACCTCCTCTGTTACATACACAGGAGCAGGTGAACTGAGGACAGCCACAGTACCAGGTACTCCTGGGGGTGCCCTACGGTCACTAACCTCTGATTCTTCAGGGGAGACTGGTGCAGCCAAAGCATGCCCAAGATCCTCAGAGCCGATGGAGACCCCCTATTCCTCCTGGAATTTCTAGTCCCGGAGTTTTTAGACGGCATATTCCTAAGCCACAAAGCTGAGGTATTCCAGCCGAAATACACCAGTTACTGATAATAGTCTAGCATAAATGCTGCTATAAGAAACAGTTGGTGTCTACTAATGTGCCTTTCTAGGGGATGCCTGTATCAACCGCTTGCTGTATGCCTTTAAATGTTGCCAGCTCTGTCTCTGTACTTCATAGCCAGCTTACTACAATATTGTGGTTTTTAAACCTGCTGGGACGCCCGCACATGCGCAGAAGCGCTGCGGCGCGCACAGAGCGTCATCCCCCAGGCTCCGCCCCCTTTTCCGGCTCACCTCTATATATAGAGGCGCGCGCACGCGCGCGGCCACGTGCGCCTTCGGCGCTAATTTCAAAAATGGAAACAAAGGGACAGGAGCCAGGGCCCCTCTTTGCCGCAGGCCGGGGGATGGACGAGCACTGCAACATGGCAGAGGAAGCAGTTTCCTATAAGAGAACTCACCAACTGCCTGGACTTTGCTCTGCTGAGAAGAAACTAGTCCACATGACAAGAAAACATTCCACAGCGGCCTCTAGTGGACAAACACAGGTACCGCAGTCTAATATATTAAATATATATATAAAAAAATTTTTTTTTTTTTTTCTTGACCACCATTAAAAATTATTACATTTTTTTTTAGTAGTTACAGGCATGCACAGAATCTTGCGGGAATACCATTAGGTAACAGACAGAAAGACAAATTAGGCTTGGGGGTCCCCCAATAGAACCAAGTTCCTGGGGGCCCCCACTTACCTGTTCCCCGCCGCAGGACTTTGTTTGGTCCACAAAAGCCCAAACTTCACCTATCACGGCAGGCATTGTAATCAAACCTTCAGGGACCGGGTTCCCAAGGATTCCACTCCCCTGGACCTGTATAGCACCCTGCACAGAAAACATCTTGGTCGTGGGTATGACCAGAGCTCTGGATCCCAGGGTCCAGCTCTCCTAAGAGAAGCATTACAGGCAAAACCTTGCTCTTCTCTGCAAGGCCCAGGTACCGACCGTTTAGCTATGAAGCTTTTTTGGTCGGATCCGGAATAGCTTACTGAGGCCCAAAAGAACCTGTACGCAAGCTCAGTGAAAAACACATGTTTCTTCTTGGCCAACACCTTAGACACTGGCAAAAAACTGAGGTGCTCCCGGATGGGAGGGGCTTATATAGGGGAGGGTACTTCCGGTTTTGGAAGTTACCAGTGCCAGCACCTGACGGTATCTATATAACCCATTAGTAATGACTATGTCGCTCTGTGTCCCGTGATGTACGAAAAAGAAAAATGAACTTCGTTCATTTTGGTCTAAAAAGCCCATCATCCATATGTCAATTTTTTCAGCTGTGATGTCCAGGTCCCGCTTTGACATGATCATGCGGTTCCTGCATTTTAGTGACAACTCGCAGTGCCCCCCCCCCCCGAAATCATCCGGACTTTGATAAATTGTTTAAAATTCGCCCCCTCATAGATTTTTTTAATAAGAAGTTTGCCGAACTTTACATCCCGGAACAGAACATCTGTGTGGACGAATCCCTGGTCCATTTCACAGGCCGACTGGGAATCAAGCAGTATATTCCCGGTAAGAGGGCGAGGTACGGCTTGAAGCTCAACAAGCTCTGTGAGAGCTCCTCCGGATATGTGAACGCCTTTCGTGTGTACGAAGGCAAAGACTCCCAGCTCCAGCCCCCTGAGTGTCCATCGTATATGGGAATAAGCGGGAAAATTGTATGGGAGTTGGCATTCCCACTCCTCCAAAAGGGGTATCATATATACATGGACAATTACTATACTAGTTTGCCCCTTTTTCGCCACCTATTCCTGAAGGTCACTTTGGCCTGTGGTACTTCAAGAAAAAACAGGAAAGGCTTCCCACAGAGTTTAGTCACCACAAGGCTACAAAGGGGGGAATCGGCAAGCCTGAGGAACGAGGAAGTGTTGGCCGTGAAGTGGAGGGATAAGAAAGATGTTTACATCATGTCCACTATCCACAATGATACCTCAGTGGAACTTCACAGAAGACGCGGTACCGTTCAAAAGCCTTGCTGTATCAACGAATACAATAAGTTCATGGGGGGGGGGGAGGATTTAAACGATCAAATGCTGCAGCCCTATCTTTCAACACGAAAGTCTTTATTCTGGTACAAAAAAGTTGCAATATACTTCTTCCATATGGCCCTTTATAATACATACGTCACTTATCAAAAATCAACAGAAATTCCCAGCCCCTTTATCAGATTTATCGAAAATGTTGTCACTGCCCTGATCTATCAGCAAGGCTCCGCCCCACAAAGCATTCGCTCCGATTGTGTCAGCAGACTGCATGAGCGCCATTTTCTTGACCATATCCCACCATCAGCAACCGGAAGAAGACGCCCAAAAAAATGTGCAGCAAAAGTGGAATTAGGAGAGACACCAGTTACCATTGTCCCGACTGTCCCTCCCAACCTGGCCTATGTATTGGAAAATGCTACAAGCGATATCACACTCTCGAAAATTATTAGCCAAAATTTCTATCAGACTGCCACTTCCCCGGTTTCAATTTCTGTGCTGATTATTTCCCTGCTGCCTCAACCAACCAACCTAGTGCCTCAACTCAACTGACCCTGGCCTGTTTATCGACTATGCCTCTGCCTGCCGTCTGCATTGTTTATCCGCCATGTTTCTGCCTTTCACATGAACTGACCCTGGACTGTATCGACTATGCCTCTGCCTACCGTCTATTTCTGCCTTTTACCTGCACTGACCTCGGCTTGTTGACCATGTTTTTGCCTGCCCCTTGGACTGATCTTTCACCCTGCTACACAGGGGTCTCACATATGTGAGGGGCTCCAGAATAGTGTTCTGAGTTCAGAAAACACGTTTTTGGTTTTCTGTGTTCCCAGAACAGGGTCTGGTTGCCCGATGGCTTCAAAGCGATTTGGGTGGGAGAAGCCTCTACCCCTGTCCCCATTCTTTCCTAACCGAGGCCCTAAACTTGATGGTCCTGCCTGCTGCCTGGACCAATACTTTGGCTGCACTAACCATATCTCTGCCTGCTGCATGTACTATGGACAGTATTCCTGCCTGCTGCATGGACGATCCTTTTGCTGCTGACCACATCCGCCTGCTACCTGGACCGATGCTCTCCTCTATGGACCACTGCACTACTAAAACCGCAGGTAATCTTTTATTTACTCTTTGCTCAGAAGAATGTATTTTGGTTTGTAATTGGTATGTACAGTACATGCTATGGGTTAGAAATAATAGGATTTTTATAACAGCTTACCTGTAAAATCCTTTTCTTGGAGTACATCACGGGACACAGAGCGACATAGTCATTACTAATGGGTTATATAGATACCGTCAGGTGCTGGCACTGGCAACTTCCAAAACCGGAAGTACCCTCCCCTATATAAGCCCCTCCCATCCGGGAGCACCTCAGTTTTGTAGCAAAGCAATAAGTGTCCCTAAAGAGGGGCGGGAGCTCTGTGTCCCGTGATGTACTCCAAGAAAAGGATTTTACAGGTAAGCTGTTATAAAAATCCTATTTTCTTTCTCGTACATCACGGGACACAGAGCGACATAGTCATTACTAATGGGATGTCCTAAAGCAATGCCAAATGAGGGGGGGGATACACCATATATAAGCTGAGCGCTATCAGACATGAGGATCTTTTGCGGCCTGCAACACACTGCGCCCAAAGGCGACATCCTCCTGACTTCTAACGTCCACCTGGTAGGACCTAGTAAACGTGTGTACCGAAGACCATGTTGCGGCCTTACAGATTTGAGCCAGGGAGGCCTGGTGATGCACTGCCCATGAAGTTCCAACTGCTCTCGTGGAGTGCGCCCTAACTTTGAACGGAGGCGGTCTACTTCTCAAGCTATAGGCTTGTATTATGACCTGTCGAATCCACTTGGCTAAAGTAGACTTTGACGCTGCCTGACCCTTTCTGGGGCCTTCCGGCAGAATAAACAAAGTATCCGTTCTGCGAATCTGAGCAGTGGCTTTTAGATAAGCTTTAACTGCTCTTACTACATCCAAAGAATGCAATAACTTTTCCTCTACCGAAGTAGGTTTGGGGAAAAAAGAAGGAAGAACCACATCTTGGTTCAAATGAAACCTCGATACCACCTTAGGAAGAAGGCTGGATGAGGACGTAACACTACTCTGTCCTTATGGATAACCAGATATGGCTCCTTACAGGACATAGCTGCTAATTCCGATACTCTTTTAGCCGAACAAATGGCTACTAGAAAAATCAATTTCCTGGTGAGAAGCACCAAGGAAATATGCTGTAATGGTTCAAATGGTTGTTTCTGTAGAACCGACAGAACCAAGTTTAGATCCCATGGACATATGGGAATATTAACCGGAGGACTAATACGCATCACTCCTTGTATAAAGGCTTTGACTAGTGAATGCGAAGCCAAGGGCCTTTGAAAAAATATTGACAAGGCCGAAATCTGACCCTTGATAGTACTCAAGGCAAGCTTCCTATCTACAGCCCACTGTAGGAAGTCCAGAATCCTACCTATTACGTACTTATGTGGATGCCATTTCTTGGCCTCACACCACGCGATGTACGCCTTCCAGATTCTATAGTAGATCTGCCTGGATACCGGCTTCCTGGCATTGATCATGGTAGATACCACAGCATTAGAGAGCCCTCTCTTTTTTAGAATGTGGGCTTCAATAGCCAGGCCGTCAAACCTAGGGCTGGTAAGGAAGGGTGGTATATCGGTCCTTGCGAAAGCCGGACGACGTGGGAGAGTCCAAGGACTCCCCACTGAAATTTTACAATCTCCGCGTACCACGCTCTTCGGGGCCACGCTGGAGCCACCGGAATCACTGGTTTCTTTTCTACCCTGATTCTGCGGAGTAATCGAGGTAACCATTGGCGGTGTGAATGCATATATCAGCTTGAACTGATCCCAAGGGAACACTAGGGCATCCGAGCCGCAAGCTAGGGGATCCCTTGTCCGAGAGACAAACCTGTCCCCCTTTGCGTTGAATCTGGATGCTAGAAGATCTACATCCGATGTTCCCCACCGCTGACATATTGTCCAGAAAACCTCGGGGTGAAGGGACCCTTCCTCTGGGCCTAATTGCTGGCGACTTAGAAAGTCCGCCTTCCAATTCTCCACTCCTGGAATGAATACCGCAGATATGGCTGGGACATATTTTTCTGCCCATTTCAGGATGTAATTTACTTCCCTCTGGGCTGCACGACTCCTGGTGCCCCCCTGATGATTGATATATGCCACTGCTGTGGCATTGTCTGATTGAATTCTGACAGGGGACCCTTGGAGTTTGGATGTCCATGCTACTAGGGCATACCGGGCTGCTCGTATCTCTAAGAGATTGATGGGCAGGGCCTTTTCTGCATCCGACCATCTGCCCTGGAGAGACTATTGCTCCAGTACTGCTCCCCAGCCTATAAGGCTGGCATCTGTAGTGACCACCTTCCAAGAAATCGGACTGAAGGATTTCCTTTTTTCCAGATTCTGGGGAACCAACCACCAACGGAGGCTCTTGCGAACGGAAGGGGACAAGGACATTGTAAGTCTAGGGCCTGAACTTTTTTGTTCCAGGCTGACAGTATGGCCCCTTGCAAATTCCTTGAATGGAATTGACCGTAGGGTACTGCTTCGAATGATGCCACCATTTTTCCCAGCAGCCTCATATACAGGCATATGGACGGCTGTCTTTTTTGTACCCACTAAGTGGATCAAATCTTTCAAAGACAACACCTTTCCTCGAGGCAAGAATATTTTTCTCTGGCCTGAATCCAACCTTAGCCCCAAGTATTCCAGACTTTTGACTGGTTTTTAGGGCTGACTTGTCTCGGTTGATAATCCAACCGTGAGATTCCAGATACTTGATCGTCTTGTGAACGACCACGTCTAGTTTTTTCACTGAGTGGTCTATCAGCAACAAGTCATCCAGATATGCCATTATCATTACACCTTGTGTTCTTAGATTGGCCAATAAAGGGCCAGAATTTTTGTAAACACTCGTGGTGCTGTGGCCAAACCGAAGGGTAAGGCTCTGAACTGAAAATGGCGCCCTTCTACTGCAAAGCGTAGACATTTTTGGTGGACTGGAAAGATGGGAATGTGCAAATAAGCATCTTTGATGTCGATCGTGGCTAACCAATCCTCCCCTTGTAGGGCAGTGGCCACCGATCGGATCGACTCCATCGGAAAGTCCTGATATATAGGAATTTGTATAGCCCTTTTAGAATTAATATGGGCCTCCCGTCCGCGTTTGCTTCGGGACTGTAAAGAGGTTTGAGTAAAACCCGAACCCTCATTCTTCCAGGGGAACCTCCATAATTACTCCTTGGAGCAATAGTTGTTCTAGTGCCAACAGGAGGGACTCTCTCTTCCGGGGATCCCTTGGCACGTTTGACCTCAAAAATGGGAAGGAGGAGAGTCTTTTAACTCCAAACTGTATCCCAAACCTACTGCGGAGAGCACCTATCTGTCTTGATCGTGTCCCGCCAGGTCTCTTGCGAACAACTGGAGTCCTCCCCCCACCCGACTGAGTGGGGGCTTCAATGAATTTAACTTTGGGGGAGGTTTTGTACCTCCCCTGACCCAGGGTTTCTCATTACCCTGCTACTGTCCCTGTTTTTTACCCCCGGGATTTGACCGAGGAGGCCGTCGGAACTGTTACACAGCCGATGCCCCAGGGACTGGAGAAGCAGGCCTCTTAAAGAGGGACCTCTAACTCTGCTTTTAACCGGCAAGAGCGTATTTTTACCGCTGGAAATTTTCTGGATATATTTGTCCAGGTTTTCCCTGAATAAGCGTTCACCATGAAATGGGACGCTAACCAGCCATTCTTTAAAGGGAGCTTCAGCAGACCAGTTTTTGAGCCATAGGAGCCTACGCATATGTACTATAGACAGCGTAAGGCGGGAGGCCTGATGGACTGAATCCTCTATGGCGTCAACCGCAAAGCCTAAGGCTCTAGGTAGATCAGCTAGGGCAAAGCCTGCTGATCTGTCAAGTCCCTCAAGACCTGTTTCAACTGATCCTTCACTGCTTAGCAGACCCCAATAGCTGCTACTGCTGGTTGTATCACCAAGCAGATTTTCATAAGGACTCCAATCTTTTATCTATTGGGTTCTTGAACATTTGGACATTATCCACCGGACATGTCAGTGATTTATACATACAAGAGATGGCTGCGTCCACTGTAGGGACCTTCCATTTTTTTTTTTTTTTTTTGATGAACTTATCCTCCATG
Organism: Rana muscosa; assembly: GCA_029206835.1. Classification (NCBI taxonomy): domain Eukaryota; kingdom Metazoa; phylum Chordata; class Amphibia; order Anura; family Ranidae; genus Rana; species Rana muscosa. Next base: position 75,385,741 of record CM055125.1, read on the forward strand.
GGATAGACCACCGGAAATCTCTTGGGGGAATAAATATTTTCTCAGGACGTTCCCAATCCTGGTAAATGAGCCCTTTCAGTAAAGGGTGAAGTGGAAAAGAACAAACAGTCTGGGGGCTTCTAGCGACCCCAACGAGGATACAGTAGTGGTTGATGGTTCCGCAAGGTGCATTTTTAAATGCTGATCGGACCATGTTAGTCAGAGACTGAACCCATAATCTTTCAGCTTAAGATGCTGAGAAAAGGTTCCCCCACTGTTGATTCCTCTATAACAGAATCAACCTCATCCTGATCCCCTTCAGGCAGGTCGATCCCTGTATGGGACTGTTGCTCTGCTAACAGGCACTCTGAAGGAGGAGACGGAGATCGGGCGTGCTTTCCCTGACAGGGAGGCAGCGATAAATGTTGACAATCTCTCTCTAATCCTCCCAGAGCTGAGGAAAAAACCTCCTCTGTTACATACACAGGAGCAGGTGAACTGAGGACAGCCACAGTACCAAGTACCCTGCGGGGTCTCTACGGTCACTTACCTCTGAACTTCAGGGGAGACTGGTGCAGCAGGAGTATGCCCAAGATCCTCCGAGCCCGATGAGACCCCCTTCGCTTCCTGGAAGATTCAGTTCCGGAGCTTCTGGACGGCATATTCCTAAGCCTAAAGCTGAGGTATTCCAGCCGTAATACACCACTTTTACTGAGAATAGTCTAGCACAATTGCTGCTATATCACAGTTGGTGTCTACTAATGTGCCTTTCTAGGGGATGCCTGTATCAACCGCTTGCTGTATGCCTTTAAATGTTGCCAGCTCTGTCTCTGTACTTCATAGCCAGCTCACTACAATATTGTGGTTTTTTTAAACTGTTGGGACGCCCGCACATGCGCAGAAGCGCTGCGGCGCGCACAGAGCGTCATCCCCCAGGCTCCGCCCCCTTTCCCGGCTCACCTCTATATATAGAGGCGCGTGCACGCGCGCGGGCACGTGCGCCTTCGGCGCTAATTTCAAATATGGTAACAAGGGACAGGAGCCAGGGCCCCTCTTTGCCGCAGGCCGGGGGATGGACGAGCACTGCAACATGGCAGAGGAAGCAGTTTCCTATAAGAGAACTCACCATCTGCCTGGACTTTGCTCTGCTGAGAAGAAGCTAGTCCACATGACAAGAAAACATTCCACAGCGGCCTCTAGTGGACAAACACAGGTACCGCAGTCTAATATATTAAATATATATAAAAAAAAATTTTTTTTTCTTGACCACCATTAAAAATTATTACATTTTTTTAGTAGTTACAGGCATGCACAGAATTTTGCGGGAATACCATTAGGTAACAGACAGAAAGACAAATTAGGCTTGGGGTCCCCCAATAGAACCAAGTTCCTGGGGGCCCCCACTTACCTGTTCCCCGCCGCAGGACTTTGTTTGGTCCACAAAAGCCCAAACTTCACCTATCACGGCAGGCATTGTAATCAAACCTTCAGGGACCGGGTTCCCAAGGATTCCACTCCCCTGGACCTGTATAGCACCCTGCACAGAAAACATCTTGGTCGTGGGTATGACCAGAGCTCTGGATCCCAGGGTCCAGCTCTCCTAAGAGAAGCATTACAGGCAGAACCTTGCTCTTCTCTGCAAGGCCCGGGTACCGACCGTTTAGCTATGAAGCTTTTTTGGTCGGATCCGGAATAGCTTACTGAGGCCCAAAAGAACCTGTACGCAAGCTCAGTGAAAAACACATGTTTCTTCTTGGCCAACACCTTAGACACTGGCAAAAAACTGAGGTGCTCCCGGATGGGAGGGGCTTATATAGGGGAGGGTACTTCCGGTTTTGGAAGTTGCCAGTGCCAGCACCTGACGGTATCTATATAACCCATTAGTAATGACTATGTCGCTCTGTGTCCCGTGATGTACGAGAAAGAAATGAAGGGCCTTCAACAATGTGATAGGTTGGAAGGAATTTGCGTGTGAAATTTATGCTCCTAGAACGCCTGGAGGTGCTACTTGGATGTTGGACTTCTGTATGTAGTCAGGCTGTGTAAAAGTTTCACACATGTGGTATTGCTATACTCAGGAGGAGTAGCAGAATGTATTTTGGGGTGTCATTTTTGCTATGTACATGCTATGTGTTAGAAATATCTTATAAATGGACAACTTTGTGTAAAAAAAATGCGTTTTCATTTTTTTTCCACATTTTCCAAAAACTTCTGGAAAAAAATGAACCATTCAAAAGACTCATAATGCTTCATAGATTATACGTTGGGGTGTTAGCTTTCCAAAATGGGGTCATTTTGTGGGCGTTTCCATTGTCCTGGTGCTCCAGGGCCTTCAAAAGTGTAACAGGTGGTTTAGAGATTAGATGTGTAATTTATGCTTCTAGAACGCCTGAAGGTGCTACTTCAATGTTGGGCCTCTGTATGTTGTCAGGCTGTGCAAAAGTCTCACACATGTGGTATTGCCATACTCAGGAGGAGTAGCAGAATGTATTTTGGGGTGTCATTTTTGCTATGTACATGCTATGTGTTAGAAATATCTTATAAATGGACAACTTTGTGTAAAAAAAATGCGTTTTCATTTTTTTTCCCACATTTTCCAAAAACTTCTGGAAAAAAATTAACCATTCAAAAGACTCATTATGCCTCATAGATTATACGTTGGGGTGTTAGCTTTCCAAAATGGGGTCATTTTTTGGGCGTTTCCATTGTCCTGGTGCTCCAGGGCCTTCAAAAATGTGATAGGTTGTCATCTAATGAGATGTGTAATTTCTGCTCCTAGAATGCCTGGAGGTGCTACTTACATGTTGGGCCTCTGTATGTGGCATGGGTGTGTAAAAGTCTCACACATGTCATATCGCCATACTCAGAAGGAGCAGCAGAATGTATTTTGGGGTGTCATTGTAAGTATGCATGTGCTGTGTGAGAGAACTAACTTGTTATTATGACAATTTTGTGTAAAAAAAAAAAATTCTTAATATTCCCAAGAATTGTGGGAAAAAATTACAACTTCCAAAAATTCACCATGCCTCTTACTAAATACCGTGGAATGTCTACTTTCCAAAAGGGGGTCATTTGGGGGGTATTTGTACTTTCCTGGCTTGTTAGGGTCTCACGAAATGAGATAGGCCGTCAGTACATAAGGTGTGATCAGATGTGATCAATTTTCAATGATTGGCACCATAGCCTGTAGCCTCTATAACGTTCACAGAGACCAAATAATATACACTAATTTGGGTTATTTTTACTAAAGATATGTAGCAGTATACATTTTGGCCCAAATTTATGAAGAAAGATTATTTCTTTGCAAAATTTTAAGAAACTAAAAAAAGTTTTTTTTTTTCAAAATTTTCTCTCTTTTTTTGCTTATATTGCAAAAAATAAACAACCTAGCAGTGATTAAATACCACCAAAAGAAAGCTCTGTTTGTGAGAACAGAATGATAAAAAATTTGTTTGGATACAATGTAGCATGACTGAGTAATTGTCATTCAAAGTGTGAGAGCGCTGAAAGCTGAAAATTGGTCTGGGCAGGAAGGGTGTATAAATGCCCTGTGTTGAAGTGGTTAAAATATGATAGACGTGATTTGAGCCGATGCCCTACAGGCCTCTACTACATCATGATAACAGACAATGCAGCTTACAAAACAAAGCAAAAAGTTGGCACAGCTAAGATAACATTTTCTTGTTCAAATATACTGAAGTGGGAGATGCCGAAGAGAAGGAGTGGACAAACTAAGGAAGAAATATTTAAACCTTTCTACTGGAACAGAAGAAATCCACAGTCTTAAGCCTTGTACAAACTAGTTTTTCTTTCGTTCAACCCAGCAGGTTTTTTAGCATTAAGATAAAAAACTTTGTGTGTAGCAGCCCCCCTCAGTCCCTCCAACACTTACCTGAGCCCTATCTCTTTCCAGTGATGTCCACGAGTGTCTCGGTCATCCGAGACTCTCCCTTCTGATTGTCTGAGACACAGAAGTCAGTCAGCCAGCCAGCCAGCCAATCAGGAGAGAGAGGGGGTGGGCCGCAGCTCCGTGTTTGAATGGACACATGGAGCTGCTACTCGGCTTGGGTGCCCCCATAGCAAGCTGCTTACTGTGGGGACACTCGACAGGAGGGAGAGCCCAGGAGAGCCTAAGAGGGACCCGAGAAGTGGAGGATCTGGGCTGCTCTGTGCAAAACCACTGCACAGAGAATGTAGGTATAACATGTTTGTTATTTTTATTGGAAAAAAAACGAAAACAAGGACTTTACAATCACTTTAACGCAGGGCCCTAATGTTGCAAAGACACCTATCAAGCTTTTGTTTTGCCAATAGCAGGACCGTGTTTTTGCATAATGATATAAACAGTCATAAGTCTATGACAATGTGCTTATAGAGTGGTGGAGAGATTGTGCATACTTGTCAAGGGTGCCACCTTATGTTAAATAATTACTGTTAAAAAAAAAAGCACAATGTATTTTGTACCTGATCAAGCAACTCTTGCGTCTCTTCTGTTAGTGGCTCATGAGAGAACATGCACTCTTCACCATTAACGCAGCTGCCTGTTGTGTGATATAGCTTACAAGGGAAATCACGTGAAAATTATTAAGGAAAAAAACAACTCATTGTAGTCTGATGCCAGTACATTACTATAAACAACTAGATTTCTTACACATTTAAAATACAGAGTAAGAGCCGGTTCACACAGGGGCGACTCGGGATCCGACTTCAAGTCGCCCCAAGTCGCGCTGTTTTTAAAATTAAAAATCAGTCACTTTCAAAGTCCCACCTCCAAGGGGGTTTTTCTGTTTTGTCAATGGAAGTGAATGGAGTCGTCTTAATGTACACGACTGCAGTCGCTCAGACTTCATATAAGGTTCCTGTACGACTTCAATCCGACTTGTAGGCGACTTCTACCAATTGATTTCAATGGAAGTCGCCTCCAAGTCAGATCCCCGTTCGTAGAGAGGCAACTTTACAGGAAGTTGCCCCTCTGTGAACCAGGTCTAAGGCAAACCCCTCCCACGGAGCTGGTATTTGGTATGAATCATAAGGGGGAACTACACGCCAAATTTTAACTAAAAAAAACGGCATGGGTTCCCCTTCAAGAGCATACCAGGCCCTTAGGTTTGGTATGGATTTTAAGGGGAACCCCCTACGCCGAAAAAACCCGGCGTGAGGGTTCCCCCAAAAGTCCATACCAGACCCTCATCCGAGCACGCAGCCCGGCCGGTCAGGAAAGGGGGTGGGGACGGCCCCCCCACCCCAAAGCACCCTGCCCCCATGTTGATGAGGACAGGGCCTCTTCCCGACAACCCTGGCCGTTGGTTGTCGGGGTCTGCGGGCGGGGGGCTTATCGGAATCCGGGAGCCCCCTTTAATAAGGTGGGGGGGGGCCGCAGGGCGCCCCCCTGTCCCAAAGCACCCACCCCCCATGTTGAGTGCATGCGGCCTGGTACGGTTCAGGAAGGGGGGGCCTCACTCGTCCCCACCCCCTTTCCTGACTGGCCGGGCTGCATGCTCGGATAAGGGTCTGGTATGGACTTTGGGGGAACCCCCACGCCGTTTTTTTCGGCGTAGGGGGGTTCCCCTTAAAATCCATACCAGACCTAGGGGCCTGATATGCTCTTGGAGGGGAACCCATGCCGTTTTTTTTGTTAAAATTTGGCGTGGAGTTCCCCCTCATGATTCATACCAAACACAGGGGGGCAGCCTGTCCTGCAGGCGACTTCAAGTCGCTCCAGGTCGCGCTGTGGTTCAGGCTCAAGTCGCCTCGCAGAGTCGCGCTCAAAGTCATGTTGCCCCTGTGTGAACCAGCTCTTAAAGGTACTTACGAGGGCAGTGATGGCGAACCTTGGCACCCCAGAAGTTTTGGAACTACATTTCCCATGATGCTCAACTACACTGCTGGGTGCATGAGCATCATGGGAAATTTAGTTCCAAAACATTTGGGGTGCCAACGTTCACCATCACTGTACTAGGGAATGTGTGTGATTTATTCTGTTTATAGGTTATAATACTTGTTTCTGTGCCTTACAGTCACACATGTACATCTTCAATCCCCTGCCTCTAAAGCATCTGAGGTACCTACACTATGGGGATAATTTAATAAAACTGGTGTGAGTAAAATCTGTTGCAGCTGTTCATGGTAGCCAATCAAGCTTCTAACTTCAGCATGTTCAATTAACCTTTGACAAAAAAAACTGGAATATGATTGGTTCCTATGCAGAGCTGCACCAGATTTTGCACTCTCCAGTTCTAGTAAATCAAACCCAATGTTTTTGATACACTTTTATCCTCTACAAATTCCATGCTGTTCTGGAGACTCAGAAAACTCTTTACAAATAGAAGTCTCTATCCCAAAGAGCAGGGTGCAAAGCAGCAGCGGCCCGTCCATAAGGGGCGCCGCCCCCCCCCCATCCATTCGCCTGGCCCCCTAATCTACATGCAGAACGCCGGATGCGGATGCATGGATTCCAATGGGGGGGGGGGGTTGGAGGAAGTGATTAGAACCAGAGGCTCTAATAGGCTTCAAAAAAGGGTGGGCTCGGGGTGCAGAGAGTCACCCAGTTGTTTGACAATAGTGAATGAATATTTGCTATTGTCACATTGATTCTCCTCCCAGCCAATCAGGAAGCGGGTCCTGAGACCCGTTTCCCAATTGGCCGGAAGGAGAAGCGATCCTATTGGCCTAGGAGGAGGAGGGAGGAGATGCACAGCTGCCGTGATGCCGAGGACTGACCGACCCACCAGTCGACAAGTCCGATTCTCCAGCCCCTCCATGCTGAGTGCCTCCTGTGGCTGTCAGATATGGGTTGCTGGCTGCAGAAGAGGGGAGCACAACCCTATAAAGGGAAGGGGTAGGAAGCAGAGAGCAGCAGCGAAGCCGCCATGCCTAATGCACACCATTCTACATGGATCGCCCCCTGTGTCAACACACACCTCTCAGAAATCGATTCACTCCTGTTGCCACCAACCTCATCAAGCTGGCATCCCTGGGGCATGGTCTATCCGGAGATAGCAGCACACCGTAAGAGAGCCTGGGGGGGGGGGGGGTGGCGGCTGCAGTGAGTGACGGTCTGTGGTCAGGTCCGTCTGCCGCCCCCCGCCAATGACTGATGGAGCACCAGCCGCCACGGATATGAAGGGTAAGAGCTTCAGGGTCTGGGGATTGGACTTGTAGAAGTGAATAAAATTGGCACTCTAAATACCAAATAAACCTCCTCCCAATTCCCTCTTATTGGTTCACTTCATATCACAAGCAAAGAAAAAAAAAACAAAAAAAAAAAACTTTAAAAATACTCCACTGGTATGAATAAGGAAAAGTTCATTAAAACCGCTAAAAAGGATATCGTGCATGTATGGGCAATTATCACCTCTAGCACAATAACCAGTGAAATAAAATTTGCACAGTCCACGCCGCCTTGGGACTTCCACATCATGGCTGAAATTACAATGCTCCCCCTGAAAGAAAAATAAGACAGACTTGTTGCAATACATAAATACGAAGAAAGCAATCTAGAAAACATGGAAAAATCATATAAGTTAGTGACAATGAATTCAACAGTGAAGCGCAGCATGTCACAGCTTGCCATGGTAGAGCTGTAAATACCTGACTAATGATGAATTTCCATCCAAAATACTTACACTAAGGCTGGCCATAGATGGTGCGAATTTCTTTCCTGCAGCCATGGGTTGCAGGAAAGAACATTGCATGATTCCCCCATCAACACAGACAGCGCTGACAGGAAAATCCCTCCCACCAAGACTTTGCCTATAACTATTGATCTGGTCCACAAGAGATATAGATATATATATATATATATACACACATACAGTAGGTGCAAAAGCTGAACTGGTTAGTACTGTTGCGTTCTGCTCAAGGACACAAAAAAAGACACAAAATTATTTGTGAGTCAGCAAGTAGATTGAGGGACTCTGCACATTCATCTAAATAAATTGGCGATATATTTTTAATGTTGCAACTGACCTAAAGGCATGATCTAAACCCAATTAGAAAGATGTGACAAAATCTAACTCTATGCTTTATAATTTAAGAAATATTTACTATCATTATTGTAAACTCATTTTACTTAAATTAACCACTTGCCGACCTGCTCACGCAGATATACTGTGGCAGATCGGCTCTCTCCTGCACGAATCGCCATACCCGTACGGCGGCTTGCGCTGGCGCAGTTGCGGGAGCATGATCTCTGTCATGTGCCTGGCAACCCACCCCCCCATACAGTTAGAACACACTGAGTATAGTATAGTATTAACCCCTTCCCTTGCCAAGGCCATTTTTACATTGATCAGTGCATTTTTTTTTAGCACTGATCAATGTAACAATGTCACTGGTCCCCAAAAAGTGTAATTTGGGGTCAGATTCGTCAGCTGCAATGTCGCAGTCCCACTAAAAATCGCAGTTTGCCGCCATTATTTGTAAAAACAATAAAAAATAAAAGCCCCTAAATCCATCCCATAGTTTGTAGACACGATAACTTTTGTGAAAACCAATATACGACTATTGCGATTTTTTTTTAACAAAAATATGTAGAAGAATATATATCGGCCTAAACTGATGAATACATTTGTTTTTCTTGGATATGTATTATAGCAAAAAGTTCCAAAATTTTTTTTTTCAAAATTGTCGCTCTTTGTAACTCAAAAAATAAAAACCGCAGAAGTGACCAAATACCCCCGTAAGAAAGCTCTATTTGTGGAAAAAAAAGGACATCAATTTTGTCTGGGTGCAGCGTCGCATGACTGCGCAATTGTCAGTTAAAGCGACGCAGTGCCTTATCGCAAAAAATGGCCTGCTCATTGAGGGAGCAAATCCTTCCGGGGCTGAAGTGGTTAAATTAAGCTACCCTTTTAACTTTTCAGTCTACAACATAGTTTGCCATAAAAGGCCTTTAAAAAAAAAAAAAAAAACAGACAAACTTAAAAGTGGACTAGCAAGGATTTGAACAGATAAATTATGCTTACCCAAGTACAACGACCCTCCACAAAATATCTGCAGATGACTTTCCCTTTCTTGTCTGCTCGACGGTAAGGCTTCTCATATTCATTTCGGTACGTTCCCCCATCCTGAGTAAAGATAAGAAACATCAGAATACAAAATAATGTGAAAGGATGTTACTCTCTCAACTTTTCCCCAATCTTTGTTCTGGCAATAAACCATTGGCTCCATAAATCATGACAGTGAACTGAAGTTTCTCTACATATATTGTAACAGCTGTTGAAGTGCATTTTTAAATGTAATGCCACCATGCAATTTTTATAGGATGTGAACCTTAAGCAGGTCTAGACTTTTTTTTTTTTTTTTGGTATTGTTCGATGAATGAACAAAAACATGGATAAACAAGTATTTTGTAGTCACTTGCTGCAAAATTACAAATTGATCACTGAGTAAAAGGAGAGTAAAGAAACTCTCCTGCCTGCAGCAGGCTGGTGACATTGTCTTAAAGCGGAGCTCCACCCTAAAGTGGAACTTCCGCTGAATCGGAACCCTCCCCCCCTCCGGTGTCACAATTGACACCTTTCAGGGGGGACGGGGGTGCAGATACCTGTCTAAGACAGGTATTTGCACCCACTTCCGGGAGTCCTCTCTGCGGGAAATCTGCGGGAAGCACGTCACTTCACGCAGATTCCCCGCTGTGTTCTGGGAGACACTCGGCTCCCAGAACACAGGGGACCATTCAGAACGGCGCAGCGCGACTCGCGCATGCGCCATAGGGAACCGGGCATGAAGCCGCAAGGCTTCATTTCCTGGTTCCCTCACCGAGGATGGCAGTGGGGGCAGCAGAGTGACGAGCGATTGCTCGTCCTCTGCTGCGGACATCGCTGGACTCCAGGACAGTTAAGTGTCCATATATTAAAAGTCAGCAGCTGCTGTATTTGCAGCTGCTGGCTTTTAAGATTTTTTTTTCCGCGGCACCTCCGCTTTAACTAGAACTTTTTAGCTATGTGATATATGGAACCATTTATTTTTTCTTTTTGAAAAATTATACTGTTACTGTGTATTGTGACCTTCCAGGAATTTATTCATGCAGGCTTGTAAAATTAATGAAATGGCCACTAAAGAAATAAGCAAATTTGTTGCTCTCAACAGATACTAAGCAGAATTTTTTTGGGCTCTTGCTTTTAAGGAGTTCTGTGAGGACATAAATATGAGTGCTGCATGGTTTCTAAGGTTACAGACAAGACTGTCATCCTGATCCTGGATTCACTACCTTGTAAACTACTCATCTTGAACAAGCATGATGCCTGGAAACTCACCACTGGCCCACAGACTATGCACTCATGAAAATCCCAAAGCCTTTGCAGTTGCCTTTTGTTCTTGACTGTGCTAATACAGCACAGTTCCCTGATACTGACTCCTATATATAGTCCCACTGAAGGACAGTGGACAAAATAAATGCTTCCTGCTGGTTGAATAGGCTAATGACATAATTATCCCAAGACAGACCTATCAGGCTTAGGCATGATCACTTGACAGAAGTTCAACAACTGCTTTTCAATGTTAAAATGCCATACCATGACAGAATTTGATTCACGCATCTGTGTAAAGTTACTCATACTGTAGGTCTGCTTTAATAAACTAAGGTTAATGGAAAATTTTAGTCTTCTAAGCTTGATGTAAATAATCTGATCAATAATGGTGAGGCTTGATTTTAACTGTTCCTTGCATGTATAGTAACGCACATGTGTAGGTGTGAAGTAGAGTTTCCCTTTGTCATTCACAGAGCAGAGCAAAGATGTGAAACAGCCACATAGTAAAGATTGGTACTTCCACTTGATACGCATTTTCATGCACCAAAATGCATGTGCGACTGTTATTTAATCTCAACATTTGGTAAGCGCTTAGGCAGAGTTCTTATTTACTATGATTCTAGTTGAAAATCTACAATTCTCCACATTATACACATAATACAAAAACACGAAAGAGCAAGTAGGTAAAAATGTGAAAGCCGCCAAAAACAAAACAAAAAATAGGATTTTTATAACAGCTTACCTGTAAAATCCTTTTCTTGGAGTACATCACGGGACACAGAGCGACATAGTCATTACTAATGGGTTATATAGATACCGTCAGGTGCTGGCACTGGCAACTTCCAAAACCGGAAGTACCCTCCCCTATATAAGCCCCTCCCATCCGGGAGCACCTCAGTTTTGTAGCAAAGCAATAAGTGTCCCTAAAGAGGGGCGGGAGCTCTGTGTCCCGTGATGTACTCCAAGAAAAGGATTTTACAGGTAAGCTGTTATAAAAATCCTATTTTCTTTCTCGTACATCACGGGACACAGAGCGACATAGTCATTACTAATGGGATGTCCTAAAGCAATGCCAAATGAGGGGGGGGATACACCATATATAAGCTGAGCGCTATCAGACATGAAGATCTTTTGCGGCCTGCCACACACTGCGCCCAAAGGCGACATCCTCCTGACTTCTAACGTCCACCTGGTAGAACCTAGTAAACGTGTGTACCGAAGACCATGTTGCGGCCTTACAGATTTGAGCCAGGGAGGCCTGGTGATGCACTGCCCATGAAGTTCCAACTGCTCTCGTGGAGTGCGCCCTAACTTTGAACGGAGGCGGTCTACTTCTCAAGCCATAGGCTTGTATTATGACCTGTCGAATCCACTTGGCTAAAGTAGATTTTGACGCTGCCTGACCCTTTCTGGGGCCTTCCGGCAGAATAAACAAAGTATCCGTTCTGCGAATCTGAGCAGTGGCTTTTAGATAAGCTTTTACTGCTCTTACTACATCCAAAGAATGCAATAACTTTTCCTCTACCGAAGTAGGTTTGGGGAAAAAAGAAGGAAGAACCACATCTTGGTTCAAATGAAAACTCGATACCACCTTAGGAAGAAAGGCTGGATGAGGACGTAACACTACTCTGTCCTTATGGATAACCAGATATGGCTCCCTACAGGACATAGCTGCTAATTCCGATACTCTTTTAGCCGAACAAATGGCTACTAGAAAAATCAATTTCCTGGTGAGAAGAACCAAGGAAATATGCTGTAATGGTTCAAATGGTTGTTTCTGTAGAACCGACAGAACCAAGTTTAGATCCCATGGACATATGGGAATATTAACCGGAGGACTAATACGCATCACTCCTTGTATAAAGGCTTTGACTAGTGAATGCGAAGCCAAGGGCCTTTGAAAAAATATTGACAAGGCCGAAATCTGACCCTTGATAGTACTCAAGGCAAGCTTCCTATCTACAGCCCACTGTAGGAAGTCCAGAATCCTACCTATTACGTACTTATGTGGATGCCATTTCTTGGCCTCACACCACGCGATGTACGCCTTCCAGATTCTATAGTAGATCTGCCTGGATACCGGCTTCCTGGCATTGATCATGGTAGATACCACAGCATTAGAGAGCCCTCTCTTTTTTAGAATGTGGGCTTCAATAGCCAGGCCGTCAAACCTAGGGCTGGTAAGGAAGGGTGGTATATCGGTCCTTGCGAAAGCAGGTCCGGACGACGTGGGAGAGTCCAAGGACTCCCCACTGAAATTTTACAATCTCCGCGTACCACGCTCTTCGGGGCCACCGGAATCACTGGTTTCTTTTCTACCCTGATTCTGCGGAGTAATCGAGGTAACCATTGTGGCGGTGTGAATGCATATATCAGCTTGAACTGATCCCAAGGGAACACTAGGGCATCCGAGCCGCAAGCTAGGGGATCCCTTGTCCGAGAGACAAACCTGTCCCCCTTTGCGTTGAATCTGGATGCTAGAAGATCTACATCCGATGTTCCCCACCGCTGACATATTGTCCAGAAAACCTCGGGGTGAAGGGACCCTTCCTCTGGGCCTAATTGCTGGCGACTTAGAAAGTCCGCCTTCCAATTCTCCACTCCTGGAATGAATACCGCATATATGGCTGGGACATATTTTTCTGCCCATTTCAGGATGTAATTTACTTCCCTCTGGGCTGCACGACTCCTGGTGCCCCCCTGATGATTGATATATGCCACTGCTGTGGCATTGTCTGATTGAATTCTGACAGGGGACCCTTGGAGTTTGGATGTCCATGCTACTAGGGCATACCGGGCTGCTCGTATCTCTAAGAGATTGATGGGCAGGGCCTTTTCTGCATCCGACCATCTGCCCTGGAGATACTATTGCTCCAGTACTGCTCCCCAGCCTATAAGGCTGGCATCTGTAGTGACCACCTTCCAAGAAATCGGACTGAAGGATTTCCTTTTTTCCAGATTCTGGGGAACCAACCACCAACGGAGGCTCTTGCGAACGGATATGGACAAGGACATTGTAAGTCTAGGGCCTGAACCTTTTTTGTTCCAGGCTGACAGTATGGCCCCTTGCAAATTCCTTGAATGGAATTGACCGTAGGGTACTGCTTCGAATGATGCCACCATTTTTCCCAGCAGCCTCATATACAGGCGTATGGACGGCTGTCTTTTTTGTACCCACTAAGTGGATCAAATCTTTCAAAGACAACACCTTTCCTCGAGGCAAGAATATTTTTCTCTGGCCTGAATCCAACCTTAGCCCCAAGTATTCCAGACTTTTGACTGGTTTTTAGGGCTGACTTGTCTCGGTTGATAATCCAACCGTGAGATTCCAGATACTTGATCGTCTTGTGAACGACCACGTCCAGTTTTTTCACTGAGTGGTCTATCAGCAACAAGTCATCCAGATATGCCATTATCATTACACCTTGTGTTCTTAGATTGGCCAATAAAGGGCCAGAATTTTTGTAAACACTCGTGGTGCTGTGGCCAAACCGAAGGGTAAGGCTCTGAACTGAAAATGGCGCCCTTCTACTGCAAAGCGTAGAAATTTTTGGTGGACTGGAAAGATGGGAATGTGCAAATAAGCATCTTTGATGTCGATCGTGGCTAACCAATCCTCCCCTTGTAGGGCAGTGGCCACCGATCGGATCGACTCCATCGGAAAGTCCTGATATACAGGAATTTGTATAGCCCTTTTAGAATTAATATGGGCCTCCCGTCCGCGTTTGCTTCGGGACTGTAAAGAGGTTTGAGTAAAACCCGAACCCTCATTCTTCCAGGGGAACCTCCATAATTACTCCTTGGAGCAATAGTTGTTCTAGTGCCAACAGGAGGGACTCTCTCTTCCGGGGATCCCTTGGCACGTTTGACCTCAAAAATGGGAAGGAGGAGAGTCTTTTAACTCCAAACTGTATCCCAAACCTACTGCGGAGAGCACCTATCTGTCTTGATCGTGTCCCGCCAGGTCTCTTGCGAACAACTGGAGTCCTCCCCCCACCCGACTGAGTGGGGGCTTCAATGAATTTAACTTTGGGGGAGGTTTTGTACCTCCCCTGACCCAGGGTTTCTCATTACCCTGCTACTGTCCCTGTTTTTTACCCCCGGGATCTGACCGAGGAGGCCGTCGGAACTGTTACACAGCCGATGCCCCAGGGACTGGAGAAGCAGGCCTCTTAAAGAGAGACCTCTAACTCTGCTTTTAACCGGCAAAAGCGTATTTTTACCGCTGGAAATTTTCTGGATATATTTGTCCAGGTTTTCCCTGAATAAGCGTTCACCATGAAATGGGACGCTAACCAGCCATTCTTTACAGGGAGCTTCAGCAGACCAGTTTTTGAGCCATAGGAGCCTACGCATATGTACTATAGACAGCGTAAGGCGGGAGGCCTGATGGACTGAATCCTCTATGGCGTCAACCGCAAAGCCTAAGGCTCTAGGTAGATCAGCTAGGGCAAAGCCTGCTGATCTGTCAAGTCCCTCAAGACCTGTTTCAACTGATCCTTCACTGCTTAGCAGACCCCAATAGCTGCTACTGCTGGTTGTATCACCAAGCAGATTTTCATAAGGACTCCAATCTTTTATCTATTGGGTTCTTGAACATTTGGACATTATCCACTGGACATGTCAGTGATTTATACATACAAGAGATGGCTGCGTCCACTGTAGGGACCTTCCATTTTTTTTTTTTTATGAACTTATCCTCCATGGGATAGACCACCGGAAATCTCTTGGGGGAATAAATATTTTCTCAGGACATTCCCAATCCTGGTAAATGAGCCCTTTCAGTAAAGGGTGAAGTGGAAAAGAACAAACAGTCTGGGGGCTTCTAGCGACCCCAACGAGGATACAGTAGTGGTTGATGGTTCCGCAAGGTGCATTTTTAAATGCTGATCGGACCATGTTAGTCAGAGACTGAACCCATAATCTTTCAGCTTGAGATGCTGAGAAAAGGTTCCCCCACTGTTGATTCCTCTATAACAGAATCAACCTCATCCTGATCCCCTTCAGGCAGGTCGATCCCTGTATGGGACTGTTGCTCTGCTAACAGGCACTCTGAAGGAGGAGACGGAGATCGGGCGTGCTTTCCCTGACAGGGAGGCAGCGATCAATGTTGACAATCTCTCTCTAATCCTCCCAGAGCTGAGGAAAAAACCTCCTCTGTTACATACACAGGAGCAGGTGACTGAGGACAGCCACAGTACCAAGTACCCCTGCGGGGTCTCTACGGTCACTTACCTCTGAACTTCAGGGGAGACTGGTGCAGCAGGAGTATGCCCAAGATCCTCCGAGCCCGATGAGACCCCCTTCGCTTCCTGGAAGATTCAGTTCCGGAGCTTCTGGACGGCATATTTCTAAGCCTAAAGCTGAGGTATTCCAGCCGTAATACACCACTTTTACTGAGAATAGTCTAGCACAATTGCTGCTATATCACAGTTGGTGTCTACTAATGTGCCTTTCTAGGGGATGCCTGTATCAACCGCTTGCTGTATGCCTTTAAATGTTGCCAGCTCTGTCTCTGTACTTCATAGCCAGCTCACTACAATATTGTGGTTTTTTTAAACTGCTGGGACGCCCGGACATGCGCAGAAGCGCTGCGGCGCGCACAGAGCGTCATCCCCCAGGCTCCGCCCCCTTTCCCGGCTCACCTCTATATATAGAGGCGCGTGCACGCGCGCGGGCACGTGCGCCTTCGGCGCTAATTTCAAATATGGTAACAAGGGACAGGAGCCAGGGCCCCTCTTTGCCGCAGGCCGGGGGATGGACGAGCACTGCAACATGGCAGAGGAAGCAGTTTCCTATAAGAGAACTCACCATCTGCCTGGACTTTGCTCTGCTGAGAAGAAGCTAGTCCACATGACAAGAAAACATTCCACAGCGGCCTCTAGTGGACAAACACAGGTACCGCAGTCTAATATATTAAATATATATATAAAAAAATTTATTTATTTTTTTTATTTTTTTTCTTGACCACCATTAAAAATTATTACATTTTTTTTAGTAGTTACAGGCATGCACAGAATTTTGCGGGAATACCATTAGGTAACAGACAGAAAGACAAATTAGGCTTGGGGGTCCCCCAATAGAACCAAGTTCCTGGGGGCCCCCACTTACCTGTTCCCCGCCGCAGGACTTTGTTTGGTCCACAAAAGCCCAAACTTCACCTATCACGGCAGGCATTGTAATCAAACCTTCAGGGACCGGGTTCCCAAGGATTCCACTCCCCTGGACCTGTATAGCACCCTGCACAGAAAACATCTTGGTCGTGGGTATGACCAGAGCTCTGGATCCCAGGGTCCAGCTCTCCTAAGAGAAGCATTACAGGCAGAACCTTGCTCTTCTCTGCAAGGCCCGGGTACCGACCGTTTAGCTATGAAGCTTTTTTGGTCGGATCCGGAATAGCTTACTGAGGCCCAAAAGAACCTGTACGCAAGCTCAGTGAAAAACACATGTTTCTTCTTGGCCAACACCTTAGACACTGGCAAAAAACTGAGGTGCTCCCGGATGGGAGGGGCTTATATAGGGGAGGGTACTTCCGGTTTTGGAAGTTGCCAGTGCCAGCACCTGACGGTATCTATATAACCCATTAGTAATGACTATGTCGCTCTGTGTCCCGTGATGTACGAGAAAGAAAAACTTTAAACTCCACAATAACAACTCAAAGTATATGCTCACTGAAAATACACTACACTTACCCTTTAAGAAGCTGGTGGTGTCCCCCCTTTCACAATCAAAATATGACATCTTTCACCTCAAACTTTATTTTATCCAGGTGCACAGTACAGCTCAGTATACTACAGATTAGAATTATGTGGAAACTTACTCCATCTTCCTCATAATAGTCATCATCTTCATTTTTTCCTCTGCCTCGCCCTCGACCCATGGGTTTAAAGCCCCTGCCACGGTAACCCCGGCCACGGCCCCTATGAAACACTTAAAGGAAGAAAGTCAAGTGAGATTAAATCTATATTATTCATATCGTATTATTAACCTCTCTGGATGGAAGAATAAACTTACCTCTACCTCTGCCGTCCTTAGACTTGCGATATTGGTTCAGCTCTTTTGAGTAATCATCATCATATTCTTCATCACCCATCATTTCCTCCTCCCCATACTGCATAATACAAAGTAAAGCAATGAATATATTAAAAAGAAAAATAATAATATTGCTCATGGTAGCTGCAATGTCTTCTATATGTGGACTTTGGTACTGATATTTGAAATTGTGCATTGAGATTCCCTTGATGTGGGCTGGGGTTCTGTGATCTATATCCAGGGTCTGTTGAACTACATTGCTGCCATACAATCTGTTTTGGGAACTGGGAGCCAGTAGATATCACAATATAAAGATTTCCATTCATTATATATGTGAAGTGGGATTACTGCTATTATGGCTGTGTATTAGCCTTAGAGTTATACTGATGGCCTAGTGCTGAGGTCTTGTTTGTTAAAGCGCAGGTCCGCCAAATTTAAAAATTTTTTAAAGTCAGCAGCTACAAATACTTCATACTTTTAAAATAAGGACACTTACCTGTCCAGGGCGCCCGCGATGTCAGCACCCAAGGCCAACCCGTCCCTCGGATGCTGCCACCGGCATCTTCGGAAAGGGAATCAGGAAGTGAAGCCTTGTGGCTTCACTTCCTGGTACCCTACTGCGCATGCGCGAGTCGCGCTGTGCGATCCGAATGGTCCCTGCTGTCTTCTGGGACCCGTGTGTCTCCCAGAAGACAGCGGGTGGGACGGGAAGTGGCGTAGATACCCGCAGATAATGCGGCTATCTATGCCCGGAAGTGGGTGAAAATATCTGTATTAGACAGGTATCTGCTCCCCTCTCCCCCCCTGAAAGGTGCCAAATGTAACACCAGAGGGGGGGAGGGTTCAGAAAAGCGAAAGTTCAATTTTTGGGTGGAACTCCGCTTTAAGTGCTGCCTGGTTGTCATGCTGTCTTTAAATTTTATTTTTTATTTTTATTATTTAAAAGAAAAAAAAAAACAATAAAAATTAATTTTCCCCCAAAAATAATATATCTAAAACCTAATACAACTATTTATCCAAAACAGCAGCTGGTGCACATAAAGTTGTATTTCAAGCACTCGGTGCAACAAGTATCTCTTCAACCAAATACACACAAGCACAATGAGTACCTCTATCTCTTCTTCATATGGCTCCTCATCCTCTTGCTCTTCACCAGAGAATCCTCTTCCTCTGCCTCTTCCCCTAAAAATTCCCCTTCCCCTCATCATTCCTCTTCCACGTCCTCGTATTAATTTACCCCGTCCTCGCATTCCTAAGAGGGAAAAAAAAGAGTCATTACACTTCATATTGCTTTTAAGCACCTTACAATTATCAGAAAAACACGTCATCCACCTATACCTAGCTACGTATACAATAGGTAGTATTGAGTATAACTATAAGGCCTCATGCCCACTGACGTTTTTACAGCTGCGTTTTTTACAGCTTAAAAACGCCTGTGCATGTTATTGTATATATTTTTCTTTTTTTTTAAAAAGAAAAAAAAAAAAAAAAAAACGCGGAGCTGAAAAACGCAATCGCTGCGTTTTTGCGCGTTTTTTTCTACCTAATTCTGACGCTGAGGAACGCACTGGTCCTGGTTTTTTTTTACAGCTTAAAAACTACTATGCTATTTGCAGCTCAAAAACGTCTAGGTGGGCATGAAGCTATAGACTAACATGGACAGGCGTTTTTAAGCTGCAAAAAACGCTCAAAAACGCAGCTGTAAAAACGTCCGTGGGCATGAGGCCTAAATGATTTTATGAACAGCTGCTATTCATTTGGCATTGTTGCTGGCAGGCTGAATGCCATCAACTTGAGACTCCAGTGGCTGCTGCAAAGTCAAGCAATAATTTCAAACTCCCCAGATGGATGGATTGTCCAAAATGCTTAAAAAACAAGGTCAGCACTTACATTATTAGCCTTTTTGAAGTGGGACAGCTATGACTTTAGGGATATTATCACAAGATATAAAGGGCAAATCAGTGATATGGATCATCCAGTAGCCACCCAAATCTAACTCATGTTCATTTTAAGGTTGTGTTGATTTTTAAATGCACTGAAAAAAAAGGTGTACAAAATAGCTTTGGCTTACAAAGCAGAACAGTCCACATGTCTATATCAAGGTTTGTCAATAAAGGCAAAACAAATATTTTCTAAATAGAAGAGCCATCTGTATTTGAGGCCCCATGCACACAGGGCGTTTTTGCAGCTGCTAACAGCAGCGTTAGACGTTTTTTTTTTACAGCTGCAAAACACCCATCCATGTTATTCTATTGTGTCATGCACACATGGAGCTTTGATGAGCTCCAAGTGGCATAGGCGTTTTCCAGCTGCAAAAAAAACCCAATTCCAGTGCGTTCTGGAGCTCCAGGTTGGAGCTGCAAAAACGCCCGACGCGCATAAACGCGCAAAAAACGCAGCGATAACGCGCAAAAAACGCAGCAAAAACGCGCAAAAACGCCGCAATTTGCGTTTTTGAGCTCCGGGATTTTTTTTTTTTTTAAAAAGGTCAAAAAATGTTTACAAAACATGGACAGGCGTTTTTAAGCTGTAAAAACGCCCTGTGTGCATGGGGCCTGAATCTTGGTGTCCTTTTGTGTATGGTTTTCCAGATCTTTGCAAAAATCCTGCATAGATCAAGTCCCGCACTTTTCCTCTGGGCAGGAGTTTCATGTAAGAAAGGCCAGTAAGGCTTGATTCACACCTATGCATTTTTAGTGCTTTTTGCATTTTGCAGATTTGCACTACAGAACGTGTTCCATAGGAAACCATGGTAAATGGACTGTAGTCCAAATCTGAAAAACGCAAAATGCATAGGTGTAAATCAGGCCTAACTGCTGCTCTCTCCTTATGCAGGATGACTGGTCCTCTATCCGCCCAATTCATACCTCAGTAGAAAGCATAATTGGACACCCAAAGACTAACAGGTAAAAAAAGGCAAAAATATTATTTTTTTTGAACCAATAAAAATATGTTCATTCATCACAAAATAAATAATTCAGAAAGGTTAGATGACGCTAGTAGCTATATTATTGGCTATCTAGCCAACCTGAGAATTTCTACATCCCTCCAACATCACATGGACTGGACCTTAGGGGGACATCCAATCATAAAACAAGTGCCAAGAGTGAACTAAAGAACACGTTAATGATAGGATTTTACATTTAGTAACAGGTCAGATTAGGTTTAAAGAGTGTAGATTAGGGTTAGATGGCAGGATTAGGATCAGGATCAAACTAGGGTAGAGTGGAAGTTTAGTATTAGTCACTGGCAGAAGGTTAGAGTCCGCAGGGCACCAAGTTTTCATGTTAATAAAAGAAAAGTCTCTACTTTTGACAATAACGGCTGACATAAGGCAAGCCGAGTTCATTACCACTGATTAATAGCTTATTGCCAGTTAACAAAAACAAATTGGCTCCTGCGATCAATGCATAGTGAAAAACAGCAAAACACATTTACACCTAATATTAAATAAGTTAAAGAGACTTATCACACATTATGCACCATACAGATGCCATCAAATATCAAAATAAAAAACCCTCATCCTATTTTGCCTTTTCCTGTATTTCCAGAGAATGAAAATGCAGGTAGTTTAACCCGTTCCCGACCAGCCGCTGCAGTTATACTGCGGCAGGTTGGCTCCCCTGGGTGAACCGAGGTAGCTGTACGTCGGTTCGCCTTTTGACCACTAGGGGGCGTGCGCGCCGACGGAGTAGCAACATGCGCCCGAGGCACCGGAGCCGATGCATGTGCCCGGCGGTTGCGATGACTGCCGGGCACACATGATCGCTCCACACAGAGACAGAACGGAGATCTGTCAATGTAAACAGACAGATCTCCATGCTGTCAGGGGTGAGGAGAGCTATCTGTTGTTCATACAAAGTACGAACAACGATCGCTCTCCTCACCCAGGCAGTCCCATCCCCCCCCAGTTAGAATCACTCCCTAGAGAACACAGTTAACACTTAATCCCCCCTCACTGTTAACCACTTCCCTGCCAGTGGCATTTACACCGTAATCAGCGATTTTTTTTAGCACTGATCGCTGTACAAGTGCCAATGGTCCCAAAAATGTGTCAAAAGTATCCTATCTGTCCGCCATAATGTCGCAATCCCAATAAAAATCGTTGATCACTGCCATTACTAGTAAAAAAAAAAAAAATAATAATAAAAATGCCATAAAATGTTTCCCCTATTTTGTAGAAGTTATAACTTTTGCGCAAACCAATCAATATACACTTAAGATTTTTATTACCAAAAATATGTAGAAGAATACTAAACTGAGGGAAAAAAAATGCTTCTTTAAAAAAAAAAAAAATTGGGGATATTATAGCAAAAAGTACAAAATATTGTGATTTTTTCAAAATTGGCAGGTTTATAGTGCAAAAAAAAAAAAAAACACAAATCAAATACCACCAAAAGAAAGCTCTATTTGAGGGAAAAAAAGGACGTAAATTGTGTTTGGGTACAGCGTTGCACGACCGTGCAATTGTCAGTTAAAGCGACACAGTGCTGTATCGCAAAAAATGGCCTGGTCATTAAACAGCCAAATCTTCCAGGGCTGAAGTGTTTAAAATGAAAAGCAATACTGCTTGCAAATGCAAGCACTCAGTTTAACCCTAAAGGACACTAAAATGTTCCATGAACCAGAGGTTAGTACTACAAGAATTCGTAACTGCAGAGAGACTGGTTACAATTAAAGTGGTTGTGAAGCCACTCTGACCTGTTAATAGTATCAGTGCCATCTCCTAATGACAAGTGCCCCTGTGTGTGTGATTTATAAAATATAAAGCAGTATATACCTTATTTCTGAGCGCCGATCAGCGCTCATGTGACCAGCTGGCTCTCTCCTCTCCCAGTCTGACAGATGCAGCGGGTGAGGACAAGATTCTCCCACTGACGTCAGTCAGGAGGGGTGTTCAGAAATAAGGTATACTCTGCTTTATTTTTATAAATAACACAACTAGTGCACTTGCCATTAGGAAATAGCGCTGATACTATTAACAGGTCAGAGTTATTCCAGCAGCAGGATGGGGAGGGCTGGGCACTGTCACTAGATGACAAGCAGGGAGAGATGGAGGTGGAGGACAGAGGAGAGCTCATACCTCTACCGCGATGGCTTCCCTCTTTGGCCCTTCGGTATTGGTTCAGTTCCTTGGCAAAGTCATCATAATCTTCTGCAGCCATCTCCTCTCCCTCATCACCTTCATATTCATACTGATCATTTTCATAATCCTCATACATGCCATAGTTCTTGCTATCCATTTTGGGGTAGCCCTTCTTAGGTGGTGGTGGTGGAGGAGGGTACTGTGAATGAGGCTATAATTAAAAATGAAAAATAGGCACTTCAAACATATACAAATTATTTACAACATCAAAAACAAAAATTGTGACCGCTATTTTTATAAATATATACACTTCATCACTACAAATAAACTAAAAATTCATCTGTATTTCATGTGTAATACCCATAAACTTGTATCAAGCATTTTCGCTCAAGTTCCTTATTTTGTAAGAAACCTGTAAAATAACCTCTAGACGAGATAAAGTGCCCAATTAGTACGTAATTACTGAGAGCACACACTTTACAAGGCCGCCCAGTGCATGCTCTGACAACACTGACCTTATATAGGGTTTCTTATCTGGAAGCACTCATACCAATTACACATTAAGACTCCCACAATACTGGAAAAGTCCTTGTTGAGTTGTTTACTTCAATCTATGTATATAATTTGTTTTTACCACACAAGCTCAAGCTGCCATTTTAGCTTCATTTAGACAAAATGAAGACTACAGTATCTCACAAAAGTGAGTACACCCCTCACATTTTTGTAAATATTTTATATCTTTTTATGTGACAAAACTGAAGAAATTACACTTTGCTACAATATAAAGTAGTGAGTATACAGCTTGTATAACAGTGAAAATTTGCTGTCCCCTAAAAATAACTCAACACTCAGCCATTAATGTCTAAACCGCTGACGACAAAAGCGAGTACACCCATAAGTGAAAATATCCAAATTGAGCCCAATTAGCCATCTTCCCTCCCCTGTGTCATGTGACTCGTTAGTGTTACAAGGTCTAGGAATGAATGGGGAGCAGGCGTGTTAAATTTGGTGTTATCGCTCTCACTCTCTCATACTGGTCACCAGAAGTTCAACATGTCACCTCATGGCAAATAACTCTGAGGATCTGAAAAAAAGAATTGTTGCTCTACATAAAGATGGCCTATGCAATAAGAAGATTGCCAAGAACCTGAAACTGAGCTGCAGCACAGTGGCCAAGACCATACAGCGGTTTAACAGGACAGGTTCCACTCAGAACAGGCCTCGCCATGGTTGACCAAAGAAGTTGTGTGCACATGTTTAGCGTCATATCCAGAGGTTGTCTTTGGGAAATAGACATTTGAGTGCTGCCAGCATTGCTGCAGAAGTTGATGGCTGTCGTCCCAGAAGGAAGCCTCTTCTAAAGATGATGCACAAGAAAGCCCGCAAACAGTTTGCTAAAGACAAGCAGACAAAGCACATGGATTACTGGAACCATGTCCTGTGGTCTAATGAGACCAAGATAAACGTATTTGGTTCAGATGGTGTCAAGCGTGTGTGGTGGCAACCAGGTGAGGAGTACAAAGACAAGTGTGTCTTGCCTACATTCAAGCATGGTGGTGGGAGTGTCATGGTCTGGGGCTGCATGAGTGCTGCCGGCACTGGGGAGCTACAGTTCATTGAGGAAACCATGAATGCCAACATGTACTGTGACATACTGAAGCCGAGCATGATCCCCCTCCCTTCGGAGACTGGGCCGCAGGGCAGTATTCCAACATGATAACGACCCCAAACACACCTCCTCCAAGACGACCACTGCCTTTCTAAAGAAGCTGAGGGTAAAGGTGATGGACTGACCAGGCATGTCTCCAGACCTAAACCCTACTGAGCATCTGTTGGGCATCCTTAAGCAGAAGGTGGAGGAGCGCAAGGTCTCTAACATTTACCAGCTCCATGATGTTGTCATGGAGGTGTGGAAGAGGACTCCAGTGGCAACCTGTGAAGCTCTGGTGAACTCCATGCCCGAGAGGGTTAAGGCAGTGGTGGAAAATAATGGTGGCTACACAAAATATTAACACTTTGGGCCCAATTTGGATATTTTCACTTATTTGTGTACTCACTTTTGTTGTCAGTGGTTTAGACATTAATGGCTGAGTGATGAGTTATTTTGAGGGGACAGCAAATTTACACTGTTATACAAGCTGTACACTCACTACTTTATATTGTAGCAAAGTGTAATTTCTTCAGTGTTAACACATTAAAAGATATAATAAAATATTTGCAAACATGTGAGAGGGGTGTACACACTTTTGTGAGATACTGTATATACCATCGTTTATGGACTCTAACTTTCCTACAGACTAAACAAAAGAAAGATTATTTATCTGCAACCATTTTATAACAGAAGCAAAGAAAAACCCTTTTTTTTTAAATAATATTTGGTCTTTTTTGTTTATTTAGCCCCTAGAGAGGCAGGACAAAGAAGTTACGCATTACTTGCTTAAAGTGTAACTGTGGTTAGGCTATAGACATTCATATACACATTCTCAACAAGCTGTAAGAGTGAATGAAGTTTATGAAAAACCTTTACTGAGCCTCTGTAGCTGCAGAAACTGTGGAGCAACTAATCCTCAAAGATCATAGCAAAAGTACTTTTAATAACTTTGTTTATCCTTCTGGCGGCTTTCTCATCTAATGTAAACACAGAACAGCTGCACAAGAAGAGGAGTACAGCAATGTGCAGAGACTGCTTCTCTTGCAACTTAAATCTGG
Organism: Rana muscosa; assembly: GCA_029206835.1. Classification (NCBI taxonomy): domain Eukaryota; kingdom Metazoa; phylum Chordata; class Amphibia; order Anura; family Ranidae; genus Rana; species Rana muscosa. The sequence continues at coordinate 75,410,800 of CM055125.1, forward strand.
GAAATTACATCATAATACCCACAACTACTGAGGTCAGTAAGGGCTTGTTATAAAGCTCATTTACTGTTTGTTGAGAATATAAGAATACTTGACTGTCCATAGCCTAGTCACAGGTTCACTTTAGCTTGTAGCTCAAATCATTGCCATTCTGGAGGTGATGTCTGACCAACCTAATGGGATCGTGGACAGTATTTAACACATGGTAGGTGGGGGAACCCTGCACCACACCACAAAAAACAGAAAAAAAAATTATGTGCAGACTATGCAATAAACTAAACTTAACACAATTGTAAACTTTACAATTCTCCAATGGTTAAAAAAAAAAAAAAAAAAAGTGGTTCTTGAAAATGATTTACATATAGTACTATATTCGAGTGTTAGAGCAAGGGTCTAGGCAACTAGCAGACAGTTAGTTCACACATTTTGGTCACTTACCGGAGGGTATGGTGGGCTGTACTCTCTGTATTTTCGGTGACTCTTCTCACTGGGACTGAAATCTGAATCATCACTATAGTCAGAATAGTCTTCACTGGATGATGCATGTCTCTAAATTATAAAAAGGAGATGTATGACAAAGGATCCCCAAAACAGTTTGGACCATCTGAAGAGACAGCACACTGTTAACAGCCTGATCTTTGACCTCTTTAATATATACAGGGGTTGGACAAAACTATGGAAACAAGTATGGGAAAATAACAAAATCATTAAATAGTATGGTGTTGGACCGCCTTTGGCATCAAAGACCGCCTGAATTCTCTTGGGAATTGACAAATATAAGTCTTGGATGGTGGATAATGGAATCAGATACCACCCTTCATGCAAAAACCAGGGTCACAATCCTGCGCAATGTCCTTTTCGCTCTTTCGGTCAGTTGACCATGTCGACCACGCTTATGTTTATCAAATGACATTTTCCCGGAAACTGTATATGCCGTCATAAACTTTGATACTACTGTATTTTGCGACACTGTAAATAAATTGGCAATTTCACTCACAGAGGCACCAGCTAAGCGGGCACCAACTATTTACCCTCTTTGAAACTCATTAAAGCGGAGGTCCACACAAAAATGGAACCTCCGCTTTTCGGAACCCTCCCCCCCTCCGGTGTCACATTTGGCACCTTTCAGGGGGGAGGGGGGTGCAGATACCTGTATAATACAGGTATTTGCACCCACTTCCGGGCATTAATAGCCGCAGAATCTGCAGGTATCTATGCCACTTCCTGTCCCCCCCCCCCCCCCGCTGTCTTCTGGGAAACACAGTTCCCAGAAGATAGTGGGGACCAGTTAGGACGCGCTGCGCGACTCACGCTTGTGCAGTAGGGAACCAGGAAGTGAAGCCACAACGCTTCATTTCCTGATTCCCTCACCGAGGATGGCGGCGGGAGCAGCCGAGAGCCGAGCAATTGCTCGGCTTCGGCTGCCGATATCATGGGCACCGTGGACAGGTAAGTGTCCATTTAGTAAAAGTCAGCAGCTGCAGTATTTGTTGCTGCTGGCTTTGAATATTTTTTTTTCTAGGCGGACCTCCGCTTTAAGCTCTGACATGACTCCGTATTACTAGCAGCGCATGCAGTGAATGACCAAAGTGAGGCTTCCCACCTGTTAGCTAGGTGTCTCATCACACAGCGGAAGCAAAAAAAATAGGATTTTTGTACTCACTGTAAAATCCGTTTCTCTGGCATCCATGGACTGACACAGCGTGTCTTTACACCTTTACACGTGGGTTATGTCCCTGCTTGCAGGAGAAGACCTAGGCAGAATGTGAGATGTTATACATACATTCTAAACAGCCAGAGCTGAACAGCCCCGCCCAGGGGGGCAGTCCCTCCAGACATAACCCTCCCACTGCAGCCAGCAGACCTCAGTTCGTAACAAAGCAGTAGAAACTTAAAAAGAGGGTGGGTGCTGTGTCAGTCCATGGATGCCAGAGAAACGGATTTTACGGTGAGTACAAAAATCCTATTTTCTCTTGTCATCCATGGACTGACACAGCGTGTCTTTACACCTTTACACGTGGGATGTCCCAAAGCAGTGTCAAGAGGGGTGGGAGCAGTATAAATGGAAAACCAAAAACTTCACTCCAAACAAGGCAGAGCTCCTCAACGGAGGAGTTGCAACTTCAAACAGCGGCCTGCAACACCTTGCGGCCGAAGGAAGCATCCGAAGATGCAGCCACATCAACCTTATAAAACTTAGAAAAGGTATGAACAGACGACCAGGTCGCCGCCTTGCACACTTCTGCAACCGACGCTTGATGTCGGAAAGCCCAGGAAGCACCAATTGCCCTTGTGGAATGTGCCGTAACCGGAAAGGGAGGCGCCCGCCCCTTGAGAGCATAAGCTTGAATGACGGTTTGTCTGATCCACCTAGAAATGGTGGCAGACGAAACCGCTTGGTCCTGTTTTGGACCAGAGACAGCCACAAACAGTGAGTCAGACTTCCGAATAGAAGCAGTAGCAGACAGGTACACCCGCAAGGCTCGTACCACATCCAAAGTGTGAAGCGCAAACTCTCTGGGATGCGATGGGTGAGGACACAAGGACGGGAGGACAATGTCCTCATTTAAGTGGAAGGCCGAGACCACCTTTGGCAGAAAAGAAGGTCGCGGACGTAACACCGCCTTATCCTTATGGATGACCAAAAAAGGCGACTTGCAGGACAAGGCCGCCAACTCAGACACTCGTCTAACGGAAGTAATGGCCACCAAGAAGGCCACCTTCTGAGACAAAGTCAAGAGGGGAATATCTCTAATATTTTCAAAAGGAGGTTCCTGGAGAACCGAGAGCACCAAATTCAGATCCCATGGGGGGAGAGGAGGCTTGACAGGGGGGGAGCACATGGCGAACCCCCTGCACGAAGGTGCTAACCAGGGGGTGACCCGCCAGCGGTCGCTGAAAGAAGATGGCCAAGGCCGAAATCTGACCCTTAATGGTACTCAAAGCGAGCTTTTGGGTCACGCCACGCTGCAGAAAATGCAGGATTCTGGGAACGGAATACGTTCGTGGGCGCCAGTCCAGCTCTTCGCACATGGCGATGTAAGCTCTCCAAGTACGGTGATAGATCTTTCTGGAGGAAGACTTCCGTGCCCTTAACATGGTCGAAATGACCGAATCCGAGAGACCTCGGTCTCTCAGCACCTGGCTTTCAATAACCATGCCGTTAAAGCCAGAGACTGTAAAGCAGGATGAAATATAGGACCTTGAGACAGAAGGTCCCCCCGTATTGGTAACCGCCAGGGAACGTCCGCGACGAGACGTACCAGATCGGCGTACCAGTGACGCCGAGGCCAAGCCGGAGCAATGAGGATCACCGGAATTCCCTCGGTCGCTACCCTGCGCAGCAGGCGAGGGAGCAACTGCAGCGGAGGATAAACGTATATCAGGTAAAACTGACCCCATGGGGCCACCAACGCATCCGCGGCAACCGCCCAGGGATCCCTGGATCTGGCCACAAACCTCGACACCTTGCGATTGAGTCGAGAGGCCATCAGGTCCACATCCGGCGTGCCCCACCGTCTGCAAAGGAGTTGAAAGACCTCCGGGTGCAAGGACCACTCTCCCTGGTCCAGCGTCTGGCGACTTAGATAGTCCGCCTGCCAATTGTCTACGCCCGGAATGTAGACGGCCGACAGAGCCGGCACGCTTCTTTCGGCCCACCTCAGGATGCGGGCGACCTCGGAAGCCGCAGCCGAGCTCCGAGTCCCCCCTTGATGGTTGACATATGCCACCGCTGTGGCGTTGTCCGATTGAATCCTGATGGAGTGACCCTGTAATTTCTCTGACCATGAGGAGAGGCACAGTCTGATTGCCCGTATCTCCAGCACATTGATCGGTAAGAGGGCTTCGTCCGGAGTCCAAAGCCCTTGGGCCGACAGGACTCCCCAGACTCCCCCCCAGCCCGTCAGGCTGGCGTCCGTCGTGATCACCGTCCATTGGATGGGGAGGAACGACTTCCCGGACCGAAGGGCCGGGGACCTCAACCACCACGTCAGGGACGCCCTGACCAGGTGACTCACCTGGATCTGAAGATCCAAGGACAACGGGGATTTGTCCCAAGTGGACAAGATCTCTTTCTGTAAAACCCTGGTGTGCGCTTGGGCATAAGGAACAGCCTTCGAAGGAGGCCACCATGAGTCCCAAGACTCTCATGCAAAAGCGGATTGACGACCATTTGCGGGACGTCAGCACCCGTACTGCAGACTGAAGTGTCAGCAATTTGTCTGGAGGTAGAAAGACTTTTGCCTCCAAGGAGTCCAGAATCAGACCTAGATACTCCAGACGCTGAGTCGGGACCAGAACCGACCTCTGAACGTTCAGGAGCCACCCGAAGTCCCTGAGGGTCTGACTGACGATAGTCACACTTTCTTCCAATTCTGAGCCACTGTTTGCTCTTAGAAGAAGATCGTCCAGATAGCCCACGATAGCAATGCCTCGCTGTCTCAGCAAAGCTAGGACTGGAGCAAGCACCTTGGTGAACACCCTTGGTGCCAAGGCTAGGCCCGAAGGGAAGAGCCACAAATTGATAGTGGACTTCGCCGACCGCAAAGCGCAGAAACTTCTGGTGGCTTGTGCAGATCGGAACATGCAAATAGGCGTCCCTGATATCCAAGGACGCTAGAAAATCCCCTTGGTGGAGTGTAGCGATCACCGTGCGAATGGATTCCATGCGGAATTTTTTCACCTTCACGAAGGCATTCAGGGCCTTGAGGTCCAGGATTGGCCAAACCCCGTCCTTTTTTGGAACAACAAACAGATTCGAGTAGAACCCCTGAAACCTCTCCTGGGACGGAACCGGCACAATCACTCCGGACCCGATCAAATCCTGTACAGCCCCCAAGAGGGCTGCCCGACGGGCAGGAAGGAGAGGGAGATTTGAGGGAAAGAATCTGTCTGGGAGCCAGGAGCGGAACTCTATTCTGTATCCTGAGGTGACTACCTCGCACACCCACCGGTCGGAGATCCGGGATGTCCACCGATCCGTGAACCTGCGAAGTCGTCCCCCCACCCCAGAGACGGGCGGGGGCAAGACTTCCCGCGGAGGCGGATTTGGGAGCCGGCTTGTTCGGCTTACGCACCCAGGGGTGCTTGTGCCCACCAGCCGCACTGTTGTCAGTCTGGGATGGCTTACCCGTGGACTCTGACGGACAAAAAAAAAACCTTTTTTGCTGGAAAGGAAGGACACGGTTTACATCGAGCCTCCTTACCCTTGATAGTTTGAGGAAGGAGAGTGCTTTTACCTCCCGTGACATCCTTGATGATGTCATCCAGAGCAGCACCAAAAAGCCTACCACCCTTAAAAGGCAGCATTTTAACCAGATAAGACGACGCAATACCACCGCCGAGACAGAGGCCCTGGATATTAAAGGGGCCGCGTCCAACGTGGCGTCGCACACATATATCAGACCCTGCACCATCTGGTGGGCCAGGGCAATCGTGTCTGGAGGAAGGTTATGCTCCTGCACAGTTTGGTGCAAAATTTTTGCCCATTCCGTGAGTGTCTGAGACACAAGGGTCACCGCTACTACGGGCCGTAGGGCGGACCCCAACAAGGCGAACATGGCTCTACTCACCACTTCTGACCTCCTGTCAGTGGGGTCCTTAAATGCAGGAGTCCCCTCCATCGGAAGAGTGGTGGCCTTGTTTAAACGGGCGACTGGAGGGTCGACCACCGGGGGAGAAGCCCACTTTTTAAGCAGGGCGTCTTCAAAGGGGTATCTAATAGACAAACGCCGCGGGACCATGAAAGTCTTCTGCGGCTTTTCCCAGACCTGGTCAATGAGCTGGTCAAGGAAGGGTACATATGGAAAAACCTTTTTAGAAGGCTTGGTCTTAAAAGAACCAAAGGAGACTGCCTCCGCCTGAGGTTCTGCAGCCGCAGCATTCAGCTTGAGAGTGTCCCTCACTGCATCAATGAGTTCACTAACAAGCGCCCTGTCATTTACTGACTCAGAACTGGAGTCTTCCTCACAAGGAATGTCCTGTTCAAAACCATCTAAATATTCAGAGTTAGGGTCCTGAGCAGCAGCAGCTAGGCCCATATCTGAATCAGAGCACTCCCCTTGTGGAGATAAAGTGGGGAGAGGGCGCTTTTTTGCTCCCTTGTGCTCACACACAGCTTCCATCCTGGTCAAAAATGATTCCAGGACTGCCGACAACTGGTCCATGGGGACCGCAGGTGCTGGAGCACTGGCTGCTGCCTCTGGCATGTTAGGGGAAGCTGGTGACTCTGACTCCATAATGTCCCCCTCTGAGACCACCCACAGGCTGTGCTGACTGAAGTAGGGGAATGCCCAGGGGACCCACCAACCTGACCAGGACCGCTCGGTTCCGCTGCCCTGTCTCTCCGCGCCGCGCAGCGCGAGTGAGCTGAGAGGAGAGAGGCTGTGAGGAGATTCGCGCCGTTCCTGAGCGGCGCAAGAGGCCAAACTAGAGCTAGAAAAAAGTGTGGCTACAAGAAAATGGCCTCCGCAATGTGCTCTGGCGGACCACGGCAAGATGGCCGCCAATGTAAAAAACAGCACAGTCACCAAACATGGCGCCGAACGGCGCCCAGGCCCCTCACTCTCAAATAAACAGCCCCAGCGAAATGCAGAGCAGCATGAGCCCCCCCCAGGACAGTATGGCCCCCAGGCACCCCACACAGTACAGCGCCAGCGAAGTGCACAGAGAGTGACATTAAAAAACACAGGGGGAGACAGGGAAATCCCCCACACAAGAAACACACAGCATGTACTCACCTGCAGCCAGGAGAGACTACTTACCCGTCCCCTGAGGGACCCACTGGTGTGTTTCTGACAGAACTATCCCAGTGCGGTACTGAGTAGCTGTCGGCCCGGTCCACCGCGAAAGATACAGCCGGACTGTTCAATCTTGAGAGGACCGCGGAGCTGGAAGCCCACCGGCCACCCCTGGAGTCGCGGGGCATGTCGTGAACTGAGTCTCACGCACACAAGGCAAGGATCAGCACGCTCGATGGTCGGACAGGGAAGACTACGAGGATATCTTGTACCCAACCTGTTGCCCAGCCGACAGTTGATAGAAGATCTCAAAAAATAAAATAAGAAAAAAATTCCAAAAGGAATAAAAATAGGTCAGGAGACTGGCTCCTGAGAGAGCCACGTCTTCTCCTTCTGCTAGGCAGAAAAAAACTGAGGTCTGCTGGCTGCAGTGGGAGGGTTATGTCCGGAGGGACCGCCCCCCTGGGCGGGGCTGTTCAGCTCTGGCTGTTTAGAATGTATGTATAACATCTCACATTCTGCCTAGGTCTTCTCCTGCAAGCAGGGACATAACCCACGTGTAAAGGTGTAAAGACACGCTGTGTCAGTCCATGGATGACAAGAGAAAATTTTAATTTCTTCCGCTTTCAATGTGAAACATGTTGTCACTTTCACACCTGCAAATTATGTAGCGTTTCCATATTTTTGTCCAACCCCATATGTATATTTAAGTAATTGTTGTACCATACACATGCACTTTAAAAATAGGTATATAGTAAAGAATAATAGAACTGTAATTTTTCAATTATTTTATTTGTCCTTAAAACTTGTACTAAACCACCTGAAAAGGTACAAAGTTCTTGAGTATGAGTTACTGTTCTTTCTGTGGTTGTGAAGTACAGCTTAAGCTATTTATTTAATGACTTTATGCTCCTCTAAGCAGCATTTTCTGGAGTCTGGGGCAAGCAGCCGGGGATTACATGAAGAGGGTTGCATTATGCTGGGCGTCATTCAACCCAGAATAGGAGGGACCAGGGGAGCTAAGCAGCACCTGACAAGGACAGAAATGTTTTAATCCTTGCCCAACCTGGTGTTGAGCCTTAAAGTTTATCTCCATATCCTTTTTTCAGAACCAAAAAAGGAAAAGCTTCGATAAAAACCTTTCAGCTTTCTTCTGCAGTTCAGGGCTCAGTTGGGCAGATTTTCCCTCACTTTAGTTGTTGCTAGACTGATTCTTGCCAACGGCCACACACAACCTTTCCTGCGAATGCTGCAGCTGCCAGAATGTCAACAAAAATCTGATATAAATGTTAATTTAGTGCCCTGCTACTTTCCTAAAACCAAAACACTTACTCCTTCACATTACTGTGTCAAACTTTTCACTTCTCCTGTGCCTATACAAAATATTATATAGAATCATGTGCACGATTACTTCCTGGTTTGCGTAATGACTTCAACCCGCTCCGCCCTACATGATGCATCATAAACCTCTCTCCTGAGAGAGCAGGGCCCATAAATGAGGCAAGTTGTAAGTAGATTAGTACTGCACTTATTTTCCAGCATGTTGGACACAATTTAATTTATACGTTAAATGTTTCAGAGTGATAATTGAAAGTGTGATTGCTATTTCTGTATAATATTTTGCATAAGCACAGGAGAAGTTAAAAGTCTGACACATTAACGTGAAAAAGAGTAAGCGTTTTTATTTCAGGAAAGTAGTGCTGCGTAGATTTAACCTTTTAGTTATAAGACGTGTGGGAACGCATGATAGCATGTGTTAGCTGCTAAATATAATAGCACAGAGGTAAAGCGGTGAGGGAGATTATCCCAAATAAAATAAAAATCAGATGAGCACTCTCTAATAGGACAGTAGGCTATGAAGGACTTCCAAATTAGCATCTCAAATCCCAACTCTACAGAAAAGTTTGACAACCAGTGGTATTTACCTTCAAGTGGAGTTCCACCCAAAAATTTAACTTCCGCTTTAAAGAAAGGGGTGACCCCCTGACATGCCACATTTGGCATGTCATTTTTTTTGGGGGGGGGAGCAGAAATCCTCTTTTTAAAGGGTTCCAGCTCCCACTTCCTCCCAGGCCGCTGCGGCGGAAGTAAGCTCACCTCTCCCCCTCCCTCTCTGCAATCATCTAGGACACGTCACAGGTCCCAGGTGATTGCTCCGCCAGTCACGGTGCACAGCGCGGCTCGCGTATGCGCACTGTGTGCCCGGCTGTGAAGCCACAGTCGGGCGCCCACAGTGACAATGCCGTCGACGTGGAGAGGAGGGGGAGACGAGCGGGGCTTCGTTCCCCCGCATCGCTGGACCCTGGGACAGGTGAGTGTCCGATTATTAAAAGTCAGCAGCTGCAGTATTTGTAGCTGCTGACTTTTAATATTTTTTTTTTTAGGCGGAACTCTGCTTTCAAGCCCCTTTAACAGAGGCATACTGATCGGGTACACCCATCATTTTTTTAGGTGGACCATCCGTTGTCCTCAATGGAGTGCCGGATGTAAACGGACATGTGTCATCTACCTGCTCAGCGGGGATCAGCAGAAAGACTCCCCGCTGAGCAGGCAGATCCGCTGGCAGAGTCCACCAGTGTGTAAGAGCCCTTCTAAAAACTTCTGACGCGATGTAGGGATACAGCTATGACACTGTTCTAAGTATCTAGGAGAAACATCAACTGAATGTGGATGGAGAAGTTATTGAATTACAGCAGTAACTAAGAGCTGCTTTGCCTCAAGACAAAATATCTTGTCCTTTTGCTCCCCTCTTAGTGGTTCTGTGAATACCTTGTGCTTAGATCTTCTTTTCTTTTTAGCCCTCTTTTTGTCCTTCTCCTTCTTACGTTTCCTCTTCATCTTGCGATGTGACTTTTCATCGTCTGTCTCGCTGTTTTTTTTTTCACTTTTCTCTCTGGGAACTTCTGGCTCAGGCACATTATGGCTAATCTCTTCACCTCCATCATCTTCAAGTTCACCCTCTTCCAGCTCACCATCCTCCCTGTTCAAGTATAAGAAGAGAGTTTGAATATACAGTATATATGCTTAACACCACCCATTCTAACAAGAAAGAATTGAAATGTCGACAGCAGGCTAGTGGATTGTGGAAATCATGTAAATTGGCAAAAAGACTCCCTAAACAAGAAAAGACGTTGGTAACCGAAAAAACAAATAATGAAATGCTTCTGAAACAGCAGGAGGATATAAAATATGCCACTGGATAAAGGGAGGTGAAAAAGCCATTTTATAATTTAGTAGCCACCAAGAGAAATCTTGGTGCAAATAGCATCCTTAAAGTGTAAAGTACTGTACACACAGGTCAAATAAAAACTCGCCCATGTGTATGGCAGCTGGTCCAGCTTCTGTCGAAGGGGCGTGACCGAAAAAGGTCTACCGATCGACATCCGATCAGTTGACCGGTGTGTCCAGGGGGGGGGGTAGTTAGTACAGTGGCTCCTCTTAAACTCTTCAGTTTTGTTTTTTCATTCAGCCTGCTGGGTTGAACGAAAAAACAAACAAACTGCTAATGTGTACCAGGCTTAAAGCCTGATTCACACATATGCGTTTTTTTTTTTTTTGGTGCTTTTTGCAGAAACGCACTACAGTTCATTTAACATGGTTTCCTATGGGACATGTTCACATCGATGCTTTTTTCAGCTGCTGCGTTTTTGGAAAGAGTCAGTGACTGTTTTACATGCAAAGCCATGCTTTTTTTGGTTCCAAAGACTTTAATGGAGAAGCTGCAGAAAAGCATCTAGTGCGTTTTTACTGTGATTTTTAATCAAGATGGCCAAAAGGAAAAAAGCATAACGCAAATTGCGGCAAAAAAGCAATACATGCTTTTCTGCAGCTTCTTCATTGAAAAAAGCATAGATGTGAAAATGTCCCATAGGAAACCATGTTAAAAGGACTGTAGTGCGTATCTAAAAAAGCACCAACAAAACGCATAGGTGTGAATTAGGCCTAAATACATATGCAGTACAAAATTCAAAATGTTCATGGAAACCAAGCTTCTATCTCTGATTTTCAAAGCTTATCCGAACAAGCTGAAGAAAGAAGCTGTTTGGGTTCCATGCTCAGCTGCTTCAGATTCTGTCTGCTCCAGTAGTGCTACATTTTTCCTCCCCTCTCACAACCTCACATCTCTTTTGCAGTCACGCAGCTGAGCCATTCATTTGTAAAGTCATTCCAATGCACCTTGCCAACACACATATCACAACACATGGTAACAAAGTATTTCCAGAGCAAATACCCAAGTTCATGTTCACCCAATAAGTGGCCAGAATGCAGAAAAAATAAGTGTGTGATATTTGGTGATCGCTGCTCTTCAAATGTGCACATCAATATGTTTCACTAGATTAGGCCAACACACAACAGAACATTACTATCCGCTGCTTCCCCAAGCAGGAGGTTGGTACAATTAAAAACTGCTCACAGGGGCACAGACAGAGCCTGGCAGCCTTCTGTATGGCACCATGGAACATTACACCAAAAACAGGAAGCAGATAAAGAAGAAACCTTTTCAATTACTGTGAAATCACACAAACGGTTCTGTCTCTCCTGACCATATTAACACCATGTTTAATCAGCCATATTACAATCAGAGAACGTCTACAGGGATGCATTAATGGAGAGCTGGGGAAAATGCACTTTACACTTGAGACAGGACTGCAGACAGGGAGGTTTCGCAAACCTAAACCAAACTGACAAAATATTAGAATAATCATACAGATAGCTGTAAATAAGTAGCAGGGAAGGGGGAAAAATGGAGCTTGTCTATCAAACGAAGAGGCAATTTTATACTTATTAACCACTTAAGCCCCGGACCATTTCGGGCCATTAGGACCAGGCCTGTTTTTGGGATTCGGCACTGCGCTGCTTTAACTGTAAATTGTGCGGACATGCAATGTTGTACCCAAATGAAATTTGCGTCCTTTTCTTCCCACAAATAGAGATTTCTTTTAATGGTATTTGATTGCCTCTGCGTTTTTTATTTTTTGCGATATAAACAGAAAAAGACCGAAAATTTTGAAAAAAAATGATATTTTCTACTTTTTGTTATAAGAAAAATCGAATAAACCCAATTTTAGTCATACATTTAGGCCAAAATGTATTCAGCCACATGTCTTTAGTAAAAAAAATGTCAATAAGCGTATATTTATTGGTTTGCGCAAAAGTTATAGCGTTTACAAACTAGGGTACATTTTCTGAAATTTACACAGCTTTAAATTTATGACTGCCTATCTCATTTCTTGAGGTGCTAAAATGGCAGGGCAGTACAAAACCCCCCCAAATGACCCCATTTTGGAAAGTAGACACCCCAAGGAAATTGCTGAGAGGCATGTTGAGCCCATTGAATATTTTTTTTTTTGTCCCAAGTGATTGAATAATGACAAAAAAAAAAAAAAAAATTACAAAAAGTTGTCACTAAATGATATATTGCTCACACATGCCATGGTTATATGTGGAATTGCACCCCAAAATACATTCTGCTGCTTCTCCTGAGTACGGGGATACCACATGTGGGACTTTTTAGGAGCCTAGCCGCGTACGGGACCCCGGAAACCAAGCACCGCCTTCAGGATTTCTAAGGGTGTCAATTTTTGATTTCACTCCTCACTACCTATCACAGTTTCGAAGGCCATAAAATGCCAAAATAGCACAAAACCCCCCCCCCCCAAATGACCCCATTTTGGAAAGTAGACACCCCAAGCTATTTACTGAGAGGCATGTTCAGTCCATGGAATATTTTATATTTTGCCACAAGTTGCGGGAATATGACAAACTTTTTTTTTTTTGCACAAAGTTGTCACTAAATGATATATTGCTCACACATGCCATGGGCATATGTGAAATTACACCCCAAAATACATTCTGCTGCTTCTCCTGAGTACGGGGATACCACATGTGTGGGACTTTTTGGGAGCCTAGCCGCGTACGGGACCCCAAAAACCAAGCACCGCCTTCAAGGTTTCTAAGGGCATAAATTTTTGATTTCACTCCTCACTACCTATCACAGTTTTGAAGGCCATAAAATGCCAAGATGGCACAAAACCCCCCCAAATGACCCCATTTTGGAAAGTAGACACCCCAAGCTATTTGCTGAGAGGCATGTTGACCCCATTGAATATTTTTTTTTTTGTCCCAAATGATTGAATGACAAAAAGAAAAAAAAAATGTACAAAAAGTTGTCACTAAATGATATATTGCTCACACATGCCATGGTTATATGTGGAATTACACCCCAAAATACATTCTGCTGCTTTTCCTGAGTACGGGGATACCACATGTGTGGGACTTTTTGGGAGCCTAGCCGCGTACAGGGCCCCAAAAACCAAGCACTGCGAACGCTGCAGTTATGTGTGTTGTGTTTGGTAAGTGACAGTGATCGATCGATACTGCACTTGGGTGGGCTGGGCTGGGCTGGGCGGAGGGGCTAAACGCAGGCGCTAGCAGGTATCTGGGCTGATCCCGCTAACACTGCGTTTTTGGGAACCCTAAACCGCTGGGGATGCTAGTATAGATCTGATCAGATACTATACCACTAAGGGGGGTGTATGCTTTGCGCGTGGGTGTTAGCGTTACTGTCACTAACCTAACACTGCCTGGGGTGACGCAGACCCTCTCTGGCGCTAAAACCTAATTGATCTCACCCGCCGGGCGATCAGGGGGGTTAAACCTTTATTGGGTTATATACGGCGGGTGCCCTGATGCTATAAAAAGCAAACTAATCAACCAGCGTCACCCGTAACCTTTATATGGTGATCACTGGTGAAAGGGTTAACTAGGGGCAATCAGGGGGTTAAAACCTTTATTAGGTTAAATATGGGGGTACCTGACACTATATAAAAACCTGACGGGTAACCTAAATAACTAAATAACTTACTGGCTAACCAGTGACACCAGTGACGCTTATACGGCGATCACTGGTGAAAGGGTTAACTCTAGGGGCAATCAGGGGGTTAAAATAATATATGGGGGTACCTGACACTAATAAAAACCTGCGGCGAACCTAAAAAAAAATAACTGCCTATCTAAAACACCAGCGACACGAATACAGCGATCGGAAAAACAATCGCTTAGTGACGCTGAAGTTAGGGGGTGAAAGGGTTACCTGGGGGGTGATCAAGGGGTTAAACCTTTATATGGGGGGGGTTAGGGGGCTACCCTGGACCTAAAGGGGCCTAATCCTAACTGCCCTGCAACTTTTTACAATCACAGATGACACTAAATGCAGTGATCAGTAAAATAAATGATCACTGCAATCAGTGACACTGTGATTGGGGGCTTTGGGGTGACCTGGGGGGTGATCTGGGGGTGACTGGGGGGTGATTTGTGTGCCTATGTGTACCTACGTGTCAGTGGACTGTTGGTGCACTAACCTGCTTCTTCTCTGCTTGGCGCCGGGAACGAAAAGACCGCGGCGAGGGAGATGACATCACTTCCTCCAGCCTTGTTTACATCACATGGCGGAGGAAGCATTTTCATTGGCCGGGAGCGATCGCGAGGGGGGGGCGGAATCGAGCGGCCGCCCCCTCATGCCTGATCGCTCCCGAACACTTAACGGCCGCTCACTGCAGTGAAGGGGGGTCCGGATGGACCCCCCAACTGCACAAAGGCGATCACGTAGATCTACGTGATTCTGCCTGTCCGTGCCATTCTGCCGACGTAAATCGGCGGTGGGCGGTCGTTAAGTGGTTAAAGGGTAACTCCGCTTTCGTGGGGAAAAAAATGACAAATAAAAAATAATATAGCTTATACAATTGCAACACAAGTCATATTGTCATTTTTTTTTTTTAAATATGGCCTTTCCTTTTCAATCTGCAGCTCTGTAATTTTCTATAAACAGCAAAGCAATGTGGCTACCTGGAGGCGTTCTGTACACGGATTGTATACAGAACGCTCCCCAGATATGTCCTTTCCTGCTTGTGTGATTGGCTGACTGAGTTTTCCAGAAGTCTGCACTAACATACAAATCAGATTTTGGGCATCCCCTGCATCAAAAACGACATTTTTTGTGAGATCAAAGGGAAATCACAGCTAAAGGGATGCAGACCCTGCCACTTTCCTTATTAGAACCCTGCATGTGCAGCAGCTGATTATTAATTATAAATTCTCATACAGATTCATAGTGCACATGGACACAGACAAAGAGCTATATCTGTTATAAAGTTTGTTAAAATCCTTGAAATGTACATTCCAGAGAGGAATGTTTCTTTCTCAACAAAAATGGTGTTACTCTTTAAGTAAACCTAAGCAATTCCAACTAAAAATGAGATGAAAAGCAAAAACCACCTTCAATGAAGTTACGTTTTAAAATGAACAGACAACACGGAATTATGACTAAAACTATATTATTTATTTTGTAAGACAATCTCAGCCCAACCCCCAACTCAGCACCTTTACTGGCCCTTTGAAGTGAAAAGCAGCCCTACTACTTTGGCAGGTGAAGTCAATGTGTTGTCCAGGTTTGGGGTAAGGTTTAGTTTAAAGTAACTCTGTCATTAAAAAAGTCATATCTGCGGCAGCCTCTAAGTCTCTACCGCTATGACCAAATGCCAGGATCTTTTGATGGGCATGGCTTCAGTACTTGCATACACCTCCTGCTTCCCACACATTTCTATTGGCTGGTGAGTAAGCCTATCACAGTGATGGGAGGGAGTTTGGACAATTTATTTGTATAATATATATCTTTATAAAAAAGGTAACGTGTCATTATAAATAAAACGTCATTATTATTAAAATATTTTGCACAAGCTGTTTTAAATAAGAAAATCCAGCACGGCTTGTACACTTTTTGAGTACCTCCCACTACAAATTCATAGGGCTCTGTATGAGATAAGAGAAATGGCTAAGATGTGTCCATCTGCTGACACTTCAGTAAAGTGATGGCAAACCCTCTTTTTTTTTTTTTTTTTTAAATAACAAACATATACTTCCCTCCACTGTGCAGTTCGTTTTGCACAGTGTGGCCCACGATCATTGTCTTCCAGGGTCCCCCCCGGTGGCGCTTGCGGCTCCTCCTCG
This sequence comes from Rana muscosa, assembly GCA_029206835.1. Lineage (NCBI taxonomy): Eukaryota > Metazoa > Chordata > Amphibia > Anura > Ranidae > Rana > Rana muscosa. The sequence goes on from CM055125.1 coordinate 75,426,543, forward strand.
CATTGGTAAACCCCCTGGGAGAAACGCTCTTTCTGGGTGTTACCTTGCGGGAGCTCTCCTGTGTCCAGCATTTGCATGCATAGACACAGAGTGCCAGACTCGGAACCACCCCTCGGCGCCCGTATCATTGGTTTTGATTGACAGCAGTGGGAGCCAATGGCTGCGCTGCTATCTATCTATCCAATCAAGAGCCGAGAACCCCGGGCAGACAAGTACAGCGCATCTCCGCCGAGGGATCGAACGGGCTCAGGTGAGTAAAGCGCGGGGGGGGGGCTGGGGGGCCGTTGAGTGTCAGAAGTTTTTTCACCTTAATGTATAAGATGCATTAATAAGGTGAAAAACCACGAGGGTTTACAACCCCTTGAAGCCTAGGTTCAAACATATGCAGTGTTTTCACGCACTGTTTGTGATCTGCTGTGGTTGTCAATACAAACTTAACAACACCCCAAACGCATCGCAAACACAGTGCGGTTTGCCTGCAGCGCATGGTAGAAAATGACCATTTGATGCGGCTCCAAAAAAGGTGCCTGCACTTTTTCGTTATGATTTGAGCCCATTCAAAATAATCAAACTGAATCGCATGTGAACTGCACATTAATTCTGTGTGGTTCCTGGACGATTCATATGCAGGTTACAGTGTGAACCGAGCCTAATGCTTTGTGTGTATTGTAAATAAATAAAATAAAAAAAAACAGGGGAAATTAGTATCTGCAAATTGCAATTAGTTATATTTCCATGACTCAGCAGAAATGGTAAATACAGCTTGCTGCAAGTAGTAAAATGTATATTTTTTACATTATACAATATTAATATTTACTAATATACATATTTAGTGTAAATATTTAGTTTAGTTTTGTACATAACTAAGCCTAAATACTAAACAGTTTATTAAAAGCCTCCAACCACAAATTTCTCCTATTTGCTCACTCATTTTCTTACACATACTACAGATATAGTGGTTTGCTATCTCTACTCTGCAGCATTATTTCCACTTTTGCAGCCAAATGAAAGTGGTTCTAAAGCCTCAAGGTTTTTTACCTGAATGCTTCCTATACATTCAGGTAAAAAAAACGTCTGTGTCAGATCCGCCCCCTCACCCCCCTTTTACTTACCTGAACCCCATTGCAATCTAGCGCTGTGCATAAGAGCTGCGACTCTCCTGGCTTTTTTCCTCCTCTCTGTGCAGATCGATAGCAGTAGAGCCATTGGCTCCCGCTCCTGTCAATCAACTCCAGTGACGGGGTCAATAAGTGCAGCAGCTTGGGAGCGAGCCTGCACAAGTGCCCCCAAGGGAATTAGTTTTCTATGGGGGCACCAGCAAGAGAGGAAAAGCCAGGAACACCAGCGGGGGACCCGAAAAGAGAAGAATCGGGGCCGCTCTGTGCAATTCTATTGCACAAAGCAGGTAAGTATAGACATGTTTATTTAATATATATATATATATATATATATATATATATATATATATATATATTTTTTACAACCACTTTAAAGCTGAGTTCCACTCATGTTTGTGTTTATTAAAAGTGAGCAGCTACAAAAAGTGTAGCTGCTGACTTCTAATAAACACACACTCCCCTGTCCCATGCTCCAGCAATGCAGCCGCCCAAAGCCTCACTTCTCTCCCTCGCCTCTCTGCGGTGCCAGCATTGCAAGTGTGGGCACCCGGCTGTGATAGCTTGTGGCTTCACAGCCGGGAGCGTATGCCTGAGTCGTGCAGTGCCTCCCCATTGGTCAGGCAATCTTCTGGGACCTGTGATGTGTCCCAGAAATTGCAAGGTGGGATGGGGAAAGGAGAACATCTGCTCGAGCCACCTAGGAAGTGGGAGAAGGTACCTGTGAAAACTAGGTAACTGCCCCCCCCCCCCCCAAAAAACGACATGCCAAATGTGTAATATTTTGAGGCGATGCTTTATGCCAGGGGTCTCCAAACTTTTCAAACATAGGGCCAGTTTATTGTTCTTAAAAATTTAGGAGGGCTGGATTGTGGCCAGTGGGGGGCAGAAAATGTCCCGGGCAAAGCATCAGTGAGAATAAATATGGCCTCAGGGTTGGTGGTCAGTAGGAGTAGGACCCCTATCAGTAGGAGGAATAGTATCCCATCATTGGTATCAGTAGAAAAAATAGTGCCCACTTGTTGGTGTCAGTGGGAGGAATAGTGCCTCATATCAAGGGCCGGATAAAGGCTAGCAAAGGGCCACATCTGGCCCTCGGTCCGCAGTTTGGAGACCCTTGCTTTAAGCGAAGCTTCCCCTTTTGAGTGGGGCTCTGTTTTAAGATAACGCCTACAATATATATACTTCATATGTGTAACATACTTTTTTACTTGTCCGTTTCTTAAAAGTTCAAAACTAACGCTTTTCCCAGCTATATAATGTTAAAGGGGTTGTAAAGGTTTGTTTTTTTATTTTCTAAATAGGTTCCTTTAAGCTAGTGCATTGTTGGTTCACTTACCTTTTCCTTAGATTTATCTTCTAAATGTTTTTTTTCTTTGTCTGAATTTCTCACTTCCTGTTTCTCCTCAGTAAACTTCACACCATCATCCGAACCGTGTTTAGTCAGCCAAAACAGCTTACTGAACAGCTTACTGAGGAGGAACAGGAAGTGAGAAATTCAGACAAAGAAAAAAAACATTTAGAAGGTAAATCAAAGGAAAAGGTAAGTGAACCAACAATGCACTAGCTTAAAGGAACCTATTTAGAAAATAAAAAACGAACCTTTACAACCCCTTTAAAGCTAAACTCCAGGTGGAGTAAAAGTGTGGGGGGGGGGGGGGGTTTGGGGAAAATCAGGGGCAGAGGGGATGGATGCTAGGCATGTTACACCCTAAATACGAGTGTAATGTTCAGAAAGGGGAATGTAGCCTTTAAGCAGTTATCAGCCCTGCTCAATTCACCTCTGCGGGCTACAGAAGGCCCTTTCTCTGATATGGACAGAAGAAATAAGGGAGGCATTCTGCAAGGTGGCTAGTGTGACAACGCTGCTCCTTCACAATGAGTGAGCATTGTCACCTTAGCTTAGGACAAGAAGTGTGCTACTGACAGGATCACCAGGTGAAAATAAAGGGGGGGGGGGGGAAGCAACCACCACATCTAAGCAGGGCCGTCGGAACAGGACAGGCAAAACAAGCAATTGCTTGGGGCCCCGAGCTGGCCTAGGGCCCCAGCCTGCTGCCTGTCACTGTCCTCGATTTTCGCCCGGAGCCGATCCGCGGATTGCAGCCTTAGGAAAGGCCGCGGCTTCGGCCTAGCTCCGGAGCGGCGGCCATCTTGGTACACCCGGCGGTGACAGGCCGCCGCTACTGCTTATGGGAGTTGTAGTCCACAACGGCGGCTACGTGCTGATGCTCCCTGCTCCTGGGGGGAGGAGTCAGTGTCAGTCACAGTCACTCAGGAGGGCAGCGCAGGCGTGCTACAACTCCCATTGCGGTCGGATCATATTTTACCCGCCAGACAGTGCCTCTGGAAAAGGTAAGTCAGTGAATGACTTTTTAATGGAGTGATAAAGTCTCTAATAGTTCCACAAATAAAAAAGTAAATACGTTTTCTTGAAAAGTAGTAAAGAATCTGTCAGTCTTTCTATGGCTCCACAAGCATGTACTTGTACATTATTTCTGTTCTTCTGTCCAGTAATTCAGCCAGATCAGGATCCCTGAATATTAGTGCGCTTTTCTCCTGTAAACAACTTCCTGGTCACAGCAGCCTGCTTCTCCATCCCAATCCCCACTATTGGAGAAATGTCCAGTATCAAGTTTTTTTTTATTTTTTTATTTACTAAATAAAAAAAACCCTGATACTGGACATTTCTCCAATAGTGGGGATTGGGATGGAGAAGCAGGCTGCTGTGACCAGGAAGTTGTTTACAGGAGAAAAGCGCACGAATATTCAGGGATCCTAATCCTGGCCTGGATTACTGGACAGAACAGAAATCATGTACAAGTACATGCTTGTGGAGCCATAGAAAGACTGACAGATTCTTTACTACTTTTCAAGAAAACGTATTTACTATTTTATTTGTGGAACTATTAGAGACTTTATCGCTCCATAATTATTTTTGAATATTTTTATTATTTTAACAGTGGACATTACAGGGGGAGATGTGGACAGTACAGGGGGGAGATCTGGATATTACAGTGGGGGAGATGTGGACATTACAGGGGGAGATGATGTGGACATTACAGTGGGGGAGATGATGTGGATATTACAGTGCGGAGTCTCCCTGTCCATCCCACGGTCCCCCTGTCCATCCCACTGTCCATAAACAGTCCTAAGCAGCATCTTAAAGGAGTAGTAAAGTTACATGTTTTTTCACCTTAATGCATCCTATGCATTAAGGTGAAAAAACATTCGACAATACCGCCCCCCCCCCCGAGCCCCCGTTTTTCTTACCTGGCCCCTCGAAAGTCCCATGCTCGTCCCCGTCATCCTCTTCGTTTTTCAGCCTGGCCGCCGATTGGCTACACTGGATGGATTGAAAGCAGCGCAGCCATTGGCTGGCGCTGCTGTCAATCACATCCAATGACGCGGCGCGCGGGGCCGAGTGATACAGTCGGCGGCTATGGCCGCCGCTGTATCACGGGAGCGCGCCCGCAATCACTCCACACCATGCGAGCTCACTCGCATTATGGTGTGGAGTCCTTGCGGGGAGGAGCCAAGACAGCCGCCGAGGGACCCCAGAAGAGCAGGATCGGGGCCACTGTGTGCAAAACGAGCTGCACAGTGGAGGTAAGTATTACATGTTTGTTATTTTTAGGCAAAAAAAAGGGAAGCTTTAGTGCTCCTTTAATGTTAATGTGAGTGTGTATGTGTTTTAAGTATGTTGGATTATATGCAACAGCAGTATTTGCACTGTAAACCTTTTTTATTTATATAAAGTGTGGGTGAGCTTAAACTGTATCGTTATGCTGTGGTTCCTGTAGGCTTTGCGTGAGTGCGCGGGGGGGGGGGTTGGGGGGCCTCCATGTTCATTTTGCTTGGGGCCCCCAAATTCCTTCAAACGGCCCTGCATCTAAGGACTGGTAAACTGAAAAATATTACATGTTTAAGAGTTTAGATACACTTTAAAAATAGGTAGGTACAGCAGGTCAGCCTGATTTACCAAAGGCACTGATCATACTGTTAGGGCCTCCTAGTGTGTCAAAGATAAAAAAAAAACAAAAAAAAAACACACAAGCCAACAGCGATTGTACCTAGAAAATACACTAAACAAATAATTAACTCAAATACTGCAGATAATTCCTGACTTGAAGGTCACTTCAGATCACACATTCACTGGACAGCATTTAAAACAACAGCAGCTGCAATTTGTTCCCTTTTCCCCTGAATGCACAGTGCAGGAAATAATCTGGTCTCATGTACTCCTAAAATATGTTTAAACCCTAAACTAATATTTTAGGGTCTGATGGATGTTAACCTTTACAAAAAAACTGTCTATATGTGTAAGGGAAGTTTGCAGATAAAAACAAACTGTGCAACCCTGACTAAAGTTGAATACCGTTGCTATAGGTGTAGGCCATTTACATACCTCCCAAAGCCTGACTGGAATACTCCTAGGACGTTGCTAAGTGAGGCCTAGTCATTACTGCTCACCTCCACCATCACAGGAGTGAGCTCTTTCTCCAATACAAAGCTCCTCGCATGCTTTTTCTCACCCCTGATAGCTCTGAGCCAGTGTTAATTTTGTCGACTAAAACATTTCCGGAGACTAAATTTAGTTGTATTTTAGTGGACTAAAATATAATTAAACAATTGGGATGACTAAAATACGACAAACTAAAATGGCATTTTAGTCAAAAAAAAGTATAACTAAAATTAAATTGAAATGTGATGTCAAAATTAACACTGGTTTGTAGTGCATGTTCAAACCTTAATACCATAAATATAACATTAGATTTTTTACTCCAGCAGTATATAATGAGTTTGGAAATTGTAGAGAAATGCATTACAATTTAACTACACCAATTAGGTTTTAGACGCATAAAATTAGTTTTAGTCTACTAAAATGTACTGGAGATTTAGTTGACTAAATACGACTAAAATAATTGCAGAAGACTAAAATGGGACTAAAACTAAAATGCCATTTAGTCAAAAGACTAAAACTAAATCAAAATTTACTCTGTTCAGAGCTCAGCTTTTGTGAGTTCATTCCTGTGATGGTGGAGGTGAGCAGTAATAGCTAGGCCTCACATAGCAACGTCCTGGGAGCAGGGTGGATAAAAATCAATGATTTAAAAAAAAATCAGACTTGATTTAAATCAATTTTTTTGATTTTTATCAATTTATTTTTAATAAGATGCTTTTGGAGTAAAAATATAATTAAAGATAGTTTTCTATTTAAGATACATTAATAATTTAGTTTATTTAGCATGAAATGGGGCTTAGTTATGTAGCATGAGGCTGTATATTCTGCAATATTTAAATTTTTGGTAAACGTATTCAATGAATCCAAGCACTGCAAGCTGAGATAACATGCACTGCATTGATGCATTCACACAATTTCACAGTAACCATGAGATAAAACAAAAAGTTTAGGAATATTTCTTTATCCAATTGTTTTGCAAATGTAGGTACACTACAAACTGTATGATTGAATCGGTTCTGATATCACTGTTTTACTAACCTGACAGCTTATTATTCTAAATAGGAAAACTTCATTTTGTTTGCAAATATTAAAGATTCTAACTACCAGCAAGAATAAGTCCTTACATTTAAAAAGCACCTGTCATTTCAGATCCACCGTGGCAGCACCTGTTAGCGGGCATCCACTAACCTGCTGCCGCCACGTCCCTCACCTTGTTGTGTCATTGCCGCATTACCAGCCGTCCCATTAAAGTGAATAAGGCTCTCGGTGAGTCAACCCAGAGGTGACATCCAAGGCCTACCCTCCAACTCTGGCCATTATAAAAGAGCTGTCATAATTTATGATACATTTCAGAGAACGCAGCACGATCAGCGAGACAGAACTTAGAAACCCACCAGAGATATTGTCACAGGAGTCCTAAAGTCTATGATCAGTTCAGCCCAGAAGCATCCACCACCCATAACAACATTATTCATGTTGAATTTATGGACTTTTAAAATTCCAGCTAAATGTTGAAGACCGGGTTCACATATGTGCGGCTGCGGTTTGCAGTCTAGGGTCTGGTGCGTTTTTGTTCACCGGTTCAGGTGCGATTCAGATGTGAATTTTTGCCTGAATTCGCACCTGAACCGGACCCAAAAATGCACAGGACCCTTTTTGAAAGCGCACCATGGCCGCCCCGGAAATGTGTGAACCGGCTCCATTGAGAGTCGGTCACATTCACATGTCATGCAAATTGGATGCAGTTAAAACTGCATCCAATTTGCATATATGTGAACCCAGCCTAACTCTGTGTAAACCATGCACTTTGTTCTGCTGACAATCTTGGCAAATGACAGCAAACTATGCCAGCCTGTCCAGCAGACACAAGACCGCTCAGGTCAGACTTGTGAAAGATCTTTTGTATGCAAAGGATCACCTACTGAAAAGATTTTCCATAATACACATTTCCTGGTGCCAGATATTAAGGAAATAGTACTTCTAGATACCAAAAATGTATTCTATATGATTTTTTTAATGCAAAAATAGTGAGAGATCTTGGACTGCCGCACTCCAAAAAAATGTTTGTTCTTTTATTAAAATTAAGATTAAAACAATGAATACATGGCACAGCAAAGGAAACAGCTAATGTGAGCTGACGCGTTTCGCACTGAACTTCAGCGCTTAATCATAGCTATGATTAAGCGCTGAAGTTCAGTGCGAAACGCGTCAGCTCACATTAGCTGTTTCCTTTGCTGTGCCATGTATTCATTGTTTTAATCTTAATTTTAATAAAAGAACAAACATTTTTTTGGAGTGCGGCAGTCCAAGGTCTCTCACTATTTTTGCATTGCTACATGCATTGGCTGCACCCTTGGTCTTGGATCCTGTGAGGAGATCATCAGCTGCACCTGAGCGGTAACCTCCCTATATGATTTTTTAGGAGACAAGCAAAAAAAGAAATAGAAAAAAGAAAAAGTAGCCAAAAAGTTCTGCTTCAGACAAAGTTTCCATCAATAGTCAATTACAAAGTTTTGTTTCTGCAACCTAATTAGATGTGCGAATGTTTGACTCCATTGTTGTCTATTTCTTCAGGTAACTCAACTAGTGTTTATGAGGATGCAAAAACTGCTCCATCATGCAGCTTAGGGTTAAAGCACAAGACCTACAGCTACACATCAAAGCCACAAAGTCTATTTCAGTTTTATCACTTTATGTCCCTCCAGAAAGGAAACAATTATATTTGTCATATTTAAAAACGGCGCAAAGCCGCGGCATAGTGACCAGACACGCCGGAGGCTTAACCATATAAATCTTGACACCTTTGAAGTATAAAGTATTACAAGGCGTTCTAGAACAAATCCGGGGAATAATTAGAAAGTCTTGTATATATACTTATGCAAAGGGACAAGCCGTGTGAAATGTTATATCTACTTCATGTTTCCTTCTGCATGGGCTGGAAGAGCATAACCATTTGCAGTAGCTGAAAGCAAAACCCCTCAGAGTAGATATGTAAGCATGCAAGAGAGAGGGAGAGATAGAGACGGGACATTACTGCGTGTGTGTGCGCTGATAATGCACAACTGCTTATTTCACAAACGTGTTGCTGAGAAAATACATTTCAGATTGGGGGGGGGGGGGGGGGAATAATACTCACATCCTCAGTTTCACTGTAATAATTTTTTACGCTCCTGCTTTCCTGCTATGAGGGAATAGGAATGGGATTGCACCAAACTGGAAATCATTCAATTATTTTTTTTTTTGTTAACGTAGCTAAGCTTGAAATAAGGTAGGTGTTTAGGTGGTGACTTTGACGAAGATTCCAGAATTTTTAATTTTAGTTCTTGTTTTCCGGGTCTGGTTTAAAAAAAAATCTGCAGCTCATAAAGGAGGGGAGGGAGGGTTTAAAGAAGAAAGGAGAAGCTAGACACTGGTTCAAAGGTCAGCTGGCAGGGGGAGGTTATTAAAATGAGGTGTGGGTGGGGGAAAGTCATTGGCATCTGTTTGTAGCATTGAGTAATAATCTGAGCTCACAGAGATTAAAGCCAGACACTCATGCATAAAGAAACCTGGGACCTTCCCCATTTCTGATGAACAGAAAACCCTCCCCCACCCATACACTGCCATTTTAAAACACTGAAGTCAGACGAGAGCAAGGTTAACCCTTACTAATATGAACGAGCAGGAATGCCATCATACTCAGGGAGAAAAAGAATGGTTCAAGTGTTTTCCTTCTGTGCTCTGTGCAGGCACACCAAGAGCTGAATGAGGGAATGTCCCGTGTCTATGTTTTCAACAAACTAACAAAAACTTGTACAATGATCCACACAACATGGGCACTGCCTTCAACTCATCCACAATACAAAGTGGCATTTCCACTTTAAACTGTTTGATTATTTTTCATGGAATTTTTACAAACAAAGTTCCTTATTTAGAACACATACACAGTAGGCAGAATGTTGGTGAAGTGACAAAATAAAGTGACTGATTAGTGGAGAGCTTCAGTAGAGGGGCACAGTAATTACGGGGGGGGGGGGGAGCAGAGTACGCTGGACAAACTGACAGCTCATTTATGAATGGTTTCTAATGAATACATCATTTATTTTTATAATTTGTAAGTTCCAGAAGTCCTATAAAAGGTCTATAGCACACACAAACATTGGAGGTTGATTTACTAAAACTGGAGAATGCAAAATCTGGCGCAGCTCTGCATAGAAACCAATCAGCTTCCACCCACATCGGGACGATTTGACTTGTCAAATCATTACCTATTGCTGACAACGGCTGTCCGGATCTGTGCGGCGCCACACCGATTCCCAAAAGTAGTTCCTGCACTACTTTTGGCGACTTGGGGGGCGATTTCAATAGACATCTTTGCATGAACCCGCACAGATGTCTCTGAAATTTCTCCCAAAGTCGGACTGAAATGCGGGTTGGTACAAGTTCAGCTGAACGCGCACGATTTCAAACCCGCCTTCAGTGTGAACCCAGGCTCCAGGTTTTTTGTCATGGCTTAATTGAACAAGCTAAAGTTAGAAGCGGATTGGCTACCGTGCAGAGCTGCACCAGTTGTTGTACTCCCAAGTTTTAGTATATCAACCCCCATTAGGCCTGGTTTAAAACACCTATGAAGGTTTCCATTGATGTGTTTTGCATTTTTCAAACATGTTTTGATGCGTTTTGCATTTTTGGGAGGTGTGTGTTGTGCTGCAGGAGAAACCAGCAAAAATGCAAGCACTGCGTTTTTTATGCGTTTCCATTGAAGTCTTTTAAACCAAAAACGCAACCTGCTGGGGGCAAAAATAAGTCCCTGACCCTTTCCAAAAAACGCACCAGTGGAAAACGCACAGATGTGAACGTGACCCATCGAAAATCCTGTTAGAGGACCTGTAGTGGGTTTCTGCAGAACTGAAAAGGCACTGAAAAACGCATGGGTGTGAACCAGGTCTTATGTTTTACAATGAGAAAATGAACAAAAAGAAAGTGGAGGTGTTGCCTATAGCAACCAGATTCCAGCTGTCATTTTTCATTTGCAGATTATAAAATAAAGTCACAGTGGGTTGCAAGAAAGTACAGCTCCACTGCTGCTTTTTTCCTAAATAATCTCAATTAGAGGTCTGTACTGACGACTCCACAAAACATTGAATGTAATATTTATGAACCCGGGTGACCTGACCATAAATTAACAATTTCAAACTGTGCAACATATTCCAGGGAGGATCTCCAACGCAGGAAAATGTCTATTCTCCAAAGCCAATTAAAACAAATGATTCAAATCAGTCATTCCCAAGCCATTCCTCCTTCTCAAGCTAACCAAAGAGCGCAAAATGAAAGCTGTAAATTGATACCTAGTCCACATCAACAGACGTTTTAGTCCTGTGGTGGAAATGTGTAGAAAAGGTTAAAAACAAAGAGTAGTAACTGTTTTCCTCTTCAGTGACTCCAAGTCATGTGGCTGAGGAAAATTGCTAGTTGCTAATCACAGGCACCCAACCTATAACTCTGCGTCTGCCAGTATTGCAACAATATTACATCACAAACTGCTAAACCCCAAAGGGTGACCACAACTACGCCGAATAAAGGACAAAACCCATCAAACATCCTGACAGGGAATTTTTCTGTCAAGGTTGAGATCCCATAAGCACATCTTTATCAGTTGCAGTGTGTTGTGTTTTCTCTATAATTAGCAGAACCCGTATGACTAATCTTCTGGAACACCCCCCAGTCCAGTTGTATATAAGGGACTTGTACACCTGTCCATATAGGGCCTCTTCCATGCTATGAATAGACTAAAACATATTTTGGATTGCTTATGAGCCTCAGACCACAGGCCTCTGCCTTCACATCCTATTCAACAGCAAGCAGGTCCCCAACCCAGGCCGCTCTGCCTATCTGGGCCACACACAGCTGTCTACACAAGGGCTTTGCTGTTTGCAGACAAGTTCATTGTATTAGTATATTTAGCCTGTCATTCCCAAAACAAACTTTATAATACTAGAGAGGATTCAGGGAAACCTATCCTTCCTCCACCTAAAATCTGAATTAAAACTCTGTTCACATCTAGGCGTTTTTGGGCGTTTTTCTGCTGTAAGCCTTGGCTCTAAAAATGCCCAACAAGACAAATCCCATTCATTTCAGTGGCCACTGTTCACATCCAAGCGTTCTGTCACCTGAAGCAAAACGCCCGCCGCTCAAAAAGGTACAAGAGCTTATTTTTTGGCAGATTACAGGCGTTTTACTGCTTTTACATTGGTGACCTTTTAACCTTGAAAACGCCTGTACAAAAACGCGGGGGAAAAAATGCCTGTAAAATAGTAACGCCTAAATGTTAACAGAGCCTTAAAGCGGAGCGCCACCCAAAACACGAAGCTTCGCTTGTCTCTCTCCCCCTCCGCTGCCACATTTGGCACCTTTCGGGGGGGGGGGTCACTTTACAGGTCCCAGAAGACTGCGGCCCATTCACAAAGTGCAGCACTTTGCACATACCCAGTAGGAAACCAGCTGTGAAGCCGCAAGGCTTCACTGCCATTTTCCCGTAGTCAAGATGGTGGAGCCAGCATTCGATTCAAGAATCTGCTTGGGTGAGGACACTGCTGGATGCCTGGACAGGTAAGTGCCCTCATATTAAAAGTCAGAAGCTACAATATTTGTGTAGGAAACTAGCCATTAAGCTGCAAGGCTTCACTTCCGGTTTCCCTTAGTTAAGATGGGGGCGCCAGCACCGAATAGCAGATTGAAAAATTGCCTTGGGTAAAGACACCGCTGGATTCTTGAACAGGTAAGTTCCCTAATATTAAAAAAAGTCAGCAGCTACAGTATTTGTAACAACAACAAACACAACACTGTTTCCTGCACTTAGGCCACAATAGAAATGACATCATGCTCATCTGCAGCACTGAATGATTCGAATATTTAGAAACATTCAAAAGGAAAATTTCAAAACTTTGCTCCAACTCCCACAACAGTGTCAGGTATGAAAAGTTATTCTTATTTCCAACAGTAGTAGAGTTCCATCAACAGATAAGATCACAAAACGTTCCCATCATCAAGGTCTGCCAGAATCACATCAACTGTCCGGTTTCACATTGCGGTGCTTAGGCTGCAGCACAGTGGTATCTGCGATTGTTGTGCGTCTTATCCCATCTTCAAATTGGGCTGATTTGGCATGCGATTTCACAAGTGAAATCGCATGCCAAATCGGCAGCTGTTGCCCGCAATGGCACCATCCCAATGGGTGGGATGCCAACTTTGTGGCACCGCACAGATTCCCAAAAGTAGTTCCTGCACTACTTTTGGCGACTTTGGGGGCGATTTGAATAGACACCTGTGCATGAACCCGCACAGACGTCTGTCAAATCGCCCCCCGAAGTCAGACTGCATTGCCGGTTTGAACTCGCACAATTTCTAACCCACATCAGTGTGAACCTGGGCTCAGCCGCAGTCCCATAGACTTAGATTGTGCGTTTTTGCTGTGTTTTCTGAAAGCACACCAAAGGTGCATCATGCAGGACTTCTGATGCGCTTTCAGAAACTGCGGCAAAATTGTCCGATCTATTAATCTATGGGGACCACAAAAATCGCAGCTACATCCACGCTGTATGCAAACCACAGTGCAGCAGTGGGAAATTAATCAAAGTTGCATCTATAACCAATTATTTTTTCTAGTTTGGGGAAAGTTAGAACCTCTGTCAGGTTTTACTGTTAACGGTGGCTCCAATTCAGAGACTTCCCCTCACTTGCTGTTCTAGTGAAACCATGTGAGGGGAAAATCTGCAACAGGTAAACAAACAATAGGAATCAGACAGGCGACTTAGCATCCCCTTACTTGACTTAAAAACGGATTTGTTACGCCTGTCTGTGTAGCTGGTTGAGACTTCCCCTCACTTCCTGTCTGGTCAAAACGGTGTCACCAGGACAGGAAGTGAGGCGAAATCTATCTAATGGAGTCCTGGATAGCAGTAAAACCTGACAGGGGTCGTAGTCGTAATCTTTCCTCACTACATTTACAAAAAGAAAACAATTCTGGCTGTAGACACACTTTCTGACACCACAAACGTCCCGTACAAGGACAATACAAAATACCAAATCTCACAGTTGCCATTTTCATTACATTTCAGCCCCAAACTGGACACCTATCACCAGCGGGGACTGGGCAGACAGCGGGCACCCCTACAAAGTCCCGTTCTACCTTTATAAAGGTCACTGTGGCCCCTCGGCACGCCCACAAGGGGCCCCCCCAGGACCTGCAGACACAAGAATAATTGAAAACACAGACTTGCGAATGTTAGAACAGCATTGCAGGAATAGAACATTGACATTTTGGCCACACATTGGTCACATTATCACACACACAGCGACATTCATAAAAGGTCATTTTTACGCTCTTTGAGGACCGGAGAGTCTGGGGGGGGGGTCCCCTGGCCGCCATTAGGATAGAATGTCACATTAGATCACAGACTAGACCTATCATAGGAGGGGTTGGGGCGTACACCCCACAAACACACGCGACGCCCCGTTCTATCAGCGGACCGCCACAGATGTCGCCGTAGCCCCTCAGAACGCCCGCCAGAGGCCCCCCCAAGACCTGCGGACAGAAGAACGACTCTGAAAACACAGACTTGCGAATGTTAGAACAGCATTGCAGGAATAGAACATTGGTCACACACACACAGCCACATTTGCACAAAGCCATTTACGCCTTGCTTTGTCTGGCAGACACGGAGGGGCTGGGGGGCTCTCCTAGGGACCCCCGGGCCCCGGATTAGCACACAGAGGTCCGTGCCCATTAGGGGTATGCTGGCAAGACACAGAGGACATGATGGCACAGCTTTTACCTTGCACTGGACCCCCCAGATGGTGGAAGCCCCCCAGCCCAGCCCCCTCCAGACCTGAGGAGGACACAAGGGTGACTCTAGACACACACACTGTGGATATTACTCGACCTTTCGGCGGGGAGGAAGAGGAGGTTTGGTTCATTTTCATGGTTTGATGTTGGGGAGGAGGATTCATGGACACTGGTGCCCTCCACGGCCATAACAAGCATTAACTTTCTGTACTGGACTTAGTGTCACTTGTGTGAGCGGCTACATCACATGAGAGTCCAACGTGGTGTGCTTTGCACTGTAACAACGGCGGGGCCCAGCTAGAAGTGTAGGGCGGTTTGGAGGGGTCCACAGCGGCCCCTCTACTGGCTTTCGCCTCAGGTGGGTGAGATGGTGGCGGTGGGGCAGGGAGAGCTCAGTGGAGAGGGTATAAGGCGGGAAAGGAACACAGAGAGAGGGGGAGGCAGGACGGGGGGGATTTGGGGTGTCAGTCCCTGTAAAGCGGGGATATTCCGTGTATCGTGGCGCAGTGAGAAGACACAGACTCAAAATGGCGGCAGCACAGGACTAGGAGGAGGCGGCTCTGCCCGTTACGTCACAATGGTTAACCGAGGCCGCTGCTTTTTCGAAAGGGGCGGGAGGAGGAAGCCTTAGGAAGTTTCCGGAGGGTGGGCGGTGGCGTGAGTTTGAAGGGACGTGATTGGTCGGGAGAGCCGCACCCAGAGGTGAGAGGGCAGATTCCCCAATGAGACAGCGGGAGATGGGCGGAGACTAGGGAGGCGGAAAGAGGATTGGGTGCAGTGGGCGTAACTTTTAGTGATGGCGTTTCGCAATGCAATATGGTAGTTGTAGGCTGGGAGAGGTGTGTGTCGTCATGTAGAGGCAGGTGTAACGCACGAGGTGAGCTCGTGCACCTGTTCTATCCAATATGGCGTCACTTGTATGCTGGAGGACGATTCGGTATTTCTGAGGCGCAGTGGGGTCACGGTGACACACCCCACTAATCATTCTCAATGGCACCCATATCTTTCTGAAGGACATGCAGTGTAGTGCGCTCTGTTAGGCTGCTGCGTTCACACCTCAGCAGTAGCTTGAAGCTCCAAAAAGGCTGAAAGAGAAAAAAATGAATTAGGCCCCTTTCACACTGAGGCTTATTTCAGACGTTTTAGCGCAAAAAATAACGCCTGAGATAATCCTGCCCCGGTATGCTTAATGTGAAAGCCCGAGGGATTTCACACTGAGGCGATGCGCTGGCGGGAGGAAAAAATATCTCCTGCAAGCCGCATCTTTGGCGCTCCCTTACCACTCCTTCCCATTGAGATTAATGGGACACCGCGGTAATACCGCCCGCAAACCGCGGCTATAGCTGCGGTTTTAACCCTCTTTCGGCCGCTAGCGGGGGTTAAAACCGCACCGCTGCGGCCGAATATCGCGGTAAATACGACGGCATATCGGCACTAAAAATCGCGCCGCTATACCGCACCTGCCTGCCCCAGTGTGAAAGGGGCCTTATTCTCTATGGCGACAGTTCACATCTCTACTACAAGTCACCTAAAACTCAAAAAAGTTGTAGAGCTTTTTTGGCACGTTTTTATTCCCACAGAAATGAACGGATACGCGCCATGTGCACGTTTTTGTGCGCATTTGGCGTTTTGTTGCACGTTTTTGTGAGTTTTTCTGTTCAAATGTAAAAAATAAAATGGTTATATATATATATATACCGTATGTAAAATAAATACACAAATAACAAAAAAATCATCATTTATAAATAAATTAATAATATGTAATAATACATCAATAAATAACTCCTAACCTTAAAACAATAAATACATATTATTTCTATTAATAATTAAATTATTATTATTTAAAAAAAAAGACTACTACTAATAATAATTTATTTTGTGCTAGGGTGTTTATCATTATTTTATTTAGTTAGGAGTTAATTATTTATTTATTATTAGTGTAGCACACGGATCCCTGGCCTTACCTCCTCAAGGCGGGACACACCGTACCACAATGCCCAGGTTCCTTCTTGAATAAGAGGGTGAGCGGTGTTCAGAAATTGTTGGGTCCCGCAGCGAGTTACCTTCCCTCGGCTGGATCTCACCCCTAGAGTGTAGGGAAGATTCTGTTGTAGGTGCACCAATAAGGCCAATGTCAGGCAAGGTTAAACCTTAATGAAGGATGTATCATAGAATAGGGGCCACACTACATACAGATATTTGAACACCTTATCCCAATTGTATATGTGAAGAAAATATTGGGGAATTGAGCATATATTCGCTCAGGGATTTTTTAACGGTGTTCGTTAAAGATAACTCATTCGAGGAATTCAATAAAATATGAAAAAAAGTTTATTAATAGATACATACAAAATATAATAATATGTAAAAATTTTTTTTTTGGAAAAGAACCATTCACATTCATGAAAAACAAAATGGTTACAGCTAATGACAGACTAGTGCTTTACGCCACTCTACTAGTTTCGCTTTTAGCAAGCTTCTTCAGGAGTCTGATAATGCACGTAGGTCATGCTGAAAAATATGAATATTGAAAATTGCATATAATGTAAGAACAATCCAATAGAAACACATATCTATAAAATGTTGGTGCCTAAGAGCAAAAGTTGCTAGACAACCATATGAGTTCAAATATAATATTAGAATAATATACCAAAACGTATATATTACATATACAGATAATTTTTAATTGTAAACAAAACCCAAGCTGCAAGGCAGGACTCACCCGGGAACCACATAGTTGCACACACGTGTAGAGATCATATGAAATGCAATGAGTGTTATTAGATTCCCCAATTAGAACAGGACCAACCGCCGAGGAAGGAGAGACACATCATAAAAACAGTCCGGGCCATAGAGAGCATAAGGATGATAAAAACCTATTAAGTAGATAGAATAATTAATGGTGTCATAGAGCGCAAATCATGCATATCTGGCCAATGATCACTATTGGCTGGTTAGGCCAAACGTACCAGCTGCTTAGTCAAAATGGTGTAGATTGTGCCGACCAGATCGTTATAAGAAAGCAATGTTTCCCAGTTAAATCCAAATGCACGCAGTGCTGGATTGGGGTTGAATAAGCCAAGTTGTAAATAGTTACTGCGAGCGTGGGGGCAGATAAACCCAGCTGGAACCAAAAAGAAGCATATTCATTTAGTGTTGAAAAGATAATCAAAATTTCAAAGCTTGAAACAAGGTCAATGCAACTTTGAATGGCTTTAAAGTGCCATATATGAAAAAGGGGAGAGAAGTTTTACCTTACATAGAATTCGGTAAACGAAAGCCGCTGGCGTCCTTCCCCTATTAGCAGGAGTGTGTCACTGACAATAGTGGTCATACCAGACCACGCTCTTATGCTCTCCATACCCGGCGGCGTCTGACATCACCGCCGGGCAGTGGACATATAGTGCCTCGATAGTGCGCAGGTCCAGGCGGCACGGAATCGAGGGCGGCGTCTGGCACAGGAGCGGCGCACAGTATGCGTGTCAAAAAATGACAACACACACTGGGCCGCAGCGTCCGAAGCCAACGCGGCCATCTTGGGTAAGGGAAAGCTGTTGTGAAGGAATTCAACAGTAAGGGAAAGACAGGAGGCAAATCAGAAGAGATGTCTGTAAATGTCCTCCAATTATAAACTGGTGCCAAAGATGAAAGGGCCCCTGACATTTGAGGAATTGGGCGCAAACGCTTCCCAGGTGACCGGCATAATCACCTATGGGAGAGATAGCGCCCCGGGCGTCCATATGGCCGGAACTGTTAGATGCAACCCTCCCCTCAACAGGCAAGACCTGAACAGTAGGGGGACAGCAATTAGGGACATGTAGTAAATATTTTAATGAATAAAATAATGCTTAAATAACGGTCAATGAATAAAGAATCAATAATAGAAATTATATCAAAAAAGTGTATCTTAGATGGACATTCCCGTTGAAAAGCATTATATTGTAGTTTTGGGGGCCCAGGGAGAGATCCCCAGCAAGTTGGGTCCAGAGCACAAACAACAGATATACATTTAAAACATGCAGGATCAACCTATAAATTCACATGTTGTAATATAGAAGAACAAATGTATAAACAGAGTGAATTAGAGACAGGACAAAGGAATACAATTAAAGAAAAGGTTTGAAACGAAAAGCCTCATTTAGGCCTGGGGATTTTAAGGCCGATAAGTTATGGATCCACTTAGCCTCCCTTTGGAGAAGGACCTTGTCATAATCCCCTCCCCTTTCACCGGGGGGGAAAT
This sequence comes from Rana muscosa, assembly GCA_029206835.1. Taxonomy (NCBI): domain Eukaryota; kingdom Metazoa; phylum Chordata; class Amphibia; order Anura; family Ranidae; genus Rana; species Rana muscosa. Next base: position 75,445,187 of record CM055125.1, read on the forward strand.
ATTCCAAGGCAAAAAAGTGCATTTTAGATGCATCAAATGCATGGTACAGGCCGATGTGGCGGCTGATGGGTGTCTCCATTTTTTTCTTCTTTATAAGGGCAACATGATCACGAATTCTGTGATAGAATGGCCTTTTGGTTTTGCCTATATAAAAGGCCTGGCACTCGCACTGCATGATATAAACAATGCCAATTGACTGACATGTCACAGAGAAATATGGTCTGTAGGTACGTCCATTCGGAAGGACCACTGACTGGGCGGAATGGACATATCTACAGAAATGACATCTGTGACATGAACTCGTCCCTCGCATAGCTTGAGGGGATGAGGATGGAGAAATATGATGACTGTGCACCAAGCCATCACGTAGGGAACGGGCCCTTTTGTACGTGATTTCGGGGTATGACTTAATATGTTTCGATATTGAATCATCACTTGTAAGCAGATACCAGTATTTATTCAAAATACTTCGAATTTGTTCATGTTGTCCCGTGAACTTGGTAATAAGTCGGACCCCCGAGATCGATTTGATGGTCTTGGGATCATGTAAGAGGGATTTCCTCTCAAATTGTTTAGCCCGTATATATGCCCTTTTGAGGCACTTGTTACTGTAACCCCGTTCCTGGAACCTGGTCTTCAGCAGTTTGGCTTGATTCTCAAAATCACTATTGTTACTACAATTCCGTCGAAGCCTTAAGTATTGTCCATAAGGTATACTTTTATTGAATGATTTAGGATGGGAACTCTTCGCGTGTAACAAAGAGTTACAAGCGGAGGGCTTTCGAAAGAGAGAGGTGCCAATAGTGCCGTCCTCCTGGACAAAGATCTCTATGTCCAGGAAGTTCAGTTTCACTTGGTCCATTTCTGAGGTAAACCTGAGATTAAATGTATTAACCTCAAGTTTTTTCAAAAAGGATCTAAGGACATCTAGAGGGCCGGTCCAGACAAAAAAAACGTCATCAATAAATCTACGCCATACCGGAATATATTCAAAAAACGGCTGGAAGACATCACTGAAAAACAACTCCCGTTCCCACCCCCCCAGATACAAGTTGGCATAGGAGGGGGCACATTTGGTCCCTATGGCCACCCCCTGTATCTGGAGGTAGTGGGACCCCTTAAACAAAAAAATGTTATTCGAAAGAATGAATTCCAGGAGGTCCAGTACAAAACGGTTATACGCCCTGGAGGTGTTATATCCTTCCGAGATAAAGCCCTAGACAACCCGCACCCCCAGATGATGGGGTATGGAGTTATATAGAGCTTCCACGTCCAGGGCAACTAGCCATGAATCTTTAGGTAAATGGACACCATCTAGGGCCCTCAAGAGGTCCGTGGTGTCCTGAAGGTATGAGGCCAGGCCCTCAACATGTGGCCTAAGAAAGTCATCCACTAGCTGACTGGCCATCTTGGTCAGGGAGCCGTTGCCAGAGACAATAGGCCGTCCGGGAGGAGTGGATAAATTCTTGTGAATTTTGGGCAAGGCATACAAAGTGGGTACTCGAGGGGAGTATACATTAAGAAACTCCCACGTCTTTTTGTTTATGAGTCCCTCATGGTATGCATTGTCCACTAGGTGTCGATACCGAATTTGAGTCAGACTCAGATGACTACTTGACACCTTCCGGTACCATTCTTTGTTATTTACAATGTCCAAAACCATGTTCTCATATTTAACAACATCCATCACCACCAAATTGCCTCCCTTGTCAGATGCAGTGCAGCTTCCTTTGGCCACTGGTTACTAATATTCACTGTGGTAAAGAGTCTTCTTGCTGAGTGGCGGTTCCAGTTCCATCGGAGGACCACTTGGATCGGTGTGAAACTCAGAGTCTGCTGTCAAGTCGGGGAGCCTACCGGACAGTCTACATTGGGGACCCATCTGATCCAGTTTCCAGACCAACTGATGAGGAGTGCCACTGGGATTTCGTATGCCTATTTGACCTGCCTAAACCACAGGTCCAACGTTCCGGTAAGAGTATTCTACCTCTCTTTTTCTACAAGAGTTATGTGATGACCCTTCAGTGCTTCATGTTTTTTCTTCACAACACGAAAAATTTGTATGGACACTGTATGGACTCATCATATTGATATTATTTATCACTTGGGTTTGATTGGAGGCCCGAATCATTGGGCTTCCCTTTTTTTCACTTAGCGCTACATCTCCATTCCATATTTATTATAGCAAAAAGTTAAAAAAATTGTGTTTTTTTCAAAATTGTCGCTTTTTTGTTTATAGCACAAAAAATAAAAACCGCAGAGGTGATCAAATGCCACCAAAAGAAAGCTCTATTTGTGGGGAAAAAAGGACGTAAATTTTATTTGGGTACAGCGTCGCACGACTGCGCAATTGTCAGTTAAAGCGGCGTAAAGCCGGGTCACAAAAAATGCTCTGGTCATTGAGCAGCCAATTCTTCCGGGGCTGAAGTGGTTAAAGGGAGTGCTCCTAATCTCAGCTTGTTATCTGTATAAAAGACACCTGTCCACAAAAGCAATCAATCAGATTCCAATCTCCCCACCATGGCCAAGACCAAAGAGCTGTCCAAGGATGTCAGAGACGAGATTGTAGGCCTACACAAGGCTGGAATGGGCTACAAGATCATCGCCAAGCAGCTTGGTGAGAGGGTGACAACATTTAGTGCGATTATTTACAAATGGAAGAAACACAAAATGACTGTCAATCTCCCTCGATCTGGGGCTCAAAGCAAGATCTCACCTCGTGGAGTTTTAATGATCATGAGAATGGTGAGGAATCAGCCCAGAACTACATGGGAGAATCTTGTCATTGATCTCAAGGCAGCTGGGACAATAGTCACATAGTTACATAGCAGATAAGGTTGAATAAAGACAATTGTCTATCCAGTTCAACCTGTGTAGGTGCACATGTGTCAGTGTCTATAATCATTTTCCATATCTCTGTATGTTGTATTTTTTAAGATGCACATCCAAGAGTCTCTTAAAAATATCCATACTCCTCGTAGCCACCACCAATTGTGGAAGAGAGTTCCACATCCTTATTGCCCTCACAGTGAAAAACCCCCTGCGCAGTTTAAGATTAAACCGCTTCTCCTCCAATCTCATTGTGTGTCCCCGTGTCCTCTTACACTCCTTAAGACTGAATCATTTTTTTTCCTATGCTGGGATCGTCATTGAAGTATTTGTAAATCACTATCATATCTTTTCTTAAGCGTTGTTTCTCCAGTGAGAACAGATTTAGTGTTTGCAGTCGTTCCTCGTAATCGAGGTCCTCCAGTCCCCTTATTAGTTTTGTTGCTCTTCTTTGGACTCTCTCCAGTTCCATCATATCCCTTCTGAGGACTGGTGACCAGAACTGGAGAGAATACTCCAGATGTGGCCTAACCAGAGTTTTATAAAGTGGCAGGATTATAGTTTTATCCCTGGAGTATATCCCCTTTTTTAGGCATGCTAATATTCTGCTAGCTTTGGTAGCTGCAGCTTGACATTGCACGCTATTTCTCAATCTGTCATCTACTAGGACCCCCAGATCTTCCTCCATCCTTGATTCCCCCAGAGGTTCTCCCCCTAGTGAGTAGTTTGCATTTATGTTTTTTGCCCCTAACTGCATTACTTTAAAATTTTCCACATTAAACCTCATTTGCCATGTATTTGCCCACTCCATTATTTTCTTCAGGTCTTTCTGTAAAATTTCTATATCCTGATGTGAAGTTATTGCCCTGCTTATTTTTGTGTCATCAGCAAAAACTGAGATAGAGCTATTTATCCCGTCCCCTACAGTGCCTTGCAAAAGTATTCACCCCCTTGGCTTTTTACCTATTTTGTTACATTACAGCCTTTAGTTCAATGTTTTTTTTTACTCTTAATTATATGTGATGGATCAGAACACAATAGTCTAAGTTGGTGAAGTAAAAATAGAAAAATGTATTCATGAAACTACTTTTCAGAAATAAAAAAATGATAATAACTGATAATTGGCATGTGCGTATGTATTCACCCCCTTTGTTATGAAGCCCATAAAAAGCTCTGGTGCAACCAATTACCTTCAGAAGACACATAATTAGTGAAATGATGTCCACCTGTGTGCAATCTAAGGCCCCTTTCACACTGAGGCGTTTTTACCGCGTTTTCGCGGTAAAAATAGCGCTGTAATAACGCCTGAAATAATACTGCCCCAGCATTCTCAATGTGAAATCTCTGAGGGCTTTCACATTGAGGCGTTTTGCTGGCTGGGCGTTGAAAAAAATCCTGCAAACAGCTTTTTTAGAGCAACTTTAGGGCGCATAAAATAGCGATGTAAAAACGCCTATCCCCATTGAAATGAATGGGATTCGCGGTAAAAACGCATAGGCATAAGCGTTATGTTAAAAAATAGCGCTAACGCCTATGCGTTTTTACCGCGATCGCGGTAAAAATAGCGCTAACGCGTATGCGTTTTTACCACGATTTTACCACGTTCGCGCAAAATAGCGCTAACGCGTATGCGTTTTACCGCGATTTTACCGCGTTCGCGCTAAAATTAGCACGAACGCGGTAAAATCGCGGTAAAAACGCATACGCGTTAGCGCTATTTTTACCGCGATCGCGGTAAAATCGCGGTAAAATAGAGGTACAAAATCCTATCATTTTTGAGCGTTTTTTCAACGCCTCAGTGTGAAAGGGGCCTAAAACTAAGTGTCACATGATCTGTCATTACATATACACACCTTTTTGAAAGGCCCCAGAGGCTGCAACACCTAAGCAAGAGGCACCACTAACCAAACACTGCCATGGAGACCAAGGAACTCCCCAAACTAGTAAGGGACAATGTTGTTGAGAATTACAAGTCAGGGTTAGGTTATAAAATATCCAAATCTTTGATGATCCCTAGGAGCACCATGACATCTATCATAACCAAATGGAAAGAACATGGCACAATAGAAAACCTGCCAAGAGACGGCTGCACACCAAAACTAACGGACCGGGCAAGGAGGGCATTAATCAGAGAGGCAGCACAGAGACCTAAGGTAACCCTGGAGGATCTGCAGAGTTCCACAGCAGAGACTGGAGTATCTGTACATAGGACGACAATAAACGGTATGCTCCATAGAGTTGGGCTTTATGGCAGAGTGGCCAGATGAAAACCATTACTTTCAGCAATAAACAAAATGGCACGTTTTGAGTTTGCGAAAAGGCATGTGGGAGACTCCCAAAATCTACAGAGGAAGGTGCTCTGGTCTGATGAGACTAAAATTAAACTTTTTGGCCATCAAAGAAAATGCTATGTCTGGAGCAAACCCAACACATCACATCACCCAAAGAACACCATCCCCACAGTGAAACATGGTGGTGGCAGTATCATACTGTGGGGAGGTATTTCAGCAGTTGGACTGGGAAACTGGTCAGAGTTGAGGGAAAGATAGATGGTGCTAAATACAGGGATAATCTTGAGCAAAACCTGTACCACTCTGTGTGTAATTTGAGGCTAGGACGGAGGTTCACCTTCCAGCAGGACAATGACCCCAAACACACTGCTAAAGCAACACTTGAGTGGTTTAAGGGGAAACATGTAAATGTGTTGGAATGGCCTAGTCAAAGCCCAGACCTCAATCCAATAGAAAATCTTTGGTCAGACATAAAGATTGCTGTTCACAAGCGCAAACCATCCAACTTGAAGGAGCTGGAGCAGTTTTGCAAGGAGGAATGGCCAAAAATCCCAGTGGTAAGATGTGGCAAGCTCATAGAGACTTATCCAAAGCGACTTGGAGCTGTGATAGCCGCAAAAGGTGGCTCTATAAAGTATTGAATTTAGGGGGGGTGAATAGTTACGCACATTGACTTTTTCTGTTATTTTGTCCTATTTGTTGTTTGCTTCAAAGTTGTGGGCATGTTCTGTAAATTTAAATGATGCAAATCCTCAAACAAGCCATGTTAATTCCAGGTTGTGAGGCAACAAAACACGAAAAATGCCAAGGGGCGTGAATACTGTTGCATGGCATTGTATACCATTTATAAATACATTTAATAGAATTGGTCCCCAAGACAGAACCCCACTGACAACTCCAGACCAGTCTGAGTACATGTTATTTATCACCACCCTTTGGACACACCCCTGTAACCAATTTTTTACCCAGGAACAAACCTTATGGTCCACGCCTGCGGACCTCAGCTTGTAGATGAAGCTTATGGGGGACTGTATCGAGTGCCTTTGCCAAATCCAGGTACACTAAATCCACAGGCTTTCCCCTGTCTAGATAGCAGCTCACTTCCTCGTAGAATGTTAACAGATTGGTGTGGAAAGAATGACCTTTCGTAAACTCATGCTGATTACTACTAATTATATTTTTTATATTTTTTATATTTTTCTCCTTGGTAAATTATTGGATATAGTCCCTTATCATCCCCTCCAATAATTTACCAACGATTGATGTTAGGCTGACTAGCCTGTAGTTTCCAGGGATTTGTCTCTGTCCTTTTTTGAATATTGGTACCACATTGGCTTTTCTCCAATCAGCTGGTATAAATCCTGTCAGTATGCTGTCCACAAAGATTAGCAACAATGGTCTGGCTATAACCTGACTGAGTTCTCTGATTTGGCATTTTTACTGTTAATGTATCTAAAAAATGTCTTTGTATTTTTTTACTCTCCTCCGCTATATGTTTCTCTTAGTCTTTTTTAGCTGCCCTGATTGCATTCTTACACTTCTTATTGCATTCCTTGTAGTGTTGGAATGCTGACTGTGACCTATCCCCTTTATATTGTTTAAAGGCCATTCTTTTTTCTCTTTAATGAGGCTTTTTACATTACGGTTTAGCCACCCAGGTTTCACCTTCGCTCTTCTATATTTATTGCCCATTGGAATGCACTGTTTGATACCTTTGTTTAATATGCTCCTAAAGCATTCCCATTTTTCTTCTGTGTTCAATGTATCTAGGATTTGGTCCCAATTGATGTCATGTAGTAATGACAGCAGTTAAAAAAAATTGGCTCGCTTGAAATTTAGTGTTCTTGTTCTACCCTCGTGCCTTCTTTTTCTATGTTTAACGTTAAATTAGATCATCCTATGAACGCTAGATCCAAAGTTATCCCGTATTTCCACATCTGAGATCAGAATAGGATCGTTCTTAATAATAAATCTAGCAGGGCATTCTTTCAAGTTGGGGAATCCACCAATTGGGACATGAAGTTGTCCTGTAAGACATTCATGAAATGGCGGGCCTTTTATGAGTGTGCGCTGTCCTTTCTGCCCAGTCAATATCGGGATAACTGAAGTCCTCCATTATGATGACATTTCCCTGCCTCGCTGCCATTTCTAACTGTGATAGTAGGTCCCGCTTCTCCTCCTCCTTCAGGTTGGATAGCCTATAACATACCCCCACTATTAATTTCCCACTTCTTTTTGTTGAAGTTCTACCCATACTGATTCCCCCCATCCTATTCACAATGTCGCTCCTCTCTACCACCCTTGCATAATTTTTTACATATAGACAGTAGACACACACCCTTCCCCCTCTTCTACCTTCCCTGTCCTTCCAATACAAGGAATACCCCTGGATATTTGCCAGCCAGTCGTGTGAGCTGTCAAACCAAGTTTCAGTTATTCCTACAAAGTCTAACTTCTCATGTAAAAGCAGCCCCAGGATTAGAAGTTACAGCTGTATTATCACTACTGACTCCACTATTACCCTCTGTCCTATGCTCACTACCGGCTATTGCTTCCTCTGCATGCATAGCATACTAGCTCATTATGAATTTACTACCTTAGATCGAAGCCCCCGCAGCAGTCCTCGTACACCGCTCCAGCCGGCGACATCGCTCCAGGAGTTACTTCTGAGTATCAGGGGCTTGCTATGGGGGCACCCAAGCCGAGCTGCAGCTCCCTGTGTCCATTCAGACACAGAGCTGCGGTTTGGCCCCGCCCCCTCTCTGCTGATTGGCTAACTGATTTTGATTGACAGCAGTGGGAGCTAATAATGCTGCTGCTGTGTTTCAGCCATTCAGGAGGCCGGATGGCTGAGACACTCTTGGACATCGCTTGACAGAGATAGGTCCAGGTAAGTAATGGGGGGCCGAGCGGGGCTGCTGCACACAGAAGGTTTTTTTATCTTAATGCATAGAATGCATTAAAATAAAAACCTTCTGTCTTTACAACCCCTTTAAAGTATTGTAAAAGCAGAAGGTTTTCAATCTTAACCGCTTAAGCCCCGGAAGGTTTACCCCCTTCATGACCAGGCCATTTTTTGCGATACGGCACTGCGCTACTTTAACCACTTGCCGACCGCCTACTGCAGAGGTACTGCAGCAGGTCGGCTCTATTGCGCGAAACTACGTACCTGTACGTCATTTCGCGCAATAGACACTGGGGGCGAGCGCGCTGATTGGATGTTCGTCGGCCACCCACGATCGTTTCCTAGAGAGGAAGAACGGCGATCTGCCTATGTAAACAAGGCAGATCACCGCTCTGACAGGGAAAAAGATAGAGATCTTGTGTTCCTGCTAAGCAGGAACACAGATCTCTGTCTTCATCCAGTCAGACCATCCCTCACACAGTTAGGAAGCACCCCCTAGGGACACACTTAAAGTTGATCCAGGGAAAATCGATTGCCTCTTGGGGGATCAGGAAGGAATTTTTGTCCCTGCTGTAGCAAATTGGATCATGCTCTGCTGGGGTTTTTCGCCTTCCTCTGGATCAACTGTGGGTATAGAATTGGGTATATGGGATTTTATGATATTATTTAATTTTTTTTATGGTTGAACTGGATGGACTTGTCATTACTAGTAAAGTAATAAATAAAAATGCCATAAAAATATTCCATCGGTTGTAGACACGATAACTTTTGCGCAAACCAATCAATATACCTAACCCCCCCCGCCACCCCTGCCTGTGTCTAACCCCCCGCCACCCCTGCCTGTGTCTAACCCCCCGCCACCCCTGCCTGTGTCTAACCCTCCGCCACCCCTGCCTGTGTCTAACCCTCCGCCACCCCTGCCTGTGTCTAACCCTCCGCCACCCCTGCCTGTGTCTAACCCCCCCGCCACCCCTGCCTGTGTCTAACCCTCTGCCACCCCTGCCTGTGTCTAAACCCCCCACCACCACTATTGCCTCTGACTGATCCCCCCCCCCACCACTACATCTGCCTTTGTCTGAACCCCCCACCACCACCGCTGCCTCAGACTGAACCCCCCACCACCACCACCATGAATGCCTCTGTCTGGACCCCCACCACCACTGTTGCATGTAAATCTGACCTCCTGGTAAATTGAATTTCTTTTTCGTACATCACGGGACACAGAGCGGCATAGTCATTACTATGTGGGTTATATAGATACCTTCAGGTGCTGGCACTGGCAACTTCCAAAACCGGAAGTACCCTCCCCTATATAAGCCCCTCCCATCCGGGAGCACCTCAGTTTTTTGCCAGTGTCTAAGGTGTTGGCCAAGAAGTAACATGTGTTTTTCACTGAGCTTGCGTACAGGTTCTTTTGGGCCTCAGTAAGCTATTCCGGATCCGACCAAAAAAGCTTCATAGCTAAACGGTCGGTACCCGGGCCTTGCAAAGAGAAGAGCAAGGTTTTGCCTGTAATGCCTCTCTTAGGAGGGCTGGACCCTGGGATCCAGAGCTCTGGTCATACCCACGATCAAGATGTTTTCTGTGCAGGGTGCTATACAGGTCCAGGGGAGTGGAATCCTTGGGAACCCGGTCCCTGAAGGTTTAATTACAATGCCTGCCGTGATAGGTGAAGTTTGGGCTTCTGTGGACCAAACAGAGTCCTGCGGCGAGGAAAAGGTAAGTGGGGGCCCTCAGGAACTTGGTTCTATTGGGGGACCCCCAAGCCTATTTGGTCTTTCTGCCTGTTACCTAAGGTATTCCCGCTAATATTCTGTGTATGCCTGTTACTACTGAGAAAATGTAAAAATTTTAATAGTAGGCAAGAAAAAAAAAATGTAAGACCGCGGTACCTGTGTTAGACACTAGAGGCCGCTAGGGTTCTTTTTCTTGTAATGTGGATTTTTTTCTTCCAAAATCAAATCCAGGCAGTTGGTAAGTTCTCTGCTGGGAAGCTGTCTCCTCTGCCCTGTTGCTGCACTCATCCATCCCCGGGCCCTGCGGCAGGGACCCTGGCTCCCATCTAGCTCCTTATTTTTTTCAAAAAAGGCGCCGAAGGCGCACGTGCCCACGCGCGTGCGCGTGCACGCGCCTCTATATATAGAGGCGATCTGGAAAAAGGGGCGGAGCGGGTGGATGACGCTCGGTGTGCGCCGCGGCGCTACTGCGCATGTGCGGGCGTCCAGCGTGTTTTAGAGCACAATCACAGCTGGCTATTGCAGTGCACAAACAGAGCTAGCAACAGTAAAAAGGCACACAGAGGCGGTTGATGCAGGCATCCCCTAGAAAGGCACTTTAGTAGACACCAACTGTTATATAGCAGCAATTGAGCTAGACTATTATCAGTAAAAGTAGTGTATTACGGCTGGAATACCTCAGCTTTAGGCTTAGGAATATGCCGTCCAGAAGCTCCGGAACTGAATCTTCCAGGAAGCGAAGGGGGTCTCATCGGGCTCTGAGGATCTTGGGTATGCTTCTGCTGCACCAGTCTCCCCTGAAAATTCAGAGGTAAGTGACCGTAGAGACCCCGCAGGGGTACTTGGTACTGTGGCTGTCCTCAGTTCACCTGCTCCTGTGTATGTAATAGAGGAGGTTTTTTCCTCAGCTCTGGGAGGATTAGAGAGAGATTGTCAACATTGATCGCTGCCTCCCTGTCAGGGAAAGCACGCCCGATCTGCGTCTCCTCCTTCAGAGTGCCTGTTAGCAAAGCAACAGTCCCATACAGGGATCGACCTGCCTGAAGGGGATCAGGATGAGGTTGATTCTGTTATAGAGGAATCAACAGTGGAGGAACCTTTCTCAGCATCTCAAGCTGAAAGATTATGGGTTCAGTCTCTGACTAACTTGGTCCGATCAGCATTTAAAAATGCACCTTGCGGAACCATCAACCACTACTGTATCCTCGTTGGGGTCGCTAGAAGCCCCAGACTGTCTGTTCTTTTCCACTTCACCCTTTTCTGAAAGGGCTCATTTACCAGGATTGGGAACATCCTGAGAAAATATTTATTCCCCCCAAGAGATTTCCGGTGGTCTATCCCATGGAGGATAAGTTCATCAAAAAATGGAAGGTCCCTACAGTGGACGCAGCCATCTCTTGTGTGTATAAATCACTGACATGTCCAGTGGATAATGTCCAAATGTTCAAGAACCCAATAGATAAAAAATTGGAGTCCTTATGAAAATCTGCTTCTTTCTACAGCAAGCTTGGTGACACAACCAGCAGTGGGGTCTGCTAAGCAGTGAAGGATCAGTTGAAACAGGTCTTAAGGGACTTGCCAGATCAGCAGGCCCTTGCCCTAGCTGATCTACCTAGAGCCTTAAGCTTTGCGGTTGACGCCATAAAGGATTCAATCCATCAGGCCTCCCGCCTTACGCTGTCTGTAGTACATATGCGTAGGCTTCTATGGCTAAAAAACTGGTCTGCTGAAGCTCCCTGTAAAAAATGGCTGGTTAGCGTCCCATTTTCATGGTGAACGCGTATTCAGGGAAGACCTGGACAAATATATCCAGAAAATTTCCAGCGGTAAAAATACACTCTTGCCGGTTAAAAACAGAGTTAGAGGTCCCTCTTTTAAGAGGCCTGCTTCTCCAGTCCCTGGGGCATCGGCTGGGAAACAGTTCCGACGGCCTCCTCGGTCAAATCCCGGGGGTAAAAATCAGGGACAATCGCAGGGTAATGAGAAACCCTGGGCCAGGAGAGGTACAAAACCTCCCCCAAAGTTAAATTCATTGTAGGGTTGCCCCCACTCAGTCGGGTGGGGGGAAGACCCCAGTTGTTCGCAGAGACCTGGCGGGACACAATCAGAACAGATAGGTGCTCTCCGCAGTATGTTTGGGATACAGATTGAAGTTAAAAGACTCTCCTCCTTCCCATTTTTTGAGGTCAAACGTGCCAAGGGATCCCCGGAAGAGAGAGTCCCTCCTGTTGGCACTAGAACAACTATTGCTCCAAGGAGTAATTATGGAGGTTCCCCTGGAAGAATGGGGGTTCGGGTTTTTACTCAAACCTCTTTACAGTCCCGAAGCAAACGGGGACGTGAGGCCCATATTAATTCTAAAAGGGCTAAACAAATTCCTGTATATCAGGACTTTCCGGATGGAGTCGATCCGATCGGTGGCCACTGCCCTACAAGGGGAGGAATGGTTAGCCTCGATCGACATCAAAGATGCTTATTTGCACATTCCCATCTTTCCAGTCCACCAAAAATTTCTACGCTTTGCAGTAGAAGGGCGCCATTTTCAGTTGCTATGAGTAAGCGTCAATTCGTGACGTGAAACGCGTTAGCCACCCTTCCCTGCATGCACACCATCTGCATTTGTTGTTTTGGATTTATGGATTTATTTTGAATTTGGATTTTTTACCTGAAATTTTGGAATAAATAACTGTCTATACAGAGTGCGGCAGTCCAGGGTTTCTTTTTCTCCCATTTTCAGTTCAGAGCCTTACCCTTCGGTCTGGCCACAGCACCACGAGTGTTCACAAAAATTCTGGCCCCATTATTGGCCAATCTAAGAACGCAAGGTGTAACGATAATGGCATATCTAGACGACTTGTTGCTGATAGACCACTCAGTGAAAAAACTAGAAGTGGTCGTTCACAAGACAATCAAGTATCTGGAATCTCACGGTTGGATTATCAACCGAGACAAGTCAGCCCTAAAACCAGTCAAAAGTCTGGAATACTTGGGGCTAAGGCTGGATTCAGGCCAGAGAAAAATTTTCTTGCCTCGAAAAAAGGTGTTGTCTTTGAGAGATTTGATCCACTTAGTGGGTACAAAAAGACAGCCGTCCATATGCCTGTGCATGAGGCTGCTGGGAAAAATGGTGGCATCATTCGAAGCAGTACCCTACGGTCAATTCCATTCAAGGAATTTGCAAAGGGCCATACTGTCAGCCTGGAACAAGAAAGATCAGGCCCTAGACTTGCCAGTGTCCTTGTCCCCTTCCGTTCGCAAGAGCCTCCGTTGGTGGTTGGTTCTCCAGAATCTGGAAAAAGGGAAATCCTTCAGTCCGGTTTCTTGGAAGGTGGTCACTACAGATGCCAGCCTTATAGGCTGGGGAGCAGTACTGGAGCAATGATCTCTCCAGGGCAGATGGTCGGATGCAGAAAAGGCCCTGCCCATCAATCTCTTAGAGATACGAGCAGCCCGGTATGCCCTAGTAGCATGGACATCCAAACTCCAAGGGTCCCCTGTCAGAATTCAATCAGACAATGCCACAGCAGTGGCATATATCAATCATCAGGGTGGCACCAGGAGTCGTGCAGCCCAGAGGGAAGTAAATTACATCCTGAAATGGGCAGAAAGATATGTCCCAGCCATATCTGCGGTATTCATTCCAGGAGTGGAGAATTGGAAGGCGGACTTTCTAAGTCGCCAGCAATTATGCCCAGGGGAATGGTCCCTTCACCCCGAGGTTTCTGGACAATATGTCAGCGGTGGGGAACACCGGATGTAGATCTTCTAGCATCCAGATTCAACGCAAAGGTGGACAGGTTTGTCTCTCGGACAAGGGATCCCCTAGCTTGCGGCTCGGATGCCCTAATGTTCCCTTGGGATCAGTTCAAGCTGATATATGCGTTCCCACCGCCACAATTGTTACCTCGATTACTCCGCAGAATCAGGGTAGAAAAGAAACCAGTGATTCTGGTGGCTCCAGCGTGGCCCCGAAGAGCATGGTACGCGGAGATTGTAAAAATGTCAATAGGGAGTCCTTGGACTCTCCCACATCGTCCGGACCTGCTTTCGCAAGGACCGATATACCACCCTTCCTTACCAGCCCTAGGTTTGACGGCCTGGCTATTGAAGCCCACATTCTAAAAAAGAGAGGGCTCTCTAATCCTGTGGTATCTACCATGATCAATGCCAGGAAGCCGGTATCCAGGCAGATCTACTATAGAATCTGGAAGGCGTACATCGCCTGGTGTAAGGCCAAGAAATGGCATCCACGTAAGTACGTAATAGGTAGGATTCTGGACTTCCTACAGTGGGCTGTAGATAGGAAGCTTGCCTTGAGTACTATCAAGGGTCAGATTTCGGCCTTGTCAATATTTTTTCAAAGGCCCTTGGCTTCGCATTCACTAGTCAAAGCCTTTATACAAGGAGTGATGCGTATTAGCCCTCCGGTTAATATTCCCATATGTCCATGGGACTTAAACCTGGTTCTGTCGGTTCTACAGAAGCAACCATTTGAACCATTACAGCATATTTCCCTGGTTCTTCTCACCAGGAAATTGATTTTTCTAGTAGCCATTTGTTCGGCTAAAAGAGTGTCGGAATTAGCAGCTATGTCCTGTAAAGAGCCATATCTGGTTAACCATAAGGACAGAGTAGTGTTACGTCCTCATCCAGCCTTTCTTCCTAAGGTGGTATCAAGGTTTCATTTGAACCAAGATGTGGTTCTTCCTTCTTTTTTCCCCAAACCTAGTTCGGTAGAGGAAAAGTTATTGCATTCTTTGGATGTAGTAAGAGCAGTTAAAGCTTATCTAAAAGCCACTGCTCAGATTCGCAGAACGGATACTTTGTTTATTCTGCCGGAAGGCCCCAGAAAGGGTCAGGCAGCGTCAAAATCTACTTTAGCCAAGTGGATTCGACAGGTCATAATGCAAGCCTATGGCTTGAGAAGGAGACCGCCTCCGTTCAAAGTTAGGGCGCACTCCACGAGAGCAGTTGGAACTTCATAAGCAGTGCATCACCAGGCCTCCCTGGCTCAAATCTGTAAGGCCGCAACATGGTCTTCAGTACACACGTTTACTAGGTTCTACCAGGTGGACGTTAGAAGTCAGGAGGATGTCGCCTTTGGGCGCAGTGTGTTGCAGGTAGGGATGAGCTTCGTGTTCGAGTCGAACATACGTTCGACTCGAACATCGGCTGTTCGATCGTTCGACGAAGATCGAACGATTTGGGCCGTTCGCGCCAAATTCGAGTGACGCGAACGGCCCACAATGCACTACGCCATCGCAGTGTCATCCAGGCGCTGTGATTGGCCAAGCATGCACTGTGACCCCGCATGCTTGGCCAATCACAGCGCCGGCAGCGAGGAGAGCAATGATTGGCCACAGGCAGGATGCCTGTGGCCAATTATTGCTGAGGGTGTTTAGTACACGCCCCACACTATAAAAGTCCGCCAGCACGGCGGCCTAGTGTAGTGTGTTCCGGAGCAGGGAAAGACAAGCATAGGCAGGGACAGTGACATTTATTTCTTTCTTGCTTAACCTGGATTCCTTTAGTTTAGGGAAAGAGAAGGATAGGTAGGGAGAGTGTCAGTGTGTTTTACTGTGCGAGTCCTTGTTTCTAGGGACAAAGAAGGAAAGTGAGGGGATTTCTCCTTGTGCTATAGTGTGCTTTAAAAAAACATTTTTTCTAGGGACAGAAAACTCTAGGTAGGGAGAGTGTCAGTTTCTTTCACTGTGCCAGTCCTTGTTTCTAGGGACAAAGAAGGAAAGTGAGGGGAATTCTCCTTGTGCTATAGTGTGCTTTAAAAAAACATTTTTTTCTAGGGACAGAAAACTCTAGGTAGGGAGAGTGTCAGTTTCTTTCACTGTGCCAGTCCTTGTTTCTAGGGACAAAGAAGGAAAGTGAGGGGAATTCTCCTTGTGCTATAGTGTGCTTTAAAAAAACATTTTTTCTAGGGACAGAAAACTCTAGGTAGGGAGAGTGTCAGTTTATTTCACTGTGCCAGTCCTTGTTTCTAGGGACAAAGAAGGAAAGTGAGGGGAATTCTCCGTGTGCTATAGTGTGCTTTAAAAAAACATTTTTTCTAGGGACAGAAAACTCTAGGTAGGGAGAGTGTCAGTTTCTTTCACTGTGCCAGTCCTTGTTTCTAGGGACAAAGAAGGAAAGTGAGGGGAATTCTCCTTGTGCTATAGTGTGCTTTAAAAAAACATTTTTTCTAGGGACAGAAAAATCTAGGTAGGGAGAGTGTCAGTTTCTTTCACTGTGCCAGTCCTTGTTTCTAGGGACAAAGAAGGAAAGTGAGGGGAATTCTCCTTGTGCTATAGTGTGCTTTAAAAAAACATTTTTTCTAGGGACAGAAAACTCTAGGTAGGGAGAGTGTCAGTTTCTTTCACTGTGCCAGTCCTTGTTTCTAGGGACAAAGAAGGAAAGTGAGGGGAATTCTCCTTGTGCTATAGTGTGCTTTAAAAAAACATTTTTTCTAGGGACAGAAAACTCTAGGTAGGGAGAGTGTCAGTTTCTTTCACTGTGCCAGTCCTTGTTTCTAGGGACAAAGAAGGAAAGTGAGGGGAATTCTCCTTGTGCTATAGTGTGCTTTAAAAAAACATTTTTTTCTAGGGACAGAAAACTCTAGGTAGGGAGAGTGTCAGTTTCTTTCACTGTGCCAGTCCTTGTTTCTAGGGACAAAGAAGGAAAGTGAGGGGAATTCTCCTTGTGCTATAGTGTGCTTTAAAAAAAACATTTTTTCTAGGGACAGAAAACTCTAGGTAGGGAGAGTGTCAGTTTCTTTCACTGTGCCAGTCCTTGTTTCTAGGGACAAAGAAGGAAAGTGAGGGGAATTCTCCTTGTGCTATAGTGTGCTAAAGCATTCCTCATCAACCATCTTTGAAATCCTTGTTTTTTGGACAGTCAGGGAAATTGTCGTTGTGCTATTCTGTGCAAAAGCAATAATCCTCAACCATATTTAGAAATCCTTAAGTAAAGGGACAGAGAAGGACACCTGAAGGTAGCCCTTATTGCTTTTTTCCCATCTCCCTGCAGGCCATCTATTAGAATGTCTGGAAGGCAAACAAGGAGAGGCAGACAGTCAGGAGGCAATAAAAGAGGGCAAGCAGGCTCTGTGTCTGGGGGCAACAGTGCTGGTCGTGGACGCGGTGCATTGTCATCAGCACATGGCCATGGGACACGCTTGTCCTTCTTTTCGGCAGCTGGACATGTTGAGCCACATCATGCCGAAGACTTGGTAGAGTGGATGACCAAGCCCTCCTCCTCCTCCTCATCCTCTCTCACCCAGGCTCAGGGTACTGGCAAAGCAGCTGCCAAAGCGTCCTCTTCCCTGGTATCAATGTCAGACTCATCATCAGTCACTCCTTCCCTAGACCCACCATGTCCTCCTCCTGAGGAGTCCCCCGAACTGTTTGAGCACAGTGTTGGGTACATGCTCCAGGAGGATGCCCAGCGTTTCGAAGGGTCTGATGATGAAACCCAGCTACAGGAAGGCAGTAGCGTGAGAGCAGACAGAGGGGATGCTCAAGAAGGACACCAATCTGGCAGTCATGTTCCAGCAGCTGCAGCATACTGCCAGATTGGCTCCAGTGATGAGGAGGGAGGGGATGATGAGGTCACTGACTCCACGTGGGTGCCTAATAGGAGAGAGGAGGAGGAGGAGGATGAGGAGGAGGCACATCTCCAACGAGGCAGGATGCCCTTTGGTGGCCAGCGTAAGGGCAGTACACCGACGGAATCACACCGCAGAGCTCCGCCTGTGCAGGGCGCTGCCTCTGCCCGTCATTCAAAAAGTTCTTTGGTGTGGGCCTTTTTTGAGGCTAGTGCATCAGATCGCACAGCTGCTGTTTGCAACATATGTCTCAAGCGTATATCGCGTGGCCAAAACATCAGCCGCTTGGGTACCACATGCCTGACCAGACATATGTTGACCTGCCATGCAGCTCGTTGGCAAGCCTACCTCAAAGACCCACACCAAAGAACAAAGCGGACCTCTCCTTGCACCGCATTAGCTGGGATCTCCAACCCCACTATAACTTCAGTCCTCTCTGAAACATGCACTGAGAGGAATGAAGGTGTAGAATTAGGTGTGTCACAGCCAAGTACTTGCGGCCACTCTGCTAGCAGTACACCGACGTCCGATTCTAGCAGGCAAATTTCCCTGCCCCAGCTGCTGGACCGTCGAAAGAAGTTCACTCCCAGCCATCCACATGCCCAGCGGTTGAATGCTAGCTTGGCTAAATTGCTAGCGCTTCAACTGCTGCCTTTTCAGTTGGTAGACTCGGCCCCCTTCCGTGAGTTTGTGCAATGTGCGGTTCCTCAGTGGCAGGTTCCCAAACGCCACTTTTTCTCACGGAAGGCTATTCCGGCTCTCTACCGGCATGTGGAAGGCAATGTCTTGGCCTCGCTGGACAGGGCGGTCAGCGGTAAGGTGCATATTACCGCTGACTCATGGTCCAGCAGGCATGGACAGGGACGTTACCTTTCTTTCACGGCCCATTGGGTCACTCTTTTGGCAGCTGGGAAGGATGCAGGACAAGGTGCAGTAGTGTTGGAGGTTGTTCCACCGCCACGCCTCCAAAATGCTACTACTGGTTGTGACACACCTCTCTCCTCCACCCCCTCCTCTTCTTCTTCCTCCATGGCCTCTTCCTGTGGTTTGTCCTATGAACCAGCGGTGCTCCGTAGCCGTTCACGGGGCTACACAAGTACACAGGCAAAAAGATGCCATGCCGTGCTTGCGCTGGTGTGTTTGGGGGACAGAAGCCACACTGGGGCAGAGGTCCTGTCTGCTCTGCAGGGCCAGGCCGAGAGGTGGTTGACGCCACGCCAGCTTAAGCCAGGAATGGTGGTTTGCGACAATGGCACCAACCTCCTCTCCGCCCTCCGACAGGGACAACTGACCCATGTGCCCTGTGTGGCTCACGTCCTTAACCTGGTGGTGCAGCGGTTCTTGGGCAGGTACCCGGGCTTACAGGATGTCCTGAGGCAGGCCAGGAAAGTCTGTGTGCATTTCCGCAGATCTTATAATGCCAGTGCTCGCCTGGCTGAGCTGCAAAAGGAGTTGAACCTGCCCAAGAACCGCCTTATATGTGACATGCCCACCAGGTGGAACTCAACGTTGGCCATGCTGCAGCGGCTGCACACGCAGCAGAGGGCCATCAATGAGTACCTGTGCGACTACGGCACCAGGACAGGGTCAGGGGAGCTTGGTTTTTTTTCTCCACGCCAGTGGGGCATGATCAGGGATGCATGCACTGTCCTGGCACCATTTGAGGAGGCCACGAGGATGGTGAGCAGTGACAGTGCATGCATCAGTGACACTGTACCTCTTGTCCACCTGTTGGAGCACACGCTGCGTGGAATAATGGACAGGGCACTTGAGGCAGAACAGAGGCAGGAAGAGGAGGACTTCCTTGCCTCTCAAGGCCCCCTTTACCCAGACAGTGTTCCTTCTGTCCCACCCATCGCACAGGAAGAGGAGGAGGAGGAGGATTGTGTCAGCATGGAGGTGGAGGCTGGCACTCAGCATCATCAGCAGCAGTCTTTTAGGGATGATTTACAGTCCCAAGAAACCAGTGGACTTGTACGTGGCTGGGAGGAGGTGGCTGCGGATCATGTCGTCCTTAGTGACCCAGAGGACTCCGGAGCGAATGCCTCAGCAAACCTACGCTGCATGGCCTCCCTGATCCTGCAAAGTCTGCGGAAGGATCCTCGTATTCTTCGGATCAAGGAGAGGGACCATTACTGGCTGGCCACTCTCCTTGATCCACGGTACAAGGGTAAGGTTGCGGACCTTATGTTACCGTCGCAGAGGGAGCAGAGGATGAGACAACTCCGGGAGGCCTTGCAGAAAGGTCTGTGCAACGCGTTCCCAGAGACTGGGAGGTTACAAACTCCTGGTCCTGGACAACGAGTTGCTGAGGCTTCGGCCAGTCAAAGAAGGAGCGGTGGGGAAGGTGGCCGTCTGACCGATGCGTTCAGACAATTCTTTAGTCCGCAGCCCCAAAGTATGATCGGTTCCAGCAACCATCGCCAGCGTCTGATAAACATGGTGCAGGAATATCTAGGGGCAAGGTCAGACTTGGACACCTTCCCCACCGAAAATCCTCTGGCTTACTGGGTCTTGAGGATGGATCACTGGCCAGAGCTTGCACAGTATGCAATTGAGCTACTGGCCTGTCCTGCATCCAGCGTTCTTTCGGAACGCACATTCAGTGCTGCTGGAGGATTTGTCACGGATCACAGGGTGCGCCTGTCCACCGACTCGGTTGATCGACTGACTTTCATCAAGATGAACCAGTCTTGGATCACCACCAGCTACCACACACCTGATGCTGATATAACAGACTAATTGATTTTAACATGTCACATCCCTTCAAGACTGATGCTGATGCTGAGTGCCTGTGCTGTTATGTTGACTGGCTATCCTCCTCCTCCGAGTCCTCAATGATACGATTGATGATGATAGCTTGGAAGATCATTTTTGTTTATGGGTGCCGCCACCAGTGGCTAAGGCCCAATTTTTCAGCCCCTGTTTTACAGGGGCGTGTAATTACAATTTTTTTTGCAATAATTTGCCATAGGGCTCATTGCTGTGCTCCAAGTACAGTATCTGTGAGGGGTTGGAGTGTTGTGGCACCAGTGCCTAAGGCCCAATTTTTCAGCCCCTGTTTAACAGGGGCGTGTCATTACAATTTTTGAAGCAATACTTTGCAACAGGGCTCATTGCTGTGCTCCAAGTACAGTATCTGTGAGGGGTTGTAGTGTTGTGCCACCAGTGCCTAAGGCCCAATTTTTCAGCCCCTGTTCAACAGGGGCATGCAATTACAATTCTTGATCTAATAATTCACAGCAGGGCCCATTGCTGCACCCACCAAGAGTAACTCTGAGGGCTTACAGTGTTGTGGCAACGCCACCACCACCACCACCACGAAAGGCCCAATTTTTCAGCCCCTGTTCAAAAGGGGCATGTAATTACAATTCTTGATCTAATAATTCACAGCAGGGCCCATTCCTGCACCCACCAAGAGTAACTCTGAGGGCTTACAGTGTTGTGGCAACACCACCACCACCACCACCACCACGAAAGGCCCAATTTTTCAGCCCCTGTTCAACAGGGGCATGCAATTACAATTCTTGATCTAATAATTCACAGCAGGGCCCATTGCTGCACCCACCAAGAGTAACTGTCAGGGCTTACAGTGTTGTGGCACCAGCACCACCATCAAAGGCCCAATTGTTACTACCACTGTTCAACAATTATATGTAATTAAAATTCCTGATATAATAGTTGACAGCAGGGCGTTCCAGCACCAACCAAGAGTAACTGTGAGTGCTTACAGTGTTGTGCCAACACCAACAACTAAGGGGCCTATTTCTGCAGAGTATATACGGCAGGTCCCTACTTTCAAACATCCAACTTACAAACGACTCCTACTTGCAAACGCAAGAAGACAACAGGAAGTGAGAGGAAATCTACCACTAGGAAGGAAAATTCTCTCCTGTAAGAATAAATATGGGAGAAAGGTGTCTCCTCTGTACTGATGCTTTATCAGCAATCCTTGTTTCAAGAAAAACACCACATTTCAAAAACAGTTGTCATTGGGACGGAAAGTGAGGTGAAATGTTCTGAACAGGGGCACAGACAGCAAAACAAATGTTACAGGGGTGATAACCCTTACCTATGTTTTCCAAAAAGTTTAAAAATAGATTTTTGGGCTGGAGCTACACTTCAACAATGTACCTGTTCAAAATTACAAACAGATTCTACATAAGAACAAACCTACAGTCCCTGTCTTGTATGCACCGCCTGTATACGGCTGTTCAGAGTATATAGGGCCTTTTTTATTTTATGTGCGGGGTTCCCCTTAATATCCATACAAGACCCAAAGGGGCTGGTAATGGGCTGGGGTAGGGGGGGGGGGGGTCATGGGATAGCTATGCCATTTTTCTTAAAGATTTTCATCCATATTACCGGGAACAGACATTACATTAAAGCCGCAAGCAGTTTTAAATGGCTTTTTTTTCCTTTAGAAGTGTCATTTTGTGCAGGGACAGTTCTAAACACGGGAAACACGTGGCACTTCACAGGCATACTTTAGACACCCCCCAGGTACGATATTTAAAGGAATATTTGACTTTTTTTTTTTCACTTTATGCATCATTAAAATGACTGCTCCCGAAAAACGACCGTTTTTAAAACTTCTTTTTGCATTGATACATGTCCCCTGGTGCAGAACCCGGGTTCCCAAACCCTTTTTAGGACAATAACATGCATAATAGTTGTTATAATTAGCACTTTAGAATTCGAACGTTCGCATCCATTGTATTTAATAGGGTTCTAATGTTCGTACGAACTTTCGGTCCGTTCGCGGGTTCTGGTGCGAACCGAACCCGGGGGTGTTCGGCTCATCACTAGTTGCAGGCCGCAAAAGATCCTCATGTCTGATAGCGCTCAGCTTATGTATGGTGTATCCCCCCCCCTCATTGGGCATTGCTTTAGGACATCCCACATAGTAATGACTATGCCGCTCTGTGTCCCGTGATGTACGAGAAAGAAAATAGGATTTTTATAACAGCTTACCTGTAAAATCCTTTTCTTGGAGTACATCACGGGACACAGAGCTCCCACCCCTCTTTGGGGACACTTATTGCTTTGCTACAAAACTGAGGTGCTCCCGGATGGAAGGGGCTTATATAGGGGAGGGTACTTCCGGTTTTGGAAGTTGCCAGTGCCAGCACCTGAAGGTATCTATATAACCCACATAGTAATGACTATGCCGCTCTGTGTCCCGTGATGTACTCCAAGAAAAGGATTTTACAGGTAAGCTGTTATAAAAATCCTATTTTTAGTTTTAATTGTCATGATATAAAATAATGGATGTGGGGGTCTTTTGGCGGGGTTTCTTTTTGGGGGGGGGGCAGCATTTTATTCCTGGACCCAGGCAGCACAATGTCTTGGGCCAGACCCTGGTACTGCGAAACACTTTTAGAAAGATAAATAGTGCATTTTATATACAATAAGATCAGACCAAAATGAGGGACAAATGAGGAGGAAAGAGGGACAGGGGGACTTTGTTCAAAATCATGGACAGCTGTGAGCTATGCCCTTACCAGTCCTCAGACGTGGCTGCTTTCGTTTGTCTTATTTTTGCTTTTTTCCTTTATTTTTAGCTGGTGATTCTGCCGATTACACACCTCCTGTCCTAGGAGTTGTCACCCCAGGCTGCTCACTAAGGTCTTTTTCACCAGGACGCAGTGGCCCCTACAGCGTGAAGGGGCGTCTTGTTTATGCTTCTGGAGCAGCATACAGACAGCCTATGTTTCTCTATGGGGATGCAGCCACTAAATTGACACAGCCGCTTCTCCTAATGTAACAGGTGTGCAGAGGTCAGTGAGCGGTCCTATACACAGACTGTGTGCACCTCTCCCCCATCATGGAGCTGCAGTCTTAGCCAAATGTCTCAAGGCACTAAAATGATGTTCATACTACAAAACATATCATTTGCAAATATAATAAGAGAAGGGCTTCATATACTCACTTCTCTTGTGGCCCCTGTCTCCTACCAATGCTCTGTTCCAGTGCTGCCATCCATCTCTTCAGCAGTTGACACTTCAGGGACTGTCAGACCTGAGTCCCCCACCACATACTGTGGTTCCTTCCTCTGCTCCTTATGCCACTACAGGACACATGAGTGGCTTAGGGGCAGTGAAAGGAACCACAGCACACAACAGGGAACACAGGCATCTGGCATTTTCCATAGTGTCAAATGCTGTAGAGCAAGGGTGTCAAACTCGATTTCATCGTGGGCCGCATCAGCATTATGATTGCCCTTAAAAGGGCCGATTGTATCTCTAAGATTACATGTCCAGCGCATCCCCTCCCCTTTACATTAAATGTCAAGAGCCACCCCACCATCAGACGTTGAGTCCCACACTCTCCCTTACACCACAGTGCACCCCCCCTTTCCTTATGCTGCTGCTGGATGCATTGCTTGAAAGCAGAAAGTAAGGGTCTGGAGTAGGACCAGAGGATGGCTGGAGCTCTCCTGCAGCTGCAGGAGAGGTGCGAGGGCCACATGAAATGGCCTGGAGGGCCGCATTCGGCCCACAGGCCTTGTGTATGACACCTGTGCTGTAGAGATTGAGAAAAACATAATAGCCAACATTGAAGGGCAGAAAGGAATTAGAGGATTGACCTTTCTAAAAAAAAAAACACATCTTTTTACAGGTAAAAAAAATGTACATTTTTTTTTTAAATTAGAAGCCTGCAGAGTATCGCACTCATGATCAGCAGATCACAGGTGCAATCTCAGGCTCCTGCAGACTGTCAGGGTAGCTCCCTGCTGTTACAGAATGACAACTTTGCCTCCTTGCTGAGTTGTGGATAAGCCCATGGGTGAGTTGCATCGCGGTGGTGAAGATGTCTTTCTGCCTCAAATTGCTGTACCCTTTTTGAGTACTCCTGTTCCAAATTCCTTGCATATTCTCCAGAACCAAATCTAGCCCAACATTTCATATTCCTGATATGTGCCTGCTATACAATGTACTTTTATGAAAACGTTTTCTGTTCTCTTGTATTGCTTTCTTTGTGTGAAATTTTTCTGTTGTTCCTGGCAGCTTTCCTTTTAAAAACTGACCACACTAAGCAGAAAAGCACGTCGAGCAGTTCTCTAGCTGGCTGTGCTGGGAACTCAGCCTGCTCTCCTCCAATGATCAGACTTGTCCTGACACAAACCCCCCCCCCCCCCCTCCACACAGCCTTTTTACAGGGAAGATCAGTGTACTGTTGCATCTCCTCCCTCAGCTCGTACGCAGCTGAGAACAGAGGGAATGTGATCACTTATAAAAAAGGGAAGACAGATATTTATCATTTATTTTAATTTTTTTCCACAAATGTTTTGCCTTTAATTTCAATTTTAAACTGAATGGGCTGTTTTACAAGGTGATCATTTATATTTATATGTGGCAACTCCAAACTATGTATTCAACAAAAAAATGTTATTCCATCCTGGAGGCTTATCGGTCCCACACATAGTGAACTAATACACAGCCACACAAATTAGCCAGCTTTCGCCCTACCATTCTACCATGCAAGCAGCCTTCTGATCTTGGTTTCCCTAGAAGTTTAAGAAATCGACCCAATCTCAGTAGAAATAGTGTTGCGGATTCCTCCCAAAGCTTGTAAGCAAATCATCAATTCTATCAGCATACAATTGTAGCGGGCTCTTCCACCCCTCTCTCCGTCCCCTCTATTAAAGTTCTGCTTGCAATGTCTCTGGTCTAGGGGTATGATAGGGGAGGGAGAGGGTGCGCTACGCCTGGCTTCCACCACAGATGTAAAAGTGGTATTAGCAATGCCTTCCTTTACCTTCGGGCCTGTGCTGTGCATTGGATCCTCCCTCCAAGAGTCTCCGAGAACCTCGTCTGCCAGAAACTTGAGCCACACACCGTTAAAGTCCAACACTCCTTTATTTAGCACATAACATGGACTCCCTTGGCTATAGAACAGAAAAGGAGATGTGTGTACGAATAGGCCCAAACACAAGTTCGATCCTCCACTCTCCTCCAAAGAGTGGGTTATGGCAGTGGTCCCCAACCTTTTTGGCACCGAGGACCGGCGTTGTGTAATAGAATCGTGCCAAGGCCCGGGGGGGGGGGGGGGGGGGGTTGTTTTGTTATGTAGCTTTTCGCGGGCAGTTTGTCGGGGAAATGGCTAGTGTTAGCGCCTCAATCATCACAGAACAATGGCTGATATGGTGTTGGGATGATTGAAGCGCATTATTTCTGTCATTGCATTGTAATATAAAATGAAATAGTTCAAACTCACCATAATGCAGAATCTGCCACCAGATGCGATTTGTCACTTGCCACGTCGCCTTCCACCAGGTGTGGATTGTTGCTTGCGACGTCACCTGCCACCAGGTGTGGACTGTTGCTTGCCACGTCACCTGCCACCAGGTGTGGATTGCCACGTCGCCTGCCACCAGATGTGGATTGCCACGTCGCCTGCCACCAGATGTGGATTGTCGCTTGCCACCTCGCCTGCCACCAGATGTGGATTGTCGCTTGCCACAACACCTGCCACCAGGTGTGGATTGCCATGTCGCCTGCCACCAGGTGCGGATTGCCACGTCGCCTGCCACCAGGTGCGGATTGCCACGTCGCCTGCCACGTCACCTGCCACCAGGTGTGGATTGCCACGTCACCTGCCACCAGGTGTGGATTGCCACGTCACCTGCCACCGGGTGTGGATTGCCACGTCACCTGCCACCAGGTGTGGATTGCTACTTGCCATGTCACCTGCCACCAGGTGTGGATTGCCACCTGCAACCAGAGGTGGTTTGCCACCTGCCAGTAGATTTTTTTGTCACCTGCCGTGGTGGCAGCACAGGCAGGTGAGGGAGAACAGCGGTAATGCGGGGCGGGCGGTGAGAGATGATCTCTCTGCTCCCGCGCCTCGCTACAGTATAGCAGCCCCGCTGTGTAGGCGTAAGTGCCGCGTTATGGGCGGGCGCCGAGAGATGATCTCATCTCTCTGCTCCCGCGCCTCACCGCAGTATAGGAGCCCCGCTGCGTGGGCGGAAGTGCCGCGTTCCAGGCGGGCGGCTAGAGATGATCTCATCTCTCTGCTCCCGCGCCTCACCACAGTAGGAGCCCCGCTGTGTGGGCGGAAGTGCCGTGATCCGGGCGGGCGGTGAGAGATGTCATCTCTCTGCTTGCCCGCTGCCGCACCTCACACAGTGCAGCCTTCGCGGCCCATCTGCAAATAGGCCACGGCCTGGCAGTGGGCCGCGGACCGGGGGTTGGTGAACCCTGGGTTATGGTCTCCGCACGAGGGAAATTCACCTTCCGGGCGGTCTCCGACAAGGGGCTCACCCGTCACCGGCAGTATGCTGCACTGGGTCTTCAGATGAGGAGCTCTTCCCGGTCCATTACGTCCACCTCGGATTCAGGCATCCATCTCCGGAGTACCTTAGGATCCTTCCCTCACGGAACTGAGGCACTGAGCTCCGGACCGCCGTCCGAGTACCTCACCCCAGGCTAAAGGTGCCAAGGGTGGAACACGATCTCTGGTGGTCCTCTAGGCCTAGTCCGCCTAGAGGACAAACACGGACTCCGTCCGCAGGCTAAAGGTGCCAGGGACCAACGACCCCGTGACCAAGATGACTGGCCCCCTTTATCCCCTCTCCCAGCAAGCACGGCGGGTTCCCCGCCCAACCATACCGCTGCCCAGAGAGGACAAAAGTACGCTCAGCACACAGCGATATCCGTCCGTCGGCCCACAGTGACAGCGCCACCCAGTGGACCTCCGGAGATACACCACTAGTGTCACCGAAAAATTCAAAAACTTACGGCGGGAAAGTAAGTACCCGCTACATAATATTCAGACAGATTTACTTCCTTTTATGTCCCACTAGCCACTCTGATTCACAATCCTCTGTTCCCTCCAGGGTTTACATATCTGACTCGCTTTTATTGGTGGGTTTCATGGGGCCTTCATACTCGTGATATCTTTACCATTTGCAGAACACCATATATTAAAGACCAGGGACTACATAGAACCAGCCCTTGGTCCTCCCAAAATCATTTGTTTTTCCTCTTCACGCAGCTCTTACAAAGCCCCAACATTGGAGATCTTCCATCATTTACAAACTTATGCCTTGTACACACGATAGGAATTTCCGATGAAAAAAGTCCGATGGAGTCCGACTGAGTTTTTTCATCGGAAATTACGACCGTGTGTGGGCCCCATCGGAGAAATTCCGATGAATTCCATCGGAATTTAAATATAGAACCTGTTCTATTTTTTTTCGATGGAATTCCGTCGGACATCCGATGGGAATTTGGTCGGAAAAAGGTCCGATTGTGTGTACGCGGCATAACAGCTTTGTCCATTGGACTATTAATACATTTTGGTCCTTACAAACCCCAATGCCCTTTGAACATATCTGCTGGGTCATCATATCTACTATTTACAATTCATTGATCAGGCCTATATTCCTCTTCTGTATATGGAACATTTGGAAAGGAACTTTGGGGGTTCTGTGGATCAGGCGGATTGGAAACAAATTTGAAGTACCACAGCCCATTTCTCCATCATTGCCTCAGCAGTGGAGTCCAACTATACACTGCCTATGCATTTGTACATGGTTCTACGTCACCTGGCAAAGTTTACTCCTACAGTCTCCAGCTCATGTTTCAGAGGATGCCAGTCTCCAACTGCTCCATATTCACAATTGGTGGGAATATCCCAAAATTAGAAGATATTGGACCAGCATATCAATTGGTCTACACTCTCCAGGACAATGGTAGACATGTGCAATTCGTTTAGTTCCTAAATCGTTTTTCACTAATTTAGAGAAATTCGTTAATTCCAAAATTTCCGAATTTTTCCATTTCCGAATTTTCGGATTTCTGAGATTTCGAATTTCTGAATTTTTCAATTTCCGAATTTTCGGATTTTCGAATTTCCGAAATTTGGAATTTCGGAAATTCGGAATTTCCAAATTTCGGAAATTTCGAAAATTGGACATTTCGAAAATTCGAGATTTGAAAATGCGAAATTGCAAATTTCGAAAATCTAAAATTCGAAAATCTAAATCCAAAAAATTTGTTTTTTTCGTTTTCGTCTTTTCCGTTTTCGTTTTTTTGCTTTTTTCGGAAATTCTAAAAAAAAATTTTTTTCGTTTTTGTTTTATTCCTGTTTTTGGAAAAACGAAAACGAATAAAACAAATTTTTCAAATTTCCAGAATTTAGGAAAAAAGCAAAAAAATGAAAAAACGAAAACGAAAAAAACGAATTTCCAGAATTTCCGAATTTCCGAAAAAAGCAAAAAAACGAAAACGGAAAAGACGAAAACGAAAAAAACGAATTTTTTGGCAGTGCACATGTCTAGACAATGGCATTCCAAAAAAACACAAAGTGGCCGTTTTAAATCTGAAACCTGAGCAATGTACCAACTCCTAATTTCATCTGTTAACGTTTCTCTTTACTGCAGCAAAGCGTGGCAGTAATCCACCCCCAAAATAGTTCAGGGGAAACACAAGATGGCATGGTTTCACATTTATTAAAAAAATGCCTATGATTCTTTATAATTCGATTTGCAAAATCAAATGCACATAGACCCCCAGGACTCTGCCAAAAGATTTTGATCCCTCCCGATTGACCCTTAATACTCTAAAGCCTGGTACACACGATCGGATTTTCATCAGACAAAGCGTAGGACTTTTGTCCGAAGGGCGTTGGCCAGGAACTTGTATTGCATACAAACGGCAAAGAATTGTCGGCCAACAAACACAAAACTACGTGTTTTTTCAGCTCTTTAGTGCAACCCTTTGGGCAACTTCTGCTAATTTTGTGTTATGGTGAGCATTGCTTCTGAGCATGCGTGTTTGTACTTTGGAGTTTTGTCTGACGGACTTGTGTACTCACGATTGGAAAATCCGACAACACACAATTGTTGGCAGACAATTTTAAAGCATGCTATCCCACATTTGTCCGCGGAAAATTCGACAACAATTGTCCGATGGAGCATACAAACGGTCGGATTTTCCGACAACAGCCTGTCATCACACAATCCCGTCGCATAATTCGATTGTGTGTATGAGGCTTTACTCTTTGAGGAACACAATATATATAAGGTCAGAGGCCATATGACCGCAGCCCTACCCCTATCCCTTCTTCTCTGGTCTTCCCATATTGCTGCCCCCCCCCTCCCCTGTTTGCGTTTCTTTCCATCTCTTTTTCCATCTTTATATTTCTTCTCAGGGCTCCATCTTTTCCCTAATTCAGTTTATGTTTTCATTATGTTGCCCAACCATCCACAGAGCCTCTTTCTTAGAAGGTCACCTTGGCTGCTGGCATGGCTGCACGGGGTTTTTGCTGGACACATCTCTCAGATTTAACTTATGTCCCTCCTCTACTCCAATCTGATCAAAAGCTAATGCCGCGTACACACGACCGTTTTTAATGTCATTGAAAAAAACTGCATTTTTCTCAACGTGATTCTTCTCAAGCCTGCCTTGCCTACACACTATCGTGGAAAAAAATGTTCGAGTAAAGCGCGGTGACGTACAACACGTACAACGGCACTATAAAGGGGAAGTTCCATTCGGATGGCGCCACCCTTCATGTTAGTAAAGTTTGTTGAGCGACGATTTGCGCTTTTCAGCCTCCTGCTTTTCAGTCCGTTACAGCGTGACGAATGTGCTTTCTTTCTCGTACATCACGGGACACAGAGCGACATAGTCATTACTAATGGGTTATATAGATACCGTCAGGTGCTGGCACTGGCAACTTCCAAAACCGGAAGTACCCTCCCCTATATAAGCCCCTCCCATCCGGGAGCACCTCAGTTTTTTGCCAGTGTCTAAGGTGTTGGCCAAGAAGAAACATGTGTTTTTCACTGAGCTTGCGTACAGGTTCTTTTGGGCCTCAGTAAGCTATTCCGGATCCGACCAAAAAAGCTTCATAGCTAAACGGTCGGTACCCGGGCCTTGCAGAGAAGAGCAAGGTTTTGCCTGTAATGCTTCTCTTAGGAGAGCTGGACTCTGGGATCCAGAGCTCTGGTCATACCCACGACCAAGATGTTTTCTGTGCAGGGTGCTATACAGGTCCAGGGGAGTGGAATCCTTGGGAACCCGGTCCCTGAAGGTTTGATTACAATGCCTGCCGTGATAGGTGAAGTTTGGGCTTTTGTAGACCAAACAAAGTCCTGCGGCGGGGAACAGGTAAGTGGGGGCCCCCAGGAACTTGGTTCTATTGGGGGACCCCCAAGCCTAATTTGTCTTTCTGTCTGTTACCTAATGGTATTCCCGCAAAATTCTGTGCATGCCTGTAACTACTAAAAAAATGTAATAATTTTTAATGGTGGTCAAGAAAAAAAAAAAAAAATTTTTTTTTAATATATTAGACTGCGGTACCCGTGTTTGTCCACTAGAGGCCGCTGTGGAACGTTTTCTTGTCATGTGGACTAGTTTCTTCTCATCAGAGCGAGTCCAGGCAGATGGTGAGTTCTCTTATGGGAAACTGCTTCCTCTGCCATGTTGCAATGCTCGTCCATCCCCCGGCCTGCGGCAAAGGGGGCCCTGGCTCTTGTCCCTGGTTTCCATTTTCGAAATTAGCGCCAAAGGCGCACGTGGCCGCGCGCGTGCGCGTGCACGCGCCTCTATATATAGAGGTGAGCCGGGAAAGGGGGCGGAGCCTGGGGGATGACGCTCTGTGCGCGCCGCAGCGCTTCTGCGCATGTGCGGGCGTCCCAGCATGTTAAAAAACACAATTTTGTGTGGTGAGCTGGCTATGAAGTACAGAGACAGAGCTGGCAACATTTAAAGAAGGCATACAGCAAGCGGTTGATACAGGCATCCCCTAGAAAGGCACATTAGTAGACACCAACTGTTTCTTATAGCAGCATTTATGCTAGACTATTGTCAGTAACTGGTGTATTTCGGCTGGAATACCTCAGCTTTGTGGCTTAGGAATATGCCGTCTAAAAACTCCGGGACTAGAAATTCCAGGAGGAATAGGGGGTCTCCATCGGGCTCTGAGGATCTTGGGCATGCTTCGGCTGCACCAGTCTCCCCTGAAGAATCAGAGGTTAGTGACCGTAGAGCACCCTCAGGAGTACCTGGTACTGTCGCTGTCCTCAGTTCACCTGCTCCTGTGTATGTAACAGAAGAGGTTTTTTCCTCAGCTCTGGGAGGGCTGGAAGAGAGATTGTCAGCATTGATCGCGGCTTCCCTGTCACAGGAGAAAAGCGCCCGATCTCCGTCTCCTCCCTCAGAGTGCCTGTTAACAGAGCAACAGTCCCATACAGGGATCGACCTACCTGAAGGGGATCAGGATGAGGTCGATTCGGTTGTAGAGGAATCAACAGTGGAAGAGCCGTTCTCAGCATCTCATGCTGAAAGGTTATGGGTTCAGTCCCTGACTAATATGGTCCGATCAGCATTTAAAATGCCACTTGCGGAGCCATCATCCACTTCTGTCTCCTCGTTGGGGTCGCTAAAAGCTCCCCAGACTGTTTGTTCCTTTCCGATCCATCCTTTACTGGAAGGGCTCATTTACCAGGATTGGGAGCATCCTGACAAAATATTTACTCCCCCCAAGAGATTTCCGGTGGTCTATCCCATGGAGGATAAGTTCATCAGAAAATGGAGGGTCCCTACAGTGGACGCAGCCATCTCTTGTGTGAATAAATCACTGACATGTCCAGTGGATAATGTCCAAATGTTCAAGGACCCAATAGATAAAAAATTGGAGTCCTTATTAAAATCTGCTTTTTCTACAGCAGGATTGGTGACACAACCAGCAGTGGCAGCTATTGGGGTCTGCCAAGCAGTGAAGGATCAGTTGAAACAGGTCTTAAGGGACTTGCCAGATCAGCAGGCTCTTGCCCTAGCTGATCTACCTAGAGCCTTATGCTTTGCGGTGGACGCTATAAAGGATTCAATCCATCAGGCCTCCCGCCTTACGCTGTCTGTAGTACATATGCGCAGGCTTCTATGGCTCAAAAACTGGTCTGCTGAAGCTCCCTGTAAAAAATTGCTGGTCAGCTTCCCATTTCATGGTGAACGCTTATTCGGGGAAGACCTGGACAAATATATCCAGAGAATTTCCAGCGGTAAAAGTACACTTTTGCCGGTTAAAAATAGAGTTAGAGGTCCCTCTTTTAAGAGGCCTGCTTCTCCAGTCCCTAGGACATCGGCTGTGAAACAGTTTCGACGGCCTCCTCGGTCAAATCCCGGAGGTAAAAATCAGGGACAATTGCAGGGTAACAAGAAGCCCTGGAGCAGGAGAGGTACAAAACCTCCCCCAAAGTCTAATGCATGAAGGGTTGCCGCCACCCAATCGGGTGGGGGGAAGACTTCAGTTGTTCACAGAGACCTGGCGGGACACGATCCGAGACAGATGGGTGCTCTCCGCAGTAAATCTGGGATACAAATTGGAGTTAAAAAACTCCCCTCCTTCCCGCTTTATAAGGTCAAACGTGCCAAGGGATCCCCAGAAGAGAGGATCCCTCCTGTTGGCACTAGAACAATTATTGCTCCAAGCAGTAATTATAGAGGTTCCCCTGGAAGAATGGGGGTTCGGGTTTTACTCAAACCTCTTTACAGTTCCGAAGCCAAACGGGGACGTGAGGCCCATATTAAATCTAAAAGGGCTAAACAAATTCCTACATATCAGGACTTTCCGGATGGAGTCGAGCCGATCGGTAGCCACTGCCCTACAAGGGGAGGAATGGTTAGCCTCGATCGACATCAAAGATGCTTATTTGCACATTCCCATCTTTCCAGCCCACCAAAAATTTCTACGCTTTGCGGTAGAAGGGCGCCATTTTCAGTTCAGAGCCTTACCCTTCGGTCTGGCCACAGCACCAAGAGTGTTCACAAAAATTCTGGCCCCATTATTGGCCAATCTAAGAACACGAGGTGTAACGATAATGGCATATCTAGACGACTTGTTGCTGATAGACCACTCAGTGGAAAAACTAGAAGTGGTTGTTCACGAGACAATCAAGTATCTGGAATATCACGGTTGGATTATCAACCGAGACAAGTCAGCCCTAAAACCAGTCAAAAGTCTGGAATACTTGGGGCTAAGGCTGGATTCAGACCAGAGAAAAATTTTCTTGCCTCAAGAAAAGGGGTCGTCTTTGAGAGATTTGATCCACTTAGTGGGTTCAAAAAGACAGCCATCCATACACCTGTGCATGAGGCTGCTGGGAAAAATGGTGGCATCATTCGAAGCAGTACCCTACGGTCAATTCCATTCAAGGAAGTTGCAAAGGGCCATACTGTCAGCCTGGAACAAAAAAGTTCAGGCTCTGGACTTACCAATGTCCTTGTCCCCTTCCGTTCGCAAGAGCCTCCGCTGGTGGTTGGTTCCCCAGAATCTGGAAAGAGGGAAATCCTTCAGTCCGATTTCCTGGAAGGTGGTCACTACAGATGCCAGCCTTATAGGCTGGGGAGCAGTACTGGAGCAATGGTCTCTCCAGGGCAGATGGTCGGATGCGGAAAAGGCCCTGCCCATCAATCTCTTAGAGATACGAGCAGCCCGGTATGCCCTAGTAGCATGGACATCCAAACTCCAAGGGTCCCCTGTCAGAATTCAATCAGACAATGCCACAGCAGTGGCATATATCAATCGTCAGGGGGGCACCAGGAGTCGTGCAGCCCAAAGGGAAGTAAATTACATCCTGAGATGGGCAGAAAGATATGTCCCAGCCATATCTGCGGTATTCATTCCAGGAGTGGAGAATTGGAAGGCGGACTTTCTAAGTCGCCAACAATTATGCCCAGGGGAATGGTCCCTTCATCCCGAGGTTTTCCGGACAATATGTCAGCGGTGGGGAACACCGGATGTAGATCTGCTAGCATCCAGATTCAACACAAAAGTGGACAGGTTTGTCTCTTGGACAAGGGATCCCCTAGTTTGCGGCTCGGATGCCCTAGTGTTCCCTTGGGATCAGTTCAAGCTGATATATGCATTCCCACCACCACAATTGTTACCTCGATTACTCCGCAGAATCAGGGTAGAAAAGAAACCAGTGATTCTGGTGGCTCCAGCGTGGCCCCGAAGAGCATGGTACGCGGAGATTGTAAAAATGTCTGTGGGGAGTCCTTGGACCCTCCCACATCGTCCGGACCTGCTTTCGCAGGGACCGATATACCACCCTTCCTTACCAGCCCTAGGTTTGACGGCCTGGCTATTGAAGCCCACATTCTAAAAAAGAGAGGGCTCTCTAATGCTGTGGTATCTACCATGATCAATGCCAGGAAGCCGGTATCCAGGCAGATCTATTATAGAATCTGGAAGGCGTACATCGCCTGGTGTGAGGCCAAGAAATGGCATCCACGTAAATACGTAATAGGTAGGATTCTGGACTTCCTACAATGGGCTGTAGATAGGAAGCTTGCCTTGAGTACTATCAAGGGTCAGATTTCGGCCTTGTCAATATTTTTTCAAAGGCCCTTGGCTTCGCATTCACTAGTCAAAGCCTTTATACAAGGAGTGATGCGTATTAGTCCTCCGGTTAATATTCCCATATGTCCATGGGATCTAAACTTGGTTCTGTCGGTTCTACAGAAACAACCATTTGAACCATTACAGCATATTTCCTTGGTGCTTCTCACCAGGAAATTGATTTTTCTAGTAGCCATTTGTTCGGCTAAAAGAGTGTCGGAATTAGCAGCTATGTCCTGTAAAGAGCCATATCTGGTTATCCATAAGGACAGAGTAGTATTACGTCCTCAGCCAGCCTTTCTTCCTAAGGTGGTATCGAGGTTTCATTTGAACCAAGATGTGGTTCTTCCTTCTTTTTTCCCCAAACCTAGTTCGGTAGAGGAAAAGTTATTGCATTCTTTGGATGTAGTAAGAGCAGTTAAAGCTTATCTAAAAGCCACTGCTCAGATTCGCAGAACGGATACATTGTTTATTCTGCCGGAAGGCCCCAGAAAGGGTCAGGCAGCGTCAAAATCTACTTTAGCCAGGTGGATTCGACAGGTCATAATACAAGCCTATGGCTTGAGAAGGAGACCGCCTCCGTTCAAAGTTAGGGCGCACTCCACGAGAGCAGTTGGAACTTCATGGGCAGCGCATCACCAGGCCTCCCTGGCTCAAATCTGTAAGGCCGCAACATGGTCTTCAGTTCACACGTTTACTAGGTTCTACCAGGTGGACGTTAGAAGTCAGGAGGATGTCGCCTTTGGGCGCAGTGTGTTGCAGGCCGCAAAAGATCCTCATGTCTGATAGCGCTCAGCTTATATATGGTGTATCCCCCCCCTCATTTGGCATTGCTTTAGGACATCCCATTAGTAATGACTATGTCGCTCTGTGTCCCGTGATGTACGAGAAAGAAAATAGGATTTTTATAACAGTTTACCTGTAAAATCCTTTTCTTGGAGTACATCACGGGACACAGAGCTCCCGCCCCTCTTTGGGGACACTTATTGCTTTGCTACAAAACTGAGGTGCCCCCGGATGGGAGGGGCTTATATAGGGGAGGGTACTTCCGGTTTTGGAAGTTGCCAGTGCCAGCACCTGACGGTATCTATATAACCCATTAGTAATGACTATGTCGCTCTGTGTCCCGTGATGTACTCCAAGAAAAGGATTTTACAGGTAAGCTGTTATAAAAATCCTATTATCTCCATTACGAATGCTAGTTTTACCAGAACGAGCGCTCCTGTCTCATACTTGATTCTGAGCATGCGCGTTTTTTTTCACGTCGTTAAAGCCTACACACGGCCATTTTTCATGACGAGAAAAACGACGATGTAAAAAACTACGTGAAAAATTAGAGCATGTTCCAAATTTTTCATGGCCGTTTTTCACGTCGTGAAAAATGCTCTGAAGCCTACACACGATCATTTTTAATGACCATTTAAAAAAATGACATTTTTCTCGTCATTAAAAACAGTCGTGTGTACGCAGCATAAGTGTCTTATAAGCCCCCACACTTGTTTGCGAGTGCTACAGGAGGTTGGGTTTTGAAATGTTAGATACATTGCAATTAATTTATCAAAACTGGAGCAGACAGAATTTGGATCAGCTGTGCATGGCTACCAATCAGCTTCTATCTTCAGCTTGATGATTGGTTGCCATGGACAGTCTGCTCCAGTCTTGATAAATTCCTGGAATTGTACTTTGATTATAAAATAGACATTGAAGGATGGACCTTCCAGGAATATGGTTGTCTACTACTTGATCTTTTGTATGTGATTTGTATTACTACGCATTGTAGCTCTTTTGTTGTATTTTTAAAAACTGTTTTAATAAAAATTTTCTAAGACTGAAATCATTTTCAGGTCTCAGAAAGCCTCTGCTAAAATTAATTAATGGGGGTCAGTGGGAAGAATGAGTCTTACATTGGTTATCCGGAAAGAATGCTCCTTAAGGTGGTGGTGGTCAGCATGCTACCCTAAGGCCCCTCTCATATGGGGTGGACTCCGCTGATCCCCGCTGAGCAGGCGGATGACAGGTCCATGTCCGCTCTGCTATGCAGAGTGGACACGGACACAGCCCGCTGTTCTTTATGGGGCAGTTGGATGGAAACAGACTGCCTGTCCATTTCTATCCGACTGTCATCCCCATCTGTTTTTTTTTTTAGCAGACTGGATCGGATGCCGGCGGTTTATAGAGGACAATGGGTGGCTTGACCAGGTCCACTTGAAAAACGGAAAGGCGGACCCGATCAGTCTGTTGGTGTGAATGGGTTCTTACAGGCAGCTAAAAAGATCATTAGTGTCTGCTGTCTCCACCAAGTGGTTTTGGGCCTAGAACTATGAAGGCTTCATCAGGTGAGAGGTCAATCCCCGACAGCTCAAGGAACTTCCAACCACCGCTGGAAAAACTGTAAGGTCCACGAATCCCTGGTTGATAATAGCTGCTCTGTAGTTTTAGATTGTAAGCTCTCACAAGTAGGGTCCTCCTAACCCCTTTGTCTTGTAGTGTTTTTTAACTGCATTGTTGCCCTTTAATTTTCAAACTGTTGGCACTATATAAATCCTGTATAATAATAACTCCTGTTTACTTTTCTCCTAGCAGCTATATAAAAGGGGCGGAGAAGCTGGGCCATCATAAAGAAAAAAATGAGACACTCTCAGAAGTGGAGATGGCTATGATGTGTGTAGCAGGGTCTTCAAATATAGGGGAATGTTTGAGTGGTAGTTGTACTCAAACACCTTATTTGATAGAGCTTTGCTAACGATTTTATACCGCAGGTGGGATACTGGTGTATAGTTCCATGTGGCCTGTGGATGACGCTGCCATCAGGGGCTAGGGTTGAACCGCTGGTATAGTGCTGTGCCTTGGATGTCCCCTCTCGGCGGTGGTAAGGTGGGCGTGGTCGGCCTGCTGTGCATGCCGGGAGAGGATATAAAAGGGGCAGACCTTGCCTGTGGGGTGTTCTTCTTCTCCCGGGGGTCCTACCCCAGGGAGTGTGTCGTTGTTCTGTTCGTTGGCCACCCCAGGCACCTTCAGCCCAAGGGTGGGGTTCCAGGTTCGAGAATACTGGGTCTTCCTGGCCCGGTACACTGGCGGATCAGTCCCAGGCACCTTTAGCCCTGGGGCTGCAACTGAAGGCCTTGGGTCCAGCACCTTTGGCTGGGGCCCACGGAGGGAAGAGGAATCCCAGGGTGCTGCCTTGCGAGGAGACCCATATCTGGAAGAGGAGGCTGGGGGAGGACCGTTCCGAGGGACTGGTGAGAGATCACAGTGAAGGAAGGGGCCCGGTAACTCTCTTGAGGGATGTCATCTCCCCGAAAGAGGCCTAATACCACAAGCAAAGTTCACCAGGTCTGTGGCAGAGACCCAAATTTACCCGTAACAGTTTGTGCAGAGACTGTGTGTAATCTAATTCGAGCATCACTCCGGCTGCTAGGATCCACTTTAATGGGAGACTATCCGGGTGAGCTAAGCCTACTTGAGAGACAGGTAGTGAATCATACATTCGTTTGTGCCTGGACCTACTTCAACACCTTTTTCTGTCTTGTTCTCCATCCACCCTTTCCTATCTAGTGACTGTGCATATGAGAAAATAAACTCTACGTTGGAGTTGCAACTGGTGTGGACCTTGGAATTATTGGGGGATATAGAGACTTGTCTTTATCGCATGAGAGACCAGAACCATTCTCTGGAGAACCTAGCTGTGGAGACCCAGTGATATTTACACCGCTCAACCGATTCACACAGGAGGGTACGGGCATATAGTACGGTGTGCCCTTTTTCCTACAAGTGAGCCAAAGGTAGGGAAAAGGGTCCGTTTGCTACATGTGCAAGGTGGGAGGGCCATGTGCTAGGGATGTCTCTAGTCAATTTTTTTAGCAGGTTCAGAGGCACATGGCAATTAAATAAACTTTAGATTGTAAGCTTGGGACTGATGTGAATGTAAAAAGCTGCATAAATTGTCAGCATCATATAAATACCTGGAATAGATAAATAAAATACATTTTCAAAAAAGCCAAAGCTTTCTTGTTGTTCTTGTCTTTCATGATTGATGCAGTGACGTTTTCAATGTGAAAACTATTTTGTAGTGGTTTTGTTCTAAGGTCTCGTTAAGGCCCCTTTCACACTTGTGCGACTTGTCCTGCGACTTGGGACTACAAAGTCGCATAACAAGTTGTACCCCATGATTTCCAATAAGTTAAGGTGACCAGATTTTTAAAATGAAATCCGGGGACATATTTTTTTTCTACTAGTAATGGTGGCAATCAGCGACTCTCTGCCCGTCGTCGCCGCCCGCCTTACAGCCTGTCGAGTCTTACTCTCAGGGCCCCGGCTACTACTGGGTGGGGAGCAGAGGAAGATCACTCCACCAGGGAAGAAGGCAAGGAGATAAGCAGGCAGGCGGCTGGCCGGGACTTGAGCCAAAGAAAGAAGAACATGCGAGCGGAGCTGAATGGGCACCCGAAACTGAAGAAATATTCCCTCCGCTCCGACCAGCACATGAGCATCAGAAAGGGGCACAGATAATGGAAAAAAATACACCCCCTAAGCTAGTAGGAGCGGTGGAATGGGGGGTGTGTAATTCAGATTTTTAATTTTTTTATTCTGCACCGACTGTCTTTGAAATTGCCCCAACCCCTGGTCAAATCCAATTCGGGGACAAAACCGGGGACAGATTTTGGATTACAAGCATTCTCCTGGAACAGATTATGCTCGTAATCCAAGGTTCCATTGTATATGTATTAAACACATTTAGATAGAATTATACCTGAGATATTAACAGTTGTGGGATAAAAGGAAAGGTGGATTAAAAAAATAGGTTTAAGCCCATGCAGGTACAGTTAGCACAGTGCATAAGCGTACAGCTATGCTAATTTGTGGGGTTGATTTACTAAAACTGGAGAGTGAAAAATCTGGTGCAGCTCTGCATAGAGACCAATCAGCTTCCCGTTTCTTTTGTCAAAACGTAACCACTTCTGCTTCGGAAGATTTTACCCCCCCCACCTCATGACCAGGCCTTTTTATGCTATTTAGCACTTTGCTACTTTAGCTGGCAATTGCTCGGTCGTGCAACACTGCATCCAAACAAAATGTATATAAATTCGTACAAATAGAGCTTTTTTTTTGGTGGTATTTGAACATTACTAGTTTATTTTTTATTTTTTACGATATAAATGAAAAAGACTGAAACAATATTTTGTACTTTCTGCTATAAAACATATATAATCCCAAAAAAGATTAAAACATTTTCACAGATTTTGGCCAAAATGTATTCTGCTACGTCTTTGGTAAAAATAAAAATCCCAATAAGTGGATATTGATGGGTTTGCGTGAAAGTTATAACATCTACAAACTATGGTGTGTTATTTATATATATATATATTGTGAGGGGGTTAGCTCGGTAGCAGGTGTGTGTGACCCCCTGGATGGGCTCCCCACAAAAAAACAGGCCCAGCAGACGGAGGTTGTGGTTTTCAAGATCAAAAGGTGCGGTTTATTTCTCTATTTACAGTGACAAAAACACAGCAAAGCAAAAAGAAACATAAACAAAATAAATCCTGGTCAGCTTGACCTCTGACTAAACATGCAGGTTTCCCTAACTAACAACTGGGATCAGCCTGGTGCTGTCCTAGTCCCTAAGTCCCTGGTTTAGTAAATGTCCAAACAAATAGCCACACAGGCTTTGTCTCACCGCACAGGGGTTCACTCTCCCTAGACAGTCCACACAGGTCTGGTTCCAGGCATGAGCAAACACCTAATGAAGCTGGGAGTTTTTATAGAGGCCTTAAACGAGCTGACAAGCTTCAGCTGGTCTCATCAACTCCCTGCCTGCACAACGCCCAGCACTCTCCCTAGAGGTATGAATCATCCATGAGCCCACTAGCCTCAGCTGGGCTTCATCAACTCTCTCCCTAGTTGTATAAGTCGGCATAAAGCCTGAATCTGGGAGAAATATATCTACCCCCCTGGATGCAACCAGGTGACTTTACCTTCCTGCTGTCACATACCCCCCCCTCTTGTTTTAACCTTGGGGTTGGAACACCAGCAATCAGGCATTCATGTACTCGAGACAAAGCATCCACATTCCCCATTTGAACGCCAGGGCGATGCTTTACTGTGAAGTTGAATTCCTGTAGGGCCGGGAACCACCTATTCACTCTTCTATTTGTCTCCTTGTTTTGAGCCATCCACTTTAACGGAGCGTGATCCGTAACCATGTCAAAGTGCCTACCTAGCAGATAGTACCGAAGGGAATCTAGAGCCCACTTCACCGCTAAACACTCCTTTTCAACCGTGGCGTAATTTACCTCATGGGACTTCAACTTCCTGCTGAGGTAAATGACTGGGTGCTCTTCCCCGTTCCAGACCTGGGACAATACTGCTCCTAACCCCACATCTGACGCGTCACTTTGTACGACAAAGTCTTTAGAGAAGTCGGGTGAGTACAACACTGGCTGGCTACATAAGGCTTGTTTCAAGAATTGGAACGCTGCCTCAGCCTCGGGGGTCCATTTAATCATGACCGACCCTTTCCCTTTCGTCAGGTTGGTTAGGGGCACAGCCTTAGAAGCAAAGTGGGGAATGAAGCGCCGATAATAACCCGCGATTCCCAGAAAGGCTCGTACCTGCTTCTTGCTGTTGGGACGTGGCCAACTCTGGATGGCCTCGACTTTGTGGAGTTGGGGTTTTATTACTCCCCTGCCAATGGTGTACCCAAGATATTTGGCCTCCTCCTGCCCAATGGTACACTTCTTGGGGTTAGCCGTAAACCCCGCTTCCCGGATAGAGTCTAGGACTGCTTGCACTTTTGGCAGATGTGAGGCCCAATCTGTGCTATGGACAATTACGTCATCCAGGTAAGCCGCAGCATACTTCCGATGGGGCCTCAGTATCTGGTCCATTTTCCGCTGGAATGTGGCCGGCGCATTCTGTAACCCGAACGGCATTCTCTTATATTGGAACGCCCCGTCTGGGGTTACAAATGCGGTTTTCTCTTTGGCCGACTTGGCCAGGGGAATTTGCCAATACCCTTTTGTGAGGTCAAGAGTCGTCATGTATCGGGCTGTTCCCAGCCGGTCGATCAACTCATCTATACGTGGCATGGGGTAGGTGTCAAATTTTGTAACTTTGTTCAACTGACGAAAATCGTTACAAAATCGCCAGCTCCCATCCGGTTTAGGCACCAACACAATGGGACTAGACCAATCACTTTGGGACTCCTCTATCACCCCTAAGTTCAGCATTTTCTGTACTTCCTCCCGTATTGCCTCCCGTCGGGCCTCTGGGATCCGATAGGGTTTTAACTTCACCCTTTCACCGGGCGGGGTAATAATATCATGCTCTACCCCAGATGTTTGTCCCGGCAGCTCAGAGAACACCTCCTTGTTGCGAAGCACAAACTCCTTAACCTCCTGTTGTTGGGGTTGTGACAAGGTGGCTGCTATTCCAACCTCCGGAATCACGCAACCAGTTTGAGCTGGTGACCAAGTTTCTGCGACTAGGGACTCTCTATCCCTCCAGGCTTTCAACAGATTAACGTGATAGATCTGTTCGGGCTTTCGCCTTCCTGGTTGTCTGACCTTGTAATTCACTTCGCTCACTTTTTCCATTATCTCGTAGGGGCCTTGCCATTTGGCAAGGAATTTACTTTCAACCGTAGGGACAAGTACCAATATCCTATCCCCCGGGGAAAAGGTACGGGTCTTGGCTCCACGGTTGTACACTCTCTGCTGTGCCAACTGCGCTTGGGCCAAATGTTCCTTCACGATGGGCATTACCTGTGCAATTCGATCTTGCATCAGGGCGACATGCTCAATCACACTCCTGTGGGGAGAACTCTCACTTTCCCAAGTTTCCTTGGCAATATCCAACAGCCCTCTTGGGTGTCTCCCATACAGTAACTCAAAGGGGGAGAATCCCGTAGAGGATTGGGGCACCTCCCTAATAGCAAACATCAAATAAGGAAATAGACAGTCCCAATCCTTTCCATCTCTATCCACCACTTTCTTCAACATTTGTTTTAGGGTTTTGTTGAATCTTTCAACCAGCCCATCGGTTTGGGGGTGATACACAGACGTACGCAATTGCGTTACTTTGAACAATTTACACAGCTCTTTCATAACCCGGGACATAAAGGGTGTACCTTGGTCCGTAAGCAGTTCTTTACAAATACCCACCCGGCTAAAAACAAGAGATAGCTCTTTGGCTATGGTTTTGGCCGAGGTATTTCGGAGAGGGATCGCTTCTGGATAACGGGTGGCATAGTCCATTATAACTAATATGTACTGGTGCCCCCTAGCGGACTTGATTATAGGACCTACCAAATCCATTGCGATCCTCTCAAACGGGACCTCAATGATGGGTAGAGGGACCAGCGGGCTACGGAAATGTGGCATCGGGGCCGACCTCTGACACACAGGGCAGGAGGAACAATAATTTTCTATGTCCTTCATCACCCCAGGCCAATAGAATCTCTGTAATACCCTCTCTCGGGTTTTCTCTGTCCCCAGATGACCTCCAAGAATGTGCCCATGGGCCAACTCCAACACCAACTTCCTGTAAGGTTTGGGCACCACAAGCTGCTCAACGGTTTCTTCTGCCCTTTTTGCCACCCGATACAGTAGGTCCTTCTCTACGCTGAAGTATGGGTAAGTGCAGGTATTATCTGGGTTCACTAACTCGCCATCTATTTCCACTACGTTTTCCCATGCCTTTATTAGGGCGGGGTCTTTTAACTGTTCTGTGGCAAAATTTTCCCTGTGAACCTCAAGATCAGAAAACTCCACAGACGGTAGGTTTTCGTCTGAGGAGGTGGGCTCCTCTCCAGTTTCTTGAGTCTCGCCTGCCAATACTGACAAGGGAAATTCTGGAGAGTCCTCACCACTCTCAGAGGAGTTCTGGCTATCACCTTCCTGGTACATAGGGGCACCAGTGGGGGGCTCAGGATCATCCCACAGTTCCCAGAACTTCGGAAAATCCCTTCCCACAATGGCATCATGCGGTAATTGAGATACTAACCCCACTGGATGAGAGAGGGTACCTTTGGGGGTCTTGAAACACACTGTAGTCACTGGATACTCTCGGGTGTCCCCATGCACACAAATAACAGCTACCTTGCTATTCCCAGAGACCTCTGTTTTAACTAATTCAGCCTTTATCAGGGTCACAAGGCTACCTGAATCCAGTAATACCACAACATTTCTACCATTAATACACATTTTGCATAAATGTTTCTCAGTTCCCCGAATGGCAGTGCATGCGACTGTCGCACACAGCGACTGACGTCTGTCCGTCAGAAAGTCACATTGCATGGGTTCCTCCACAACCGGGCAATTTGCTGCAATATGTCCCGCTTGCCGGCAGCGGTAGCAAACAATCCTTTTGGCTGCCTCTTGAGCCCCCGACTTCCCAGGCTGTTCTCGCCAAACCCTGGGCAGAGCTCCCACCCTCTCACTCTCTCCACCCTCACCCCTTGGAATCATCTTATCCGCCCCTGGGGATGGTCTGGTCTTAGGGTGGAAAGTCCGAGAGTCTCTGGAAGAGGCCATCAGGTTCTCTGCAGCCAAGTATCTCTCTACACGATCCACAAGTTTACCGGCCGTTTCTGGGTCTCCATGGCTTACCCACTTTTGAATGGCGGTAGGAAGAGCTCTCAAGAAACGATCCATCACAACACGTTCCACAATCTCCGGTGCGGACAAAGTCTCTGGCTGTAGCCACTTCCTGCTCAGGTGAATGAGATCATACATTTGAGACCTGGGGGGTTTTCCAAGCTGGAAAGTCCAGTTATGCACACGCTGAGCCCGGACAGCCAGGGTGACACCCAGCCTTGCCAATATTTCAGCTTTTAGCATCACATAGTCTTTTGCTTGGTCAGGCTCTAGGTCATAGTAAGCTTTCTGCGATTCACCAGTTAACAGAGGAGCCACCAGTCCAGCCCACTGCTCCTCAGGCCACTTTTCTCTTTCAGCAGTCCTTTCAAATGTGGTCAAAAATACCTCTGGATCATCCTCTCCAGTCATTTTTGTCAATAAACGACTCACCCCAAAGGATGCGGTATTAGTGGGACGGCTTTCCTCACTGGTCTGCGGACGTTGCTGCATTACTGCTTCCATCTGTTGTTGTAGTCTCTGCTCTTGCTTCTGCAACAGGTCTATGAAGCGGGCCTCAGATTGCTGCTGGGCTTGTTGCTGGGCTGCGAAGCTCTTTTGCAAACCTGCATTTGTCTGCTGTTGATTGGCATTTGCTA
Source organism: Rana muscosa (assembly GCA_029206835.1). NCBI lineage: Eukaryota > Metazoa > Chordata > Amphibia > Anura > Ranidae > Rana > Rana muscosa. The sequence continues at coordinate 75,490,131 of CM055125.1, forward strand.
GAGCCAGCTGTTTCAGTATCTCCTCCATGCTGGCTTAAAAAAAAACTGCCCGCATTCTCCACCAACTGTGAGGGGGTTAGCTCGGTAGCGGGTGTGTGTGACCCCCTGGATGGGCTCCCCACACAAAAACAGGCCCAGCAGACGGAGGTTGTGGTTTTCGAGATCAAAAGGTGCGGTTTATTTCTCTATTTACAGTGACAAAAACACAGCAAAGCAAAAAGAAACATAAACAAAATAAATCCTGGTCAGCTTGACCTCTGACTAAACATGCAGGTTTCCCTAACTAACAACTGGGATCAGCCTGGTGCTGTCCTAGTCCCTAAGTCCCTGGTTTAGTAAATGTCCAAACAAATAGCCACACAGGCTTTGTCTCACCGCACAGGGGTTCACTCTCCCTAGACAGTCCACACAGGTCTGGTTCCAGGCATGAGCAAACACCTAATGAAGCTGGGAGTTTTTATAGAGGCCTTAAACGAGCTGACAAGCTTCAGCTGGTCTCATCAACTCCCTGCCTGCACGACGCCCAGCACTCTCCCTAGAGGTATGAATCATCCATGAGCCCACTAGCCTCAGCTGGGCTTCATCAACTCTCTCCCTAGTTGTATAAGTCGGCATAAAGCCTGAATCTGGGAGAAATATATCTACCCCCCTGGATGCAACCAGGTGACTTTACCTTCCTGCTGTCACAATATATATATATATATATATATATATATATATATATATATATATATATATATACATACATATATATATGAATTATTTTTACCTTTTAAGCTACTTATGGCAGTGATTAGCAACTTATAATGGGATTGTGACAGACAATCTGACACTAACTGATGCTGGGGGAACTGCCACTGACATCATTAGTGACACTAATACAGTGATTAATAATAATACGGTACACTCTCACTGTGCTAATGACACTGACTGGGAAGGGGTTAACATCAGGGGTGATCGAAGGGGTTAAATGTGTGCCTGACTATGTGTGTATTATGTGCTGCTTTTTACTAAATATCTCTTTGTTTCTTATCCCTGTCAGAGATTGTTCCCTCTGTACAGAGCCCTGTGTTGATTGTCAACACAGGGCTTTGGGCTGTGATTGGACACAGCTGGTCAGCAGGTCCTGGCCATGAATCATTGGCTGGGATTTGCTGACAGACTCTAGCTGTGTACAATTACAGCGAGTGTCGCCGAGATGGGGGGCCTTAAACCCGGAAGCAGGCAACAACTTACCAGGATCCTTCCGGTCCATTGTACATTGTTGGCAGTCGGTCCAGAAGTGGTTTATTAATTGAACAAGCTCCTGTTAGAAGCTGATTGGCTACCATGCACAGCTGCATCAGATTGTGCACTCTCTAGTTTTAGTAAATGAACTCCACTTGCCTCTTCTCACAAGACTTGCAGTAAGCACTTTACACACTAGGAGGGTTGGCATGTGCAATTAGTTTTTTCGTCAAAATTCAACATATTCGTTAATTTGGAAACATCCAAACTAACGAAATTCCTCCCCCCCCTCCGGTGTCACATTTGGCACCTTTCAGGGGGGAGGGGGGAGAGTAATACAGATATTTGCTCCCACTTCCTGACATAGATCACTGCGGTGAACTACGTCATGTCCGGCGCCTACACTGTCCTACCCCGCTGTCTTCTGGGAAACACACAGGTCCCAGAAGATAGCGGGGACCAGTGAGGACGCGCAGCGCGACTCGCCCAGTAGGGAACCAGGAAGTGAAGCCGCAAGGCTTCATTTCCTGATTCCGTCACCGAGGATGGCGACGGGGCAGCCGAGAGCCGAGCGATTGATCGGCTTCGGCTGCTGACATCGCGGGCACCCAGGACAGGTAAGTGTCCATTTATTAAAAGTCAGCAGCTGCAGTATTTGTAGCTGCTGGCTTTTAATATTTATTTTTTTTAGCCGGACCTAATTTTTGCGAAAAACTCGTTTTCTAAAAGAACTAAAATCTGAAATTCGAAAATTCGAAAGAACGAAAATCAGAAAATAAAAACGAAAATCAGAAAATTCGAAAGAATGAAAATCTGAAAATAAGAACAAAACTCCGAAAATTCCAAAGAACGATAATCCCAAAGAACGAAAAACCGGAAAAAACAGAAAACATTTGGATAATTTCTATTATAAATAAAATATTAAGTTTATTAACCATTATTATAGTTTTTTAATTATAATTATTTATTATAAATAAATGATTTTAATAATAAAAACTATAACATTAGTTAAATTATAGGTATTGTAATTTTCTTTCAAATGTGGCTGTTAGTGAACATAACGAATATGAAGTTATCCAGAGTTACGAATAATCCGAAATAACGAAGAACGAACTTAGGATAAATCCGTTCACTAACAGCCACATTTGAAATGAAATTCCAATACCTATAATTTAATAGTTTATAACTATTATTATATTATTTACTATTATTTTTTATTATAAATAAATAATAATAATAAAAAAACTATAATAATGGTTAATAAGATTGAATACTTTAATTATAATAGAAATTATCTGAATATTTTTTGTTCTTTCAGTTTTTGTTCTTTTTCAAATTTCTGGTTTTCGTTCTTTCAAAATAACTAATAACGCATCTAAACAAATGGAACGTAAGGCATTCAAATTTATCTAAAGTTATGAATTTATTTGAAATAACGAATGATCCGAAAAACTAAAAAAATAAAAAAATCATGAAACGAAAACGAAGAAAAAATAATTTTTCGACAGTGCGCATGTCTACAAGAGGGCGCTGTTGTTACTGTACGCCAACCTATACTGTACTTTATCTTGTAAGCTTCGAACATGTTTTGCAGTGAACATTTCACATACTAGAGGGCGCTGTTGTATCTAAGCACCAACTATAATTAGCAGTTGTCTCCATCACACGGGGTTTGCAGTGAGCACTTTACACACTAGAGGGCACTATCTCAGTGTCCCCATGCTAGCGGCTTCCATCCAATCTCTGTAAGGGAAAGGATCACATGACGCGTGACAGGAAAGGGCGGGAAAGGCGAACGTCACGTGGACCGGCAAGTAGGTAGTGACGTTGCCGGGCCCCGCCCCCCGTTGTCCTCCATTCATTCGCTGTGTGTGTGGAGCGGCGGGAGAAGATGGTGGAGAAGGAACAAACGCTGATCAGTGAGGAGGAGGCCGCGCAGTATGACCGCCAGATCCGCCTGTGGGGACTGGAGGCGCAGAATAGGTGACGGGACCTGACTGACCGCTTCGTCTACTTTACATGATCACTTCTATTCACTGTGCGGGGACTACAACTCCCAGCATTCCCTGCGGGGCTCATGTCCTGCGTTCTGTGCGGGAGCATGCCGGGAGTTGTAGTCTCACCTGAACAGAGCCTGCAGAGAAGGGTGATCCGTCCAGAGGGGGGCACTAGAGTCCAGGTTGGGTCCTGTCTGCCATGTGAGGGCTGTGCTGGCATTCTTCCTGTCATTTGTGTGCCTCTCTGATTCAGTTTCACTTTGTTATGGAGAGTTATATACCTGATGTCCCGCCTGCCTCTGCACTGTCCAGTCAGGTTCTCAGCAGCTGGTAAAAGTGCTCTGATTGGCCAGTAGGTGGAGCTTAGCCATCTAATGGATGCAGCTTTGGTCTATTAACCCCTTAGTGACTGAGAGGAACACAAATCCCAATGGCTGGACACGAAGTCTGCAACTTTGACATGTTGGTAAAACTACAAATCATCAAAACTAGGACTGTTACTGATTAAAATTTTTGTGTTCGATTAATCGATTTTTTTTTTTCATCGATTAATTGACTAATTTTGATTTATTATAACGCACATACAGATCCAACTACTTTTAGCTGATCTCCTTGCAGGCCGATTCCCAGTGCAGCTACCAACCACTAAAAAAATGCATAGCAGGATGCAAAAAACACACAAAGGCAGCGCTCGATGGGAATAGCATTAAAACTTTTATAGTCTTCAAGTAGGTAACAAAATAAATATTACACTGGAGATAAAATCGATGTAGCTACATAAACTGTAAAAATTATGCGAGTAATACCAAACGGTAGCAAAAGCAGTCATAAAAACATGTAGCTAAGTATGATACTGGTATAAAAATGTGTACAACGATACCACTGCTGAATCCAGATGAGGAGGGGCTAACATCAGTCCTTTGGCATGTAGATGTCCCGTGAAGGGAACGATCACAACTCCCAGTGGATGGCTGTAGAATCCCAGGTTGATAGAGGGAAGTGTAACAGCCCTTGCGTGTGGCAGATAGTAAGGTCCCGCCGGCATGCAGATAGGAAGACACAGCAAAGGAGCCCTTCAGATGGACACGGCAAGCCCAAAGAATTTTGATTGATCAAAAGAATTTTGATCGATCAAAACAATTAATCAAGGAATTAATAGTTAATTTCCACAGCCCTAATCAAAACTGCTTTGTGTGTCCAGGGGGTCCATATCGCCCTATTTTATATATAATGTATTTTTCTTTGTTTAATCAAAAATAGTAAAAAAAATAAAACTTTATTTTTATTTTTTTTATTTCTTTAATTTGTATATTTCTTGCTATTATCATTTACTAACCCACAATCCCATAGTACAGTCCGGAAACAATGGCACACATTTTTTGCTTTTTTTTTTTTTTTTCTAGCTAAAAACTTACTGACACTAATTTTAAAAATGAAATCCCACCAAAAACTGACCCTTGCCTTGACCCCCCAACACTAACCCTGGCACTGATCGACCTCTAACCTGATCTAGCTTTAAAAAAAAATTCACACTGGTTTGTTTACAATTTATCTTCCTCTTCATTCAGAAGCCTAGGTTCACATTGAGTGCGAGTTTAACTATTTCATCCACATAAGGATTTATCCCCCTAATGACCAGATCAAAAAGTATACAGAGTTTGTTGGCCCCCTTGTAAGAGCAATGAAGTAAAAAATAATTAAAGTGTAAAAAAAAAAAAAAAAAAGTGTTTTTTAAAAGCACAAACTCGTGTATGTAAACATTGTATTGCCGCAAACGTCGCAGTGTGCCATAGTTCGCAGTTAAAGTGAAGCTCCACCCAAAAAGGGGTCGCTCCGCTTGTCTGTCCCCTCCCCCCCTCTGGTGCCACATTTTGGCACAGTGTGGGGGAGGAGGGGGGAGCAAGTACCTGGTTTTGACAGGTACCTCCTCCCACTTCCTGTTGAGGTCGCTGCAGCGAATTCAACCGGAAGTTCGGCCCTCGCTGCATCTTGCCCTTTGAGAAAGTGCATGTGCAGTAGAAAAGAGGCTGTGAAGCCGCAAGGCTTCACTGCCAGTTTCCCATACCCAAGATGGCGGTGCCAGCACCCGAGAGCCGATTCAAGAATCGGCTTGGGTGAGGACACTGCGGGATCCCTGGACAGGTAAGTGCTCTAATAGTAAAAGTCGGCAGCTAAAGTATTTGTAGTTTTTCTTGAAAATGTGTGATTTAACAGCTGCCCAAGTATCGTGCGACATACAAAAATTGCAACTACCACCATTTACTTCTCCACAGTCTCTGCTTTCAGAAAATATATACTTTTGTGGTGCTACTTTAGTAATTTCTAGCAAAAAAAGGAAAATTTAAACGTGCAAAATGTTTTTAAGAATTGCTCCAGTAGGCCAGTGGTTAAAGATTTTGGTGAGCAAAATGTCAATTATGAGGTGTGTATTTCAGAAAGTGTTTGTGTGGTTCCAGTTCTTTGCCAGTAACTTCCCCCTCCTTTTAGGCTTCGCAAATCCAAAGTCCTTCTGGTTGGCATGAGCGGTTTGGGTGCTGAAGTGGCAAAGAATCTTATCTTGGCGGGAGTTCAGGAACTGACTTTACTGGACCATCAGCTGGTGGGTAATGCCACAAATGTAAAGTGTTTTTCTTGATTTGATTGTGTTCTCTTTTTTTATTGGTATGTTTTGCAACAGTACTTGGGGCCTAAATACGTTTGTACATTTACCCTGATGAGGGGGTCACAAAGAGACTCTCTATTAGGAACTTCTGTCAATTGACTAATTGCAGTGAAGAAGTGACAACTGCATTTAGACTTTCAATGCCATCTCTTTTTTGACTGGCATTTCTGGCTACTACTCATACTATTTTTTATTGGTATGCAGAGAGGGGTTGGAATGACTAAGAATATTACTACCTTCCGTGTCCCCCTTGGGGAGTTTACTGATCCCTTCATGTTTCAGAAGGAAAGTGTGAGTAGACTTCACAAAAGTTAAAGCAGTATTAAAGGGGTTGTAAAGGTTTTGTTTTTTATTTTCTAAATAGGTCCCTTTAAGCTAGTGCATTGTTGGTTCACTTACCTTTTCCTTAGATTTCCCTTCTGAATGTTTTTTTTTTCTTTGTCTGAATTTCTCACTTCCTGTTTCTCCTCAGTAAGCTTGCCCCCATCATCCGAGCGGTGGTTAGTCAGCCAGAACAGCTTACTGAACATCTTACTGAGGAGGAACAGGAAGTGAGAAATTCAGACAAAGAAAAATAAAACATTTAGAAGGGAAATCGAAGGAAAAGGTAAGTGAACCAACAATGCACTAGCTTAAAGTAACCTATTTAGAAAATAAACAAACCTTTACAACCCCTTTAAACCCCAAAGCAAACCTTTTATTATATTGCAACTTACCAATTTTTAGATGTGGTGGTTGCATTTGTTTTCTTTTTTAGGTTTTCTTTGACTGACAGACATCCTGGATTTGGAGAAGCCCGTTTTTGTATTACATATTTTGGAGTACCTTAAGGAGGAGTAAAACCCCGGTCCACTTTTCCTTTTTTTCAATTATGGTGCTAAAGGTTATTGCAATGCTTCTGCAATATATTATATTGAAAAACAAGGCCCGCAAACACCCGAAAATACCTTTCTTGTAGCCTGTCTTTTCTCTCTATTTCCGGGTATAGGAATCTCCATTATTACTTAGCGCGAGACTTCTCCTCTGTGCCCTGCCTGAGAGAGGGGAAGTTCTCGCATACACATTTCTGGAATATTAGTGAATAACTGCGCATGTGCGGTGACGTCATTACACTCGAAAAATGACATTTTTAAAGAAAGTAAAGAGGTGAGTACAGTTACACAGGCAGCGATCAGCTGCCTGTGTTAGGGGTAATATATTTTGCCAATGATGTAAAAGAGGGTTTACAACCACTTTAATATATACCATATATACTCGAGTATAAGCCGAGTTTTTCAGCACATTTTTTTTTTTTTTTTTTTTTTTTTTTTTTTGTGCTGAAAATGCCCCATTCGGCTTATAATTGAGTCTGTGTTCATCTTCACCTTTTGTGCGCCTGATCCCGGCCAGCCGTAGGTCCCCTGGACCCTAAACTTGGCACACATGTAGCTCCACTTTTCTTCTACAAATGTGTGCAAATTTTGTTGTCCAGGGCACCTATGGCTGGGGACCACCAATTTTTCAAAGCCGGGCACCCCTTCCATAGACTCCCATGTTAAACGTCAGTCTAGTCACACAGCGCCAGAGATCAGGTAGGGAGATTGGGCACAATGAGGCAAAGTGAGGCATGCAGATGGACACCCTAGGCTTGTACTAGAGTCAATACGTTTTCACAGTTTTTTTTTTTTTTTGTGGTAAAATTGGGTGCCTCGGCTTATATTCGGGTCGGCTTATACTCGAGTATATACGGGTATGTATTAGGTTCAGGTTAGTATTGTATATATCCAGCAAATGATATATATGCATTTTTTTTTTTTATCTTTGGGAATTGGATCCTTGGACATATATTGTCCTTTCTTTTTATTTGTTATATTTTAACAAGATTGTAATAAACAATTCGAATTTTATTCATTATGATGTGCCAATAAAGTCCATCTTTATAGGGGTCCGGTGGGGGATTATCCCCTTGTCCAGATCTCATATCCCCATTTAGAAACATTGTAATGGTGAACCAAGAACTTTGCTTGAAGCCAAAACTTTTTCCTCTACTGTTTCTGTAATGTGCTGTATGTTCTCATTACAGATTGTTGCCCCATTTCTTAAAAAAGCAACGACTAAACAATGCCTAAAAATACCCAATACATTTAGTAAGAACAAATATACAAAAGGAGATTGTGAAATTCTCTAGAGTTCCTCCCTTCTGGGAGATTCTGAAATAATTCAGCTGTCAAATATTAATTGAAGGGAAATAAAGGACAGACTGACATCTTAATGATTCTTACAATAGAACGAAAATACTTAATAACTCTTTAATGCAAAGAGGTGAAAGTCTTCTGTTTCATTGCCATTTTTATTTTGAGGTAATATCCATTCTTGCCCCCCTCATGAGAAGAAAGGCTTGAGTGCTTTTAAAGTGCACCTGTCAAGAAACATATAGGTTGCCATTGCTCATTTTCTTTGAAAATTCTAGCTGCCTGGCTGTTCCTGACAATACATCTTAGTTTGACCTGAAACAAGCACACCGAGAATGTTGAAATTCCTTATTCCTATACTTGTGCTGGGTAAAGTGAAGCTCCACCCAAAAGGGGAAGCTCCGCTTGTCTGCCTCTCTCCCCCCCCCCCCCCTCTCCTTTTTTTGGGTACCTGGTTTTGACAGGTACCGGCCCCCACTTTCGGCTAAGTTCGCCAAGGCAAAGTGAGACAGAAGTTCGGCCCCCTCCTTCACCCTGCAGCTGGCTTAATCACAGAGCATAGCGCGATTCATGCATGTGCAGTAGGAAAACGGCTGTGAAGATGCAAAGCTTCCCTTGGCCGAGATGGCGGAGCCAGCAGCAGAGATCCGATTCAAGAATCGGCTCGGGTGAGGACACCCCTGGATGCCTGGACAGGCAAGTTCCCTAATGGTAAAAGTCAGCAGCTACAGTATTTGTAGCTGATGACTTTTAATTTTTGGAGGGGGGAGGGCAGGGGGACGGAACTCCTCTTTATGGGACTTTGTGAGCATTAAAGGTTACGGTTAGCATAAAAAAAAAAGGGACATTACTTGCCATCAAAGTGATGTGTCCCTTGTACTGCTGTGTCCTGATTTAGGTGAAATCTTCCTCCAGAGTCCTTTCCCACCCAAGTCACTATAATCTTCTGTTGCTGTGGGGGGGTTGATAGAACTGAGGGAGCTGTGACAGGACTTTATCAAGAAAGCTTGACTTTGCCCACCCTCTATGCCCAGCTCCTCCATTCAGACCCCTTTCACACTGAGCCGTGGCTGCGTTAGCGGTAAAGCGCTGCTTGTTTAAGCGGTGCTTTATTGCTGTTAAAGCAGAACTTTTCGCCCCCTAGCGGGGTGCTTTTAACCCCAAAGAAGGGCTTAAAAACACCTGTGTTGCTTTTCAAACACTGCCCATTCGTTTCAACAGGTAGGGCATTTTGGGAGCGCAGTATACAGTGCCCCGAAGATGCTGCTTACAGGACTTTTCCAACGTCCCGCAAACGCACCGCCCGAGTGTGAAGTCACACTGAAATGAATGGGAGGCATGTTTGAGGCGCTATTTAGAGGCTATTTCTGGCGCTAAAATGCCCAAAAACCGCCTAAGTGTAAAAGGGGTCTCATAGAAGCTATACTATATAAATGGAGGGGGGTAGACCTTTACAACATCAGCTCGCCCTCCATTCATAGATCCTGGTTTTACTTCATACTAGCCATAGTACGAGCTGGGCAGAAAGGGCAGGCAAAGTCAAGCTTTTTTTGATGTATTCCTGTCACAGCTCCCTTATTTCTATTACCCCCCCCGTTGCTGTAATCCTCCAGTGCAGTGGCGATTATCGATGAAGGATGATTTTAATCTAAACCAGGACACATCACACTAATAAGTAATGCCCTAGCCTAGTGCTTAATTGCTAAACGTAATAATCAAAACATCAGGTTGACAGCCAAGGAAATTGTGTTTTCAGAGGTAAAATCAGCAATGCACATTTCTCTTCTAACAAGTGTACAGAAAGAAACCTTAGAGCGGAGTTCCACCCACAAATGGAACTTCGCTGATTCGGTTCCTCCCCTCTCCGGTGTCACATTTTGCACCTTTCAGGGGGGAGCAGATACCTGTCTAATCCAGGTATTTGCTCCCACTTCTGGCGAAAGAGCGCCGCAGAATCCACGGCAAACTACGCCATGTCTGGCTCCTCCTCCGAACCCCACTGTCTTCTGGGTGACGCACAGGTCCCAGGAGACAGCAGGGACCAGTCAGGATGCGCAGCGCATGTGCAGTAGGAAACAAGCTGTGAAGCCGCAAGGCTTCATTTCCTGATTCCCTTACTGAAGATGGTGGTGTCTCCCTTTAGAATGTAAGGTCTATGAGCAGGGCCCTTCTGTATTGAACTGTACTGTAATTGTGTTGTCCCCCCTCTACATTGTAAACTGTTGGTGCTAAATAAATCGTGTATTATTATTATTATTATTATTATGGCTGATGGGAGGGGCCAGCAGGGTGTTGACTAGGGATGCACCGAAACTGTTTTTTTTTTTTATTGACGCGTACCAATGCCTTGTGGTGCAATTCGCGTCAATACAAAAAGATTGGCGCAAAGAATCGCAAGGAATACAGTGCGACATAGGTGGCCTGGTCCCACCAATGATGGCACATTTCAGTCACTGGAGGTGCTCACGGGGCTAAAGTAGAAGTTCCAGGACCTTGTGGGTATAGGGCAGAAGTGATGTCAGCTTGGGGGTGGACCGCCTCTACATCTTCTCCAGCTCTGTGAGCACCTCCAATGGCCATGATTTACTATCATCGGCCGGACCAGTACACCTATGAAGATTTTGAATTTGGCCAGATATGTACTAACATTTTTAATAAACTGCCCACTAGATGGCCCTTTTCCCTTTCTACAGGCACACATTGGGGGAAATTGCATGCGATTCGGACAGGAAATGCACCGCATACCTGTTCAAATCACATGCGATTTGCGCCCATTCATTTTGTATTGACCCAAATCGCACTGCAAAGTTTTGGTATCTGGAGCATTTGTGCGAGTACCAATACACAAATGCTTGGTATCGGCACCGATATGGGTGCATCCCTAGTGCTGACCATAACTTCTTGAAACCAGAAACTGTGCTAATACCCATATGTGGTGCTGAGCCTCCATGATTGAAAGAACGGAAATTCAGTGAATTTATTGAATGGGCCAGGGACAGTGAGGGTAGAAAGTGCTAGATGATGCTGAATGTCCTCCAGCCAGGAAATGATGGGGATTCGTCTGCATTGCAATACATTCAGTGGAGCACAGAGAAGACATGCAGGGTCTTTTAGACCCTGGACATCTTATTAAAGAGACGTTGCCTAAAAATCATCACATAGGGGATTTTTTTTGTCCCCCATGTGATTGGGGGGGGGGGGGGAAGTTAAAGTAGAAATATGAGCAAAATTCTAAAAAAAAAATTATTGTTGGATAGAGTAAAAGGGGATATAACTCCTATCAGATTTTTATTTTTTGCCATATGCTTTATTGCAGAGAATTTCCTTCACTTCCTGTCCCACAGCCAAATGGGAAGTGAGAGGAAGTCCCTGCAAATTAAGGGAATTTCTTGGGGCCCCCCAGGTCACTGGAACTAGTGTTCCCATTTGAATATTTCCCCTCTATTACGTTTCTGGGGACAACCCAAATTTTGGGATTTTCTTTTACTTTGAATGATGATGGTAGACGGGACAAATAGAGGGTGAATCTCCCTAACTGGGACACAGACAGCAATAAAAACTGACAGGTGGTCTAATCCATCCCCACACTATCCAAAACAAAAGAAAAGGTTTGGCCTTTAGTTGTACTTTTGCCTGCCGAAGGAGCACGCATGTTCTGAACGCGTGCACGTTACAGTACTAGCATCATCCGACCGCGACCAGGGACTCTTAAACTGACGATTTCCCCCTGCGCCTTATTTGCTCTAGCCTGGGACACTGGAAGCCACCGGCGCGGCCAGACCCTGTGATCACCGAGTGAATGAGTCTCGGGTGATCAGGGTAAGGGGTTGATCCCGGGCCCCTTACCACGTGATCAGCTGTCAGCCAATGACGGCTGATCACGTGATGTAAACAAAAGCTGGGTAATCATTTTTTTTCTCCCCCCCGATCACCGGCTTCTGTCAGAGGGACATCAGTCCCTCACACAGAAAGCCACGACTGCATTTTCTGTGCCCACCAGTGTCAGCTGCCAGTGCCGGAGCAGGTGGCTGAGAAGCTGGGCCAGGTGCAAGTCAAGGGTTCTGGGTGGACCTGGACCATGTGGTCATGATCTTTCCCCAGCCTGGGCCGGCTCTGTGATGTCAGCTAAAAGCAGGTTTCAGGAGTACCGAACGAACTGCACTTCTGTGATCAATAAAAGTACAGCCAAACAAGCTTTGGCTTTACTTCTCCTTTAAAGCTGATGTCTGTCTCACAGCTGGAACCCAGCACCGTGTACTGCATGTAGCTGAAGTTGCATGCAATACATACAGTGCTTAGAGCCATTGCAGCACTTAGTGAAGCAAATAGTTCGTTTGGAGCAGCTTTATTTTTATTTTTTTCTTGGTAACATAATGCATTACAGTTGCATTCTGACCACCACAAGGTGGCAGTCACAATCTCCGTTCAGTTGATTTTAAGTGGCTTGCTTCTTTTTTTCTATTACTACGGGACAGTGTATCTGTATAATAAACCCTATGTGACCCCTTTGCCCAACTTGACATAATTGCATATCTATGAATAAACAAATATACTGTTTACTTTGCCCCAGCCTGCACAGGCCAGGCAGTGTTTTAAACCTAATGAAGGCCAGACACTGCAGCTGTAGTGCACATCTGATTGTACCTGGCTAAGCAGAGAGCTGGCCTGTTCTTTTTCCGGTCTATGGTTGTGAATCACCACTAGCACACTGAAGAGGACACTCCTGTTGGGCTTAAAGCATTGTGTGGCTCTGCGCAGACTCTGCATTTTTGTTCTTGTATTTGTGAATTTGCTGATGGAGAAGCATATTAGGCTAGGTATGTGCACTTGTCCTTCTAAAAGGCTTTCCCATTTTCAGGATAAAAGTGGAAAAATTACCCTAATTCCTATATCTGTTTTACATGATATCTAATAACCACTGTCATTTTATTTTATTTCTTTCAGGTGTCAGAAGAAGACTCTCGGGCCCAGTTCTTAATACCAACTGGATCACTTGGTAGCAACAGAGCAGAGGCTTCTGAAAAGCGGGCTCAGAATCTCAACCCGAATGTCAAAGTGAAAGTGGACACAGAAAACGTTGAGTCTAAACCTGAGGACTACTTCAAGCAGTTTGATGCTGTGAGTATTTTTACAAACGTGAGAAGGGTTTTGACTTTAATGCATTCTTTGCATTAAAGTAGTTGTAAAGACAGAATGGTTTATTTATCTTATTGCATTATATGCATTAAGATAAACTTTCTGTGTGCAGCAGCTCCCCTAATACTTAACTGAGCCCCCTCTCTCTATCCAGCGATGTGCACGAGTGCCCCGGCAGTCCGGGACTCTCCCTCCTGATTGGCTGAGAGACGGCAGCGTTGCCATTGGCTCCCACTGATGTATGTCAGTTAGCCAATCGGGAGAGGGAGGGGGCAGCTCAATGTCTAAATGGACACACGGAGCCTGAGCTCGGGTGCCCCCATAGCAAGCTGCTTGCTGTGGGGTTACTCGACGGAAAGGAAGGGACAGGAGCACCAAAGAGCTGGGCTGCTCTGTGCAAAAGCATTTTTACAGAGCAGGTAAGTATGACATGTTTTTTGTTTTTAAAGAGAAAAATACGAGACTTTACAATCACTTTAAGCTTAAAAACCTTCTGCCCCCAGCCCCTCTTATACTTGCATGAGCCCAATCTCAATTCAGTGATGTGCACGAGAGCAAAGGCACTCTCTGCTCACCTCTTCATCGGCTCAGACAGCAGTGGGAGCCATTGGCTCCTGCCAAACAAGCCAGTGAGGGAGCGGGGCTCAGGATCAAGCACGCACAAGTGACCCTATGGCAAGCGGCTTGCTCTGGGGGTACTCGGCATAAGTTCTGAGAAGAGGAGGATGGGGCTGCTCTGCATCATCCCAGTACAGTTTTTTTAGAGTGGGTGGTCGACTGGTATTCCGAACGAGCGAGAGGGGACACACACACCCCCCTCTTCCGCTCCGTCCCACCGGGAGACCCGATCCACCATCCGGCACTTCAGTCGGCTAGAGTGGGACTGAAAGGAAACTGGAAACAGCTTCCTTTCAGTCTCCTAATTGTAAACTCGGAAGCTACGTCATTTCCGGTTTACTTAGCTGCCAATGGCGGCGATTTAAAAAAAAAAGACAGTATTCAGAATCTTTGTTTTTGGCAATCTGAATACTTTGAAGTGCTAAGGAGGAATTTGGGGTCTTTTAGACCCCTGATCTCCCCATAAAGAGTACCTGTCACCGCCTATTACTGTTACTGTTTTTAAAAGAGACAATGTAAAAAAAAAGAAAAAAAAAATATTTTAAAGTGTCCCCGCGAGCTCGGGCAGCAAAGAAAGCGCACGCTTAAGTTACGCCCGCATATGTAAACGGTGTTCAAATCACACGTGTGATATCGCCGCGATCGTCAGAGCGAGAGCAATAATTCTAGCACCAGACCTCCTCTGTAACCCTAACCTGGTAACCGTTAAAAAATAAATAAATTAAATGTGGCCTATGGAGATTTTTAGGTACCGTAATTTGTCGCCATTCCACGAGTGGGCAATTTCGTTTCAATGTTATTAGCGTTTTCACATTGGGTATAAAAACAATAGCAAAATCTTCAAACGTTATATCAATTGCAGAGTACCAGATGTTTGTATGTAGGAGAAAGAACATTGGGTATCTTTTTTATTGGCACTTAGATGGTGCTCATCAACCTCCTTATTAAACAAAGAAAATGTAAAGTGGGGAGGAGAAGAGAAAAAAAAAGAGAGGAGGGGGAGGGGAAGACCCCTAAGCTCTAGTGTGTGCCGCTCGAAGGCTCCTCAGATCGGAGCCGTATGGGGGGGATCTCCAGTCAGATAACTGATCCATGGGCCCAAGACATTTTCAAAGACCTTTATTTTGTCTTTCAAGACTGCCGAGAGCCTTTCATTTATCATGAGCCAGGAGAGCTTGTGCTTAAGTTGGTCAAATGGGGGATGGCAGCTGACCCCCAATTTTTGGCTATAGTGATTCTGGCAGAGATAAATATGAAGGTGAGAAGCCTTCTCTGTTTTTTTTGAGGCCGCGTCAACTTTAAGCCCCAACAGGGCATGTTTAGGAGATTTAATGAGGTTGATTTGGGTAAGGGTAAAAATAAAGTTGTAGACCCTTATCCAAAACCGTCGCACCTTGGGGCATTGCCACCATATATGGTATATCGTTCCATCTTGCGAGTGTGCGCAATTTCAAAGCATGACATGTTGGGTATCTTATTTACTTGGCGTAACATCTTTTCACATAACCGTATTTTCTGGCATATAAGATGACCTTTTACACAAAAAACGACCAAAAAGTGGGGGGTCGTCTCTTATCCCCCCGGTATAAAGCGGGGGTCGTCTCATACGCCAGCCGCCCCCTGGATGTCAGCCCTCCGGATGCTTGCTGAATGTGCAGTAATACTGTATACGTGCAGTAATACTGTATACATACAGTATACACCGCTGAGCCAATCCCAGCGAGCGATGTATTCTATTATTGAATACAGAGCCTGCTTGGATTGGAGTAACAACCTCTGCCAATCCGAGCAGGCTACATACAGAAGTCTGCTCGGACTGGCTTTGAGAGTCAGAGGCGCAGGCTGATGATGTTACAGCCTCTGCCAATCTGAGCAGGTTTTGTATTCATTAATAGAATGCATCGCTCGACGTGATTGGCTCAGTCGGTATACTGTATGTATACTGTGAGACAGTATGTTACCGAAGCTACTGAACATACGGTATTACCGCACATCCAGCAGGCTGACAGACTGGTCGGAAGGGGGTCGTCTTAAACGGCAAGTATAGAATAAAACCAACGTTTTAAATGGAAGATTAGGGGGTCGTCTTATACGCCGGCAAATACGGTATACAAAAAAATTGGGCTAACTTTACTGTTTTGTTTTTTTAGTTATTTTTTTATTAATGGAATTGTCTTTTTTCCCCAAAAATTGTGTTTGAAAGACCGCTGCGCAAATAGTGTGACATAAAATATTGCAACGATCGTCATTTTATTCTCTAGATTCTCTGCTAAAAAAATATAACTGTTTGGGGGTTCTAAGTAATTTTCTAGCAAAAAATACGGATTTTTATCTTGTAAGCAACAAATGTCAGAAATAGGCTTAGTCATGAAAGGGTTAAAAAACTCAACTGAAACGCAACTGGCTGGTGTGAAGATATCCATAGAATTTAGATGGATGCATTCTTCCACTTTTTCCGTAAAAAAAAATAAATAAATAAAAACTGATCATTGTAAAAATGCCTTAACAATGGGGAAAAAAAAAAAAAAAACTAAAACAAAAAAACCTTTTTAATATCGCTTTAAATTTGGATTTGGATTTCTAAAATTTAGTTTTCCAAATGAGTAGTCAAAAAGCCCAGAGCATCACGGACACACCCTCTGGGGGCTCCCTGTATAGTAATTGGGGAGCAATGCTGATAGACGTTTGCCACTGTTTTCTATAATATTAAAGCTGAACTCCAGGAATGTTTTTAAAATTGGGAAACAAAAAATATTGAAATTCACTGTACAGGAGGTCCCCGGGTTACGAACAAGATAGGGACTGTAGGTTTGTTCTTAAGTCGAATTTGTAAGTCGGGACAGTACAGTATGTAATCTCACAGCTTTCATGGTGCTTCTGATGCAGTCCTGTACTGTATGTGGGGCGTGGAGAACATCTACAGTCCAGTGAGGGTGGCTGGCTGGGAGTACCAGGCAGGGAAGGCCCAGAGCGCTGCAAGACAGGCAGAAGGATGTAAAGATGCTGGGCTCCAGGACACCTCAACCACCCCACACAGGCAGTCTCCGCTGGGCAGCTCACCAGATCACAGCAGGGAGATGGATGGCTGGTGAGGCAGGTGAGAGCAGCAGTGTCCGCACATCTGAGGCCAGGCTGGCCGAGGTGCACCTCCGCAGGGCAGGAAAGACCGGGGATCTGCAGGCTTCACTAGGCCGTGGCCGCAATACAGGCACAGGACACAGCAGGGTATGGAGAGGAACAGGTAGGCATGTAATTAGGTTGTTTTTAAGTGTTTATGTGCACGGATGGCTAAGGATGGAGTGCAGGACCCCGTTCGTAAGTAGGAGTCATTCGCAACTCGAATGTTCGTAACTCGGGGACCCCCTGTAGTAGTCTGTGCTATATACTGTCAGTGCTGTCCTATTCCGGGTGCTACAGTTATTCTGTAGCACAAGGGGTTGTTCAATGGGCACCTCCACTATTCAGAGAATGATTTTTTTTTTTTTTTTTTCCAATTAATACAAGTCATTTTCTGTTTGGATGAGAAGTGGATGATGTCACAATCTCCACCTTGTCCAAAAAGAGAATGCCTTGAATAAATTGAAAAAAGAGTTTTCTCTGGTGCAGATGCCAAGTGACTGACTCCCCGTGTTTAGAATATAGAAGTCAAGTCGTGTGAGCGGCACCTGGAAGAGACCAGTGCTTACTGTATGCAGCACAGACTACTACATAGGGGTGCCGAAATTAATCGATGCATCACGATTCGGGTGTCCCCGATGCAGCATCGATGCATACGACCGGGAAAATAAATCGATTACAGGGATGATGCCCGCAGCTGCAGGCATCACCCGGTACTGTTTTTAGAGCGGGCGGTCGGCTTTCCAGGGATAACAACTGATGCGGCTAAAAGCCGCTCGGTTGTTATCCCGGAAGAGCGGTGGGGGGGGACATCCCGTCCCACCGGGAGACCCGATCCACGAGCCGCTACTTCCGGCAGGTAGAGACAGACTGGAACGAAGCGTCGGCTTCGTTCCAGTCTGTATGTAAACACGGGAGCGACGTCACTTTGGGTTTACTCTGCTGCCAATGGCGCCAGTTTAAAAAAAAAAAAAAAAAGACAGTATTCAGGATCGCCGTTTTTGGCGATCTGAATACTTTGAAGTGCAAAGGAGGGATTTGGGGTCTTTTAGACCCCCCGATCCCTCCATAAAGAGTACCTGTCACCACCTATTACTGTCACAAGGGATGTGTGCATTCCTTGTGACAACAATAAAAGTGATCAACTTTTTATTTTTTTATACACCATATAAAATAAATAGAAAAAAATAATATATATATTTTTTTTAAAGCGCCCCCATCCCCGCGAGCTTGTGCAGCAAAGAAAACGCATACGCAAGTCGTGCCTGCATATGTAAACGGTGTTCAAATCACACCCCTACTACAGTGGATTTCTGCATTCCCAGTGGCCTTCGGGTGTGGGATATAAAGGTTTAGATGTAACCAAGTTAGACCAATGCGAGTTTAAAAAAAATATCATTACTGGAGCTGTAAAGATTGCCTAAGAGGAAGGACTCCTGGGATGTCATTTGACCACTCAGAAGACTGCTGTGTTTAACGGTGGTATTCCTGCTTCACATTAACTATACTTAAAAATGTCCTCCCTGCTACCTATCCTGCCTGCCCGATGTTGGATAAATAAAAAAAAAAGTCAACAGCGGCTGCAGGGGAGAGGTCAGAAGCGGCAACAATGGCTGGGCCATGGGAGTCTATGGGTGAGTCCCGCTCTCAGAATTCCCAGCTGTTGAGTGATCCCTGATACAGGGGAGATGGAGTCGCAGGATCACTGGCCAGAGAGGGGAGGTGTGTGGGTTTTTTTTTTTTTCTGACTGGGTAACCATTAACCATTAAACACACAACCAGAAATTCATCCTTTTTTTTTTTTTTTTTTTTAATTCTTCCTTCTCAAGTGTATAAAAGTCCTTTCTCTTACCATCCATGGACTGACACGGTGTCTCTTTACACTTTACACATGGGTTATGTCCCTGCTTGCAGGAGAAGACCTAGGCAGAATGTGAAATGTTATACATACATTCTAAAAGCCAGAGCTGAACAGCCCCACCCAGGGGGCGGTCCCTCCGGACATAACCCTCCCACTACAGTCAGCAGACTTCAGTTTTTTTCTGCCTAGCAGAAGGAGAAGACGTGGCTCTCTCAGGAGCCAGTCTCCTGACCTATTTTTATTCCTTTTCTGGAATTCTTTTTTATTTTATTTTTGAGAATTTTCTATCAACTGTCGGCTGGGCAACAGGTTGGGTACAAGATATCCTCGTAGTCTTCCCTGTCCGACCATCGAGCGTGCTGATCCTCGCCTTGTGTGTGTGAGACTCAGTTCACGACAGGCCCCATGACTCCAGGGGTGGCCGGGTTGCTTTCATGCTCCCACGGTCCTCTCAAGACTGAACAGTTCCTGACTGACTGTATCTTTCGTGGTGGACCGGGCCGACAGCTACTCAGTACTGCACTGTGATAGTCCTGTCAGAAACACACCAGTGGTTCCCTCAGGGGACGGGTAAGTAGTCTCTCCTGCCTGCAGGTGAGTACAAAAGGCTGTGTGTTTCTCTGTGGGGGATTTTCCCTGTCTCCCCCTGTATTTCATTGTCACTCTCTGTCACCATTGCTGGCGCTGTGCTGTGTGGGGTGCCTGGGGGGTCACACTGTTCTTGGAGGGGCTAATGCTGGTCTGCAGATATGCTTGGGGTCTTTTTTGTGTGTTTTGGGGCCTGAGTGGCGCTGTGTGTGTGCTGTTTTTTTTTTCACTTTTGCTGAGTCATGGCGGCCATCTTGCCGCGGATCGCCTCAGTGAAGTGCGGCGGCCATTTTCTTGTAGCCCGCACGCTCTTCAGCACTAGTTTTGGCCTCTAGCGCTGCTGTAACAGCGCAAATCTCACAATCTCCTCACAGCTCACCAGCGCTGACACAGCGCGGTACAGACAGCGGAACTGAGCGGTCCCTGGTCCGGTTTGGTGAGTCCCCTGGGCGCCCCCTCCTCAGTCAGCACAGCCTGTGGGTGGACTTTTTATCTGAGGAGTCTCAGAGGGGGGCAATATGGAGTCTCTGTCACCAGCTTCCCCTAAATGTCAGTGGACAACAGGCAGTGCTTCAGCACCTGCGGTCCCTAGGGACCAGTTGTGGGCAGTCCTGGAATCATTTCTGACCAGGGTGGGAGCTGTGTGCAAGCGCAAGGGAGCAAAAAAAAAAAAAAGCACCCTCTCCCCACTTTACTTCATGAGGGCAGTGCGCTGATTCAGATATGGCCCTAGCCACTACCGCTCAGGACCCTAGTTCTGAATGTATTGGATGGTTTTGAACAGGACATTCCTTATGAGGAAAACTCCAGTTCTGAGTCAGTAAATGACAGGGCGCTTGTTAGTGTACTCATGCGGTGAGGGACACTCTCAAGCTAAAATGCTGCGGATGCAGAACCTCAGGCGGATACAGTCTCCTTTGGTTCTTTTAAGGCCAGGCCTTCTAAAGAGGTTTTTCCATATGTACTTTCTTTGACCAGCTCATTGATAAGGTCTGGGAAAAGCCGCAGAAGAATTTTTTATGGTCCCGCGGCATTTGTCTATCACATGGATATGCAATTAGCGGACCTCCAGCTGTTGCAAAACTACAAGTCCCATCATGCCTCTGGGTGTAATGCTTGCTGCTGTCAGAGTCTCGCTATGCCTCATGGGACTTGTAGTTTGGCAACAGCTGGAGGTCCGCTAATTGCATATCCCTGGTCTATCAGATACCCCTTGAAGATGCCCTACTTAAAAAGTGGGCTTCTCCCCCAGTGTCGACCCTCCAGTCGCCCGGTTGAACAAGGCCATCACTCTCCCAATGGAGGGGACTCCTGCATTTGAGGACCCCACTGACAGGAGGTCAGAAGTGGTGAGCAGAGCCATGTTTGCCTTGTTGGGATCCGCCCTACGGCCTGTGGTAGCGGCGACCCTTGTGTCTTAAACACCTACAGGTTTGGCAAAAATGTTGCACCTAGCTGTACAGGAGCATAATCTTCCTCCAGACACAGTTGCTTTGGCCCACCAACTGGTTCAGGGCCTGGTTTATGTGTGCGACGCCACGTTGGACGCGGCCCCTTTAATATCCAGGGCCTCTGTCTCGGCGGTGGTATTGCGTCGTCTTATCTGGTTGAAATGCTGGTCTGCTGACCTAGCCTTAGGAAGCTCCTGACGGATCTACCATTTAAAGGTGGTAGACCTTTCGGTGCTGCTCTGGATGACATCGTCATGGATGTCATGGGAGGTAAAAGCACTCTTCTTCCTTAGACTAGCAAGGGTGAGGAGGCCCGCCGCAAACAGGGGCCTTCCTTTCCAGCAAAACAGGGTTTTTTCGTCAGTCAGAGTCCACGGGTAGGCCCTCTCAGACTGACAGCAGTGCGGCTGGTGGGCACAAGTGCCCCTGGGTGCGTAAGCCGAACAAGCAGCTCCCAAGCCCGCCTCCGCGTGAAGTCTTGCCTCCGCCTGACTCTGGGGTGGGGGGACGACTTCGCAGGTCACGAATCGGTGGTCCTCCCGAATCTCCGACTGGTGGGTGTGCGAGGTGGTCACCTCAGGATACAGGATAGTATTCCGATCCTGGCCCCCAGACAGATTCTTTCCCTCAAATCTTCCTCTCCTTCCTACCTGTCGGGCAGCCCTCTTGGGGGCTGTACAAGATTTGATCAGGTCCGGAGTGATTGTGCCGGTTCCGTCACAGGAGAGTTTTCAGGGATTCTACTCGAATCTGTTTGTCGTCCCAAAAATAGGACGTGGTTCGACCTATCCTGGACCTCAAGGCCCTGAATGCCTTCGAGAAGGTGCAGAAATTCCGCATGGAATCCATTTGCATGGTGATCGCTACACTCCACCAAAGGGATTTTATCTGGCGTCCTTGGACTTCAAGGACGTCTACTTGCATGTTCCGATCTGCGCAAGTCACCCGAAGTTTCTGCTCTTTGCGATCAGCGAAGTCCACTATCGATTGTGGCTCTTCCTTTCGGCCTAGCCTCGGCACCAAGGGTATTCACCAAGGTGCTTGCTCCGGTTCTAGCCTTCTGTTACAGCGAGGTATTGCTGTCGTGGGCTATCTGGACGATCTTCTGCTAAGAGCAGAAAGTGGATCAGACTTAGAGGAAAGGTGACTATCGTCAATTAGACCCTCAGGGACTCGGGTGGTTCCTGAACATTCAGGAGTCAGTCCTGGTCCCGACTCAGTGTCTGGAGTATCTAGTTCTGATTCTGGACTCCTTGGAGGCAAAGGTATCCTACCTCTGGAGAAGTTGCTGACACTTCAGTCTGCGGTGCGGGTGCTGACATCCCAAAAATGGTTGTCAATCCGTTTTTTGCATGAGAGTCCCGAGACTCGTGGTGGCCTCCTTCGCGGCTGTTCCGTATGCCCAATCACACACCAGTGCATTGCAGAAGGAGATCTTGTCCACCTGGGACAAATCCCTGTTGTCCTTGGATCTTCAGATCCAGGTGATTCACCTGGTCAGGGCGCCCCTGACATGGTGGTTGGGATCCTTCGGCTCTTCGGTCCGGAAAGTCGTTCCCCTCCCATCCAATGGACGGTACTCACGACGGACACCAGCCTGACGGGCTGGGGTGGAGTCTGGGGAGTCCTGTCGGCTCAGGCCTTGGACTCCGGACGAGCCCGTTTACCAATCACTGTCCTGGAAATACGGGCCATCGGACTGTGTCTCTCCTCAGGTCGGAGAGAGTATACGGGGTCGCTCCATCAGGAGCCAGTCGGACACCACCACGGCGGTGGCGTATGTAAACCATCAAGGGGGAACTCGGAGCTCAGCTGCGGCTTCCGAGGTAGTCCGTATCCTGAAGTGGGCCGGAAGAAACGTGCCGGCTCTGTAGGCCATTTTACATTCTGGGCATAGACAATGGGCAGGCGGACTATCTGAGTCGCCAATCGCCAGACACCGGACCAAGTAGAGTGGTCCTTGCATATTTCAACTCCTTTACCGACGGTGGGGCACGCCGGATGTGGACCTGATGGCCTCTCGACTCAATCGCAAGGGTCGAGGTTGTGGCCAGATCCAGGGATCCTTGGGCGATGCCTCGGATGCGTTGGTGGCCCCATAGGGTCCTTATCGCCTGATATAAACTCCGGCGATCCTAATTGTTCCGGATTGGCCTCAGCATCACTGGTACGCTGATCTGGTACGTCTCTTTGCGGACGTTCCCTGGCGGTTGCCGATGAGGGAGGACCTTCAGTCTCAAGGTCCTATGTTTCATCCGGCTTACAGTCTCTGGCTTTAACGGCAGGGCTGTTAAAAGCCAGGTGTTGAGGGATCGAGGTCTCTCGGACTCGGTCATTTTGACCATGTTAAGGACACGGAAGTCTTCCTCCAGGCAGATCAGATCTATCACCGTGCCTGGAAAGCTTATATCGCCATGTGCGAAGCGCTGGACTGGCGTCCTCGGACGTATTCCGTCCCCAGAATCCTGCGTCCTCTGCAGTGTGGAGTGACCCAAAAGCTTGCTTTGAGTACCATCAAGGATCAGATTTCGGCCTTGGCCGTCTTCTTTCAGCGACCTCTAGCGGGTCATTTTCTTGGTTAGCACCTTGTGTTGGGGGTTCGCCATGTGCTCCCTCCTGTCAAGCCTCCTCTCCCACTGTGGGATCTGAATTTGGTGCTCTCGGTCATCCAGGAACCTCCTTTTGGGAATATCCGGGATATTCCCCTCTTGTCTTGTCTCAGAAGGTGGCCTTTTTAGTGGCAATCACTTCTGTTTGACGAGTGTCTGAGTTGGCGGCTTTGTCCTGCAAGTCGCCATATTTAGTCATCCATAAGGATAAGGCGGTGTTGCATCCGAGACCTTCCTTTTTTGCCAAAGGTGGTGTCGACCTTTCACATACATAAGGGCATTGCCCTCCCGTCCTTGTGTCCTCACCCATCGCATCCCAGAGAGTTTGCGCTGCACATATTGGAGGTGGTACGAGCCTTACGGGTGTACCTGTCTGCTACTGTTTCTATTCGGAAGTCCGACTCACTGTTTGTGACTGTCTCTGGTCCATAACAGGGCCAAGCGGTTTCGTCTGCCATCATTTTTAGGGGAATCAGACAAACCGTCATTCAAGCCTATGCTCTCAAAGGGCGGGCGCCTCCCTTTCCGGTTACGGTGCATTCCACCAGGGCAATTGGTGCTTCCTGGGTTTCCCGACATCAAGCGTCGGTTGCACAAGTGTGCAAGGCGGCGACCTGGTCGTTTGTTCATGCCTTTTCAGTTTTATAAGGTTAATGTGGCTGCATCTTCGGATGCTTCCTTCGGCCGCAGGGTGCTGCAGGCCGCTGTTTAAAGTTGCGACTCCTCCTTTGAGGAGCTCTGCCTTATTGGAGTGAAGTTTTGGTTTTTCCATTTATACTGCTCCCATCCCTCTTGACACTGCTTTGGGACATCCCACGTGTAAAGTGTAAAGAGGCACCGTGTCAGTCCATGGATGGTAAGAGAAAATAGGATTTTTTGTACTCACCGTAAAATCCTTTTCTCTGACATCCATGGACTGACACGGCACCCACCCTTCCTTTTAAGTTTGTACTGCTTTGTTACGAACTGAAGTCTGCTGACTATAGTGGGAGGGTTATGTCCGGAGGGACCACCCCCTGGGTGGGGCTGTTCAGCTCTGGCTTTTAGAATGTATGTATAACATTTCACATTCTGCCTAGGTCTTCTCCTGCAAGCAGGGACATAACCCATGTGTAAAGTGTGAAGAGACACCGTGTCAGTCCATGGATGTCAGAGAAAAGGATTTTACGGTGAGTACAAAAAATCCTATTTTTTTTTTTTTTTTTTTTTTTTTTTTTTTTTTTAACAAGTAACAGGATGTTTTGGGAGAGCATGGCTGCATGACTTCAGTCTCTGGGGAGTATCCATGACCTCTGCAGTACAAGTGATCGGGGAAGTAATTGTTCCGCAGTTGCTCATTTTTTTCTCTGTATTAAGTGAAAACAATGGTGTCTACACATTGTTGGCACAAAAGGAAGAATAGTTTCCCGAGGCCATGCAGGAACGTGCTGTATGAGTGTTGACATGGGCGCCTTCATGGTATAAGCTGCTATTGCTGGTTCTGCCCAGTGCCAGTGTTTTGTGTCTATCAGGAAATATAGAGTAACAACAGGAAGCAGCTTCGCTGGGAGAAATAGTTTTTCTCTCTCCTAGCAGAAACTTTTTTTTTTTCTCTTTATCTAGAAGCCACTGTGTTCTCCTCCCTTTTATCTCTCTCCCCCCTCATGGGCCCTTTTGTACACACTTGGCATTGTGTCTGCTGTTAAGACCTACTGAACTTTGATGACTGGCTACAGCAGTGTTTCTCAACTCCAGGCCTCAAGGCGCCCCAACAGGTCATGTTTTCAGGATTTCCCTCTAATGAAACAGCTTTGGTAATTACTAAGACCCCTTTCACACTGAAGGCGTTTTTCAGGCATTTTAGCGATAAAAATAGCGCCTGAAAACCACCTCCCATTCCACCCCAGTGTAAAAGCCTGAGTGCTTTCACACTGGGGCGGTGCGCTTGCGGGACGTTACAAAAGGTCCTGCAAGCAGCATCCTTGGGGCGGTTTAGGAGCGGTGTATACACCGCTCCTAAACCGCCCCTGCCCATTGGAATGCATGGGCAAGCTTCCGAAGAGTCCAAAAAGCGCCGCTTTGCCGTGGCTGAGTGTGAAAGGGGTCTAAGGCAGTGAAACTGATCAAATCACCTGTGCAAAATAATGGAAAGCCTGAAACATTGACCTGTTGGGGCACCTTGAGGACTGGAGTTGAGAGAAACGTTGGTCTACAGTGTTGCTCTTGTGCATTCAGATAAACACGGGCAAATACTTAAACTTTGTTTTTCTGACTCTTCTTGTGTTGCCACATGCTAGCTAAAACTTGAAATCTTACAAATATTGGAGGGCGTTTCTTTTTACCTTCCTTGTCCCATACATTCGAATTGGTGGATTCCATGTGTTCGGAGATTTCTAGGCAGATTAGAGCTACAATGTTTGTGTTTGCTCAGCTGTTTGGCTAAAGCTGTACTTTAAATGCAAATTACGGTAATTTGGGTCAGTTTCAGCGCACTGCACTCCCTCATGATCTTTGATCTACAAATAAAAAAGGATTTCAAGAGCACTATGGCTTTTCCACAGCTGTATTTAACACAAAGCCGTTACTATATTGTAGGACCCAAAGGCAGAATTATTATTTTTACATAACCCAAAATATTTTGGGTTACATAAGGCGGCGCAGAGACATGCAAGATGGCAGGCTGCGGATGACGGAGTCAAGTAAATGGACCACGGTGTCAGGGCTCAGCAGCCCTGATTATCATGATCAGTTTGCAGAGTTGAGGGCATAGCCAGGCAGAATCGGCCAGGTTTTTTTTTAGGTGATACGGTGTCCAAATGACACAGCACAAGCGCTGTACTGTATAACATTCTTTAAGGAAACAGGATCATCTTCTTTTTTTTTTTTGTTAAATGCTTTAAAGGAGGAAAACTATTCCCCCAACCTCCCCCTAGTGGAGTTTTTGGTCTGAAGGGCCCATCTGAGTTTTCATTTTTAAAGACCCCACCCCCCCAGAAATATGGCCTGGAGTGTTGTAGATGCACCTTGTATCACATTTTTTGTTGTAATGTAAATGATGTATATATTTAAAAAAAAATACTTTTTTTTTTTTTTTTTTTTTTTTTTATCATACCTTTTTAAACAATGAACATTTGATGAATGTGTTTTTTTCCCTATAGATGTTGAATAGCAGTCTTTTGGTCAGTGTCATCTAATACTATGTTGCAGGTATTGAATTTCTTCCTCTTGTTGCTCCCAGGTATGTCTGAGCTGCTGCTCGAGAGACTTGCTCGTAAAAGTTGACCAGATCTGCCACCAAAACAGCATCAAGTTCTTTGCGGGAGATGTCTTTGGTTATCATGGATACATGTTTGCTGACCTGGGAGAACATGAATTTGTTGAGTAAGTTGATCTGTAGGCTGACTTTCATGGCATCTGCCCTTTCTCAGTACCTGCGCACATTGGATTTTGTGATGTTTGCATATGACACATTGGCCCTGAATCAGTTTTTTAACCACTTGATGACCAGGCTTTTTCTGACGTTTTTTGTTTACAATTGTAAATCAGTATTAACCTCCAAACATTATACATTTGTTTTTGTTTTAGCATAGACCCTAGTGAATAAAATGGCGATCGTTGCAATTTTTATGTCACATGGTATTTGCGCAGCAGTTTTTCAAATGCAATTTTTTTTGTAAAAAATATACATTTTAATGAAACACTATATACCCCAATATTTTTTTAAATGTGAAAGATGATGTTACAACAAATAAATAGATACCTAACATGTCGCCCTTTAAAATTACGCAAGATCATGGAATAGCGACAAACCATGGTACTTAAAAATCTCCATAGGTGACATTTTAAACACCTTTTACAGGTTACCTGTTTAGTGTTAGAGGAGGTCTAGCGCTAGAATTATTGCTCTTGCTGTAACTTTCACAGCGATGCCTTACCTTTTTAAAAAAAGAAATACAAAATTACTTCCAGCCTGGACCACACGTGACCTCATGACGTTGCTCCGGTCCTTTAAGGCCAGAGAGGCGAACAAGAAGGATCTAGTCTTTAACTATGGTAGCAGCTGGATATATGTTTTTTTTTTTCTTTCAGACACCCTAGAGAAAAAAATGGAGGTCGTTGCAATAATTGGTCACACCGTATTTGCGCAGCGGTCTTAAAAATGCAATTTTATTTTTGGCCAAAAATTTATTTTTTAATTGAAAAATAAGAAAATCGTAAAGTTAGCCCAATTTTATTTTTTTATATATTACGAAAGCTAATGTTACGCCGAGTAAATTGATACCCAACATGTCATGCTTCAAAATTGCGCCTGCTTGTGGAATGGCGACAAACTTTGACACTTAAACATCTCCATAGACGACGTTTAAAAATTTCTACAGGTTACCAGTTTTGAGTTGGAGGAGGTCATTTGCTAGAATTATTGCTCTCGCTCTAATGATTGGCGATACCTCCACGTGTGATTTGGACACCGTTTACATATGCGGGCGAGACTTGCATCTGCGCCCGAGCATGAAGGGACGGGACGCTTTAAAAAAAAATAAAGTAAATTAAATAAGATTTTTTTTATTTTTTGTTTATACACTATCCCTTTAAAAAAAAAAAAAAAAAAGCTTGACCGGACCTCTTTAATGTGAGATCTGGGGTCAAAAAGAGCTCAGATCTCACATTTGTCCCGGCTCCGGTAAGCGGCTAGATGACCGGAAAGCGGCGGGTGGGCATCTCCCGCCGTCGATAAGTGATCTCGCAGGGAAAACCGCCGCGGAGACCACATTTATCTTAAAGCAGACCGCCCGTTGTTAAAGAAAATATTGATGTTATGACAGCTAGCTGTCAAAGGACGACGTATATCGACGGCGGGCGGCCTGGAAGTGGTTAGAGAGCCAGCCGCCGGCGAAAAAAGACTATACCGAGGTTTGGGCTGATATCTTCAGCCATAATCCCAGTAAACCACTTGCAAACCGCAACGTGTATATATACGTATTGCAGTCGGCAAGTGGTTAAAGAGTGTTTGTGACAGATCCGCAGGTATTTTTCTGTACTTGCAGTGTTCTTTATAGTGATAAAACTTGGAGAAATGTGCATGTATTGCATTTTTTTTTTTTCCTTCTCATTTTGTCAATCCGAACTTTAACATATATCTGATGCTATGTCTGCTTTAAATAGAAAATGTTGCCTTGTGTATACAGGGCAGGGTCTCCTAAAGAGCCTCCCCCACCCTACAGTACTCATACTCGTCTTGCTAGCGCTGCCCCCATGATCCTGTCTCCATTGAAGCCAGCAAAAATACCCGGTGCTTCCAGTATATGTAAGTATATATGACCACCATCAATGTAAAAGTGTTCAGGTTTAGAAGCCAGCTACTAGGCCTGAACACTGTCGCAGCACCTAAGGAGTGGAAATCACTGCTTTCCCTAGTGTCTGGCAATAGGGATTTTATTCCTGGCTGAGATTAAGGACCAGCAGGGGAATGCTGGCAAGGCGAGAATCAGTGGGTTGGGAAACTGCAAAACTTTCTTTGCCCTGAATGGAAAAGGTGATGTGTTTAACCACCTCAATATTGGACACTTTCACCCCTTCCTGTCAGGCTAGTTTTCAGATTTCAGCGCTGTCACACTTTGAATGACAGTTACTCAGTCATGCAGCACCGTACCCAAATGACATTTTTATAATTTTTTTGAGACCGATAAATCTTTCTTCTGGTGGTATTTTATTACCACTGGGTTTTTTATTTTTAGTAAATAAAGGCCCCATGCACACAGGGCGTTTTTACAGCCGCTTTTTTTAGAGCTTAAAAACGCCTGTCCATGTTTTGTAAACATTTTTTGAAATTTTTTTGACCTTTTAAATAAAAAAAAAAAATAAAAAATCCCGGACCTCAAAAACGCAAATCGCGGCGTTTTTTGCGCGTTTATGCGCGTCAGTCGTTTTTGCAGCTCGAACCTGGAGCTCCAGAACGCACTGGAATTGGTTTTTTTTTGCAGCTGGAAAACGCCTATGCCACTTGGAGCTCATAAAAGCTCTAGTGTGCATGACACAATAGAATAACATGGATGGGCGTTTTGAAGCTGTAAAAAAAAACGTCTAAAGCTGCTGTTAGCAGCTGCAAAAACGCCCTGTGTGCATGGGGCCAAAGACCGAAAATCAGGGGGGAAAAAATGTTGTTTTCCTCGTTTTCGGGTTATAAAATTTTACAAATATTCTTCATAAATATTAGGCCAAAATGTATTCTGCTACATTTCTTTGGAAAAAATAACGCGAATCAGTGTATATTATTTAGTCTGTGTGAAAGTCTACAAACTATGGTGTTTAGATTTGAAAATCAGTCCTGATGTACTGATGACCTATCTTGGTTATAAGCAATTTTTTTATGAATGGCATCCATTCATCCTGTCTGTACCATTGTAACACGGTTATTGGCCACAGCCATTACATGGTTCAGATGCACTGTGATTTGCCCTCTCTATGATGTGATCACTGTGACTGATGGAAATCAACACAATAGTATACAATGAATGGCTATGAATGAAAATCCTTCATTGTGATCTGGTGTGATTGGTCACAGCGATCACATGGTACCAGCAGTGGCCCGTTATAATGATCTGTCATCTGCTGTGTCGGTCTGATCCTGGGAGGATGTCCTATGGGAGAGCTCCCACACGGCTGTCATTTGACAGTAGGCCAGGCGGAAGCAGTTAATTATTACTATACTGACTTATTACTGATGCAGCTCAAGCACTATGCAGAGTTATACCTAATGTGAGTATGCATGTGCTCTTTAAAAACCTTTTTTACTAGGACATGTTTCCGGTCAGCTGTTTGAACAACATGACCAGCTCCATTGGGGACATGATTTGCCATCACCCAGAGCTACTTTGGCCTCTTTGTTAAAGTAATTGTAAAGCCAAGTTCTTCTTCTTCTTTTTTTTTTTTTTTTTTTTTTTTTATAACAAACCTCATACTTGCTTCCCACTGTGCAGTTGGTTTTGCACAGAGTGGCCCCGATCCTCAACTTCTGGGATCTCTCGGCGGCTCTCGTGGTGACTCCTCACATCGTATAACCACCTAGGAGAAGCGATCTCCCGGGGGGGGGGGGGGTTACCGTATATACTCGAGTATAAGCTGACCCGAATATAAGCCGAGGCACCTAATTTTACCACAAAAACTGGGAAAACTTATTGACTCGAGTATAAGCCTAGGGTGTTCATCTGCTTGCCTCACTTTGCCTCACTTTGTCTCACTGTGCCCATGACTAGACTTACGTTTAACATGGGAGTATATGAAAGGGGTGCCCGGCTTTGAAAAATCTGTGCTCTCCGGCCGTAGGTCCCCCGGACAGCAAACTTTGCACACTTGTAGAGGAAGAGTGGAACTATATGTGTGCCAAGTTTGGGGTCCAGGGGACCTACGGCCGGTCGGCACCAGGTCCCCAAAGTCCGGGAGATCAGGCGCAAAAAGGTGACTCGAATATAAGCCATGGGGGGCATTTTCAGCACAAAAAAACTCGGCTTAAACTCGAGTATATACGGTACCTTGCGGGCTCGCTCCCCCGAGTCCAGCATTCAGCGTCCATAGACGCCGAATGTAGCATTCGCCCCTGCGTCATTGGATTTGATAGCAGCGGGAGCCAATGGCTGCGCTGCTATCAATCTTTCCAATCAAGAGCCGAGAACAACGGGCAGAGAAAGAGAGCGTGTCTCCGCCGCAGGGAATTCCAGGGTTCAGGTGAGTAAAGGTTGGGGGGGCCGGTCACTAGAAGAATTTTTTAAGAGGCAGCTATGACTTTAGAAGTACATTAAAGGCAAATAAATTAATTCTGCATTGTTTCCAAATGATGCCCAATAGCGGTAGTCCAGGAATCAAGACTCTATCCAAGATAGACTTCAGGCGGAAGATGTCAACTTATAGGTGGAAATCCTATTTAATGAGCGTTTTTCTTTAATGTGTTTTGAGCTTCTTGCTTTTGTAGATAGAATTATATGTTTTCCTGTACTCCCAAGTAATGAGGTTTTACTTCTGACAGCGATTTGTCTAAGCCAAGTGCCATGATGCGATTGGCTTTGCGCTATTGCCCAGCTTCACCTTCCCTTGTGATTACTGACACCTTTAACGACAAATATGTTCTTGCTAATTTATTCCAATCTGCATCATTACAAAACTTAGTGAGAAGCACATGTTCATCTTTGAACGTGAAGGTTGGAACGTGTGTTCTATACGTTGAGTTGATTGCAAAATTTAACATGTTGGTGACCTTTTGTTAGGACAGACCTGTGCTTTATGTAAAGCTGGCAATTTTGATGCTTGTAAACCTCGGCACACATGCCTGACTACTAGGTGACTGGAGGTGAAAGGTACAAACACTCACTGGCCACTTTATTAGGTACACATGTTCAATTTCTTGGCAACACAAATTGCTAATCAGCCAATCACACGCCAGCAACTCAATGCATTTAGGCATCTAGACGTGGTGAAGACGACTTGCTGAAGTTCAAACCAAGCATCAGAATGGGGAAGTAAGAGGTTTCAAGTGACTTTGAACGTGGCATGGTTGTTGGTGCCAGACAAACTGGTCTGAGTATTTCAAAAATTGCTGATCTAGGATTTTCACGCACAATCAACTCTAGGGTTTACAGAGAATGGTCCTAAAAAGAGAAAATATCCAGTGAGCGGCAGTCGTGTGGAGGAAAATTCCTTGTTGAGGTAAGAGGAGAAAGCGCAGACTGGTTCGAGGTGAAAAAGGCAACAGCATTATAAATAACCACTCGTTACAACCAAGGTATGCAGAACACCATCTCTGAATGCACAAAACATCCAACCTTAAAGCAGATGGGCTACAGCAGCAGAATACCACACTGGGTTTCCTGTCAGCAAACAGGAAACTGAGGGTACAATTTGCACAGGCTCACCAAAATTGGACAACAGAAGATTGGAAAAACGTTGCCTGGTCTGATGAGTCTCGATTTTCAGATGGTGCGGTCAGAATTTGGCATAAACATGAAAGCATGGATCCATCCTGCCTTATATCAACGGTTCAGGCTGGTGGTGTAATGGTGTGGGGGTTATTTTCTTGGCACACTTTTGGCGCCTTGGTACCAATTGAGCATCGTTTAAACACCACGGCCTACCTGAGTATTGTTGCTGACCATGTCCATCCCTTTGACTACAGTGTACCCATTTTCTGATGGCTCCTTCCAGCAGGATAATGTACCACATCGCAAAGCTCAAATCATCTCACCACTAGTTTTTTGAACATGACAATGAGGTCACTGCACTCCAATGGCCTCCACAGTCACCAGATCTAAATCCAATAGAGCATCTTTGGGATGTGGTGGAATGGGAGATTGGCATCATGGATGTGCAGCAGACAAATCTGCAGCAACTGCATGATGCCATCGTGTCAATATGGACCAAAATATCTGAACAATGTTCCTGAAATCTTGTTGCATCAATGCCATGAAAAATTAGGCAGTTCTAAAGGCAAAAGGGGGGTCTAACTCATTGCCAGCTAGGTGTATCTAATAAAGTGGCCGGTGAGTGTATATTTGGTTTGTCTGCCTTGTGTGTAAACATCCTTGCTTATGATAAGCTGAAAATTTGTTCTAATCTGTAATAAGAAAAAAAGAAAATAAATAAAATCCTTTTTTTTTTTTTCTCCCCTCTAAGTTCACAGCCATCTTTAAAGAGAACTTAAAGCCTAATGATAATTCCGATAGCCAGAAAAGTTGTTTGTTCCCCTTTCTGATCCCGGCCTTTACATTTCTAAGGGCTTGACTTTGGACATGTCCAAGGAGGAAGGCACTTTCTGCTCATAGGATAATAAAGGTGATGGTTAGACTGGACCTCGTTTGAGGGTTGGGATTATTGGCTGTAAAGTTGAGGTAATGGACTTCTTGGGTTATAAGTGAAACCAGAAAAGGAGGGTGCACAAAATTGGCTTTTTTGATGAGAAATCACATAATTTTGTGGTGTTAGCTGTTGGGAAATACAGTATCTCACAAAAGTAAGTACACCCTCACATTTTTGTAAATATTTTATTATATCTTTTCATGTGACAACACTGAAGAAATGACACTTTGCTACAATGTAAAGTAGTGAGTGTACAGCTTGTATAACAGTGTAAATTTGCTGTCCCCTCAGAATACCTCAACACTCAGCCATTAATGTCTAAACCACTGGCAACAAAAGTGAGTACACCCCTAAGTGAAAATGTCCAAATTGGGCCCAAAGTGTCAATATTTTGTATGGCCACCATTATTTTCCAGCACTGTCTTAACCCTCTTGGGCATGGAGTTCACCAGAGCTTCACAGGTTGGCACTGGAGTCCTCTTCCCTTCCTCCATGATGACATCACAGAGTTGGTGGAGGTTAGAGACCTTGCGCTCCTCCACCTTCGGTTTGAGGATGCCCCACAGATGCTCAATAGGGTTTAGGTCTGGAGACATGCTTGGCCAGACCATCACCTTTACCCTCAGCTTCTTTAGCAAGGCCGTGGTCGTCTTGGAGTTGTGTTTGGGGTTGTCATGTTTGGAATACTGCCCTGCGGCCCAGTCTCTGAAGAGAAGGGGATCATGCTCTGCTTCAGTATGTCACAGTACATGTTGGCATTCATGGTTTCCTCAATGAACTGTAGCTCCCCAGTGCTGGCAGCACTCTTGCAGCCCCAGACCATGACACTCCCACCACCATGTTTGACCTTAGACAAGACACACTTGTCTTTGTATTCTTCACCTGGTTGCCGCCACACACACTTGACACCATCTGAACCAAATACGTTTATCTTGGTCTCATCAGACCACAGGACAGGGTTCATGTATTCCATGTCCTTAGTCTGCTTGTCTTCAGAAAACTTGCAGGCTTTCTTGTGCATCCTCTTTAGAAGAGGCTTCCTTCTGGGATGACATCCATGCAGACCAATTTGATGCAGTGTGCGGTGTATGGTCTGAGCACTGACAGGCTGACCCCCCACCCCTTCAACCTC
Organism: Rana muscosa; assembly: GCA_029206835.1. Lineage (NCBI taxonomy): Eukaryota > Metazoa > Chordata > Amphibia > Anura > Ranidae > Rana > Rana muscosa. The sequence continues at coordinate 75,524,522 of CM055125.1, forward strand.
TGCAGCAATGCTGGCAGCACTCATACGTCTATTTCCGAAAGACAACCTCTGGATATGACGCTGAGCACAAAAACTCAATCTCTTTAGTCTGCCAAATCGCGGCCTGTTCTGAGTGGAACCTGTCCTGTTAAACCGATGTATGGTCTTGGCCACCCTGCTGTAGCTCAGTTTCAGGGTCTTGACAATCTTCTCTTTAGCCTAGGCCATCTTCATGTACAACAACAATTTTTTTTTTTCAGATCCTCAGAGTTCTTTGCCATGAGGTGCCATGTTGAACTTCCAGTGATCAGTATGAGAAAGTGAGAGCGATAACACCAAATGTAACACACCTGCTCCCCATTCACACCTGAGATCTTGTAACACTAACAAGTCACATGACTCCGGGGAGGGGAAAATGGCTAATTGGGCCCAATTTGGACATTTTCACTTGGGCGTGTACTCACTTTTGTTGCCAGCGGTTTAGACATTAATGGCTGTGTGTTGAGTTATTTTGAGGGGACAGCAAATTTACACTGTTATACAAGCTGTACACTCACTACATTGTAGCAAAGTGTCATTTCTTCAGTGTTGTCACATGAAAAGATAAAATATTTACAAAAATGTGAGGGGTGTACTTACTTTTGAGATACTGTACTTCTATTTATTACAAAGCTCTTTCTGTTTTAATTATATTTTGTGATGCAGGATGTAGTATTTTCCCATGTGAATAGTTGTGCCAATCTAAAGGGTTTTTTACTTTAGTTTCTGTTTTGTTTCAGGGAGAAGATGAAGGTGACAAAAGGTAATAAGGATGTTGAAGATGGTCCAGAGGCTAAGAAAGCAAAGATTGATGCTACAGAGAGTACAATGATTAAAAAGGTACCACGTGTAAGGGGGAGGGGAGGGGGGTTAGCTTGCTTCGGGTGAGGAGCTGTAAATAGAACAAAGTGTACGTTCTACTTTGCTTCAGATAATTTGCATTAAAGGGGAATCCATAGAAAATGGAATTTCCCATCTTTTGTGTTGTAGGAAGGGGTCCTGACCTCTCTGCCTGAGTTACTACGTGGAGGGGTCCTGAGCAGACGGGGGATTTCCAGTTTTCCTAAAAATACTGTTTGAAGATCTGAGTGTTGTAAGCTATACATATTAGCAGCCGGTGTGAAATACTGTATTGTCAATGCCATGTGAAGACGAATAGGTTCTTGTCTCGCCTAAAGCCCTGCATAGTTATTAATATGGCTTTTGGCATTCTAAAACCGTACATTTTTGAAGCACAAGACACAACTTAAAAACTTTAATTTCCAAAACGTCTTTCAGGACAGCACCCGAGAGATCATGGCTCCTCCTCCTACAGGAAACACCTCATCAATTAATTCTTTAATTGGAGGCCTCCACGTTGCTTCCATCAGTTTTTTGTGTTTCCTCCAGCCGGAGGAACACCTCTGGTGAGAGCCACGATCTCTCAGGGCTTTCCTGGGAGACAAGGTTCTCAGTCAGTCTTTTTTTCTTAGGAGAGTGATCCTCCCACTTACCTCCTAGCATGGATGGTCCCGTGGGCTCCCTCTCCCTCTTCCGTGCTCGGGGAGAGCCTGTACAGCCCGGGAGTGCTGCCTCCTTTTTGTCTTCAGAGCGGTGGTTTGCTGTGTTCTCGCCGACCGATTGCGAATAGCGGCGTGGAGCTTTACAGCGGCCGCCATTGTTCTGGTGGCCGAGGAGAGCCTCGGCCGCGTCCTGTATGGGAAGAGGCAGCACTTCCGGGTCGGCGCGCGCGTCATTTCCGGCCGCAAAGCGCAGAGGGAGAGGGCAGGGTCACCTGGTGCCTTAAAGTTCCGGTTCCAGGTCAGCGCGGCGGCGTTTTCGAATCTGGAACCGGCATTTTTTTCTTCACCACGCATCCGCAGACAGCTATGGACAGCGATGCAGCGGATAAGGGGGCAAGCCAAGGCACCAGCAAGGCTAAGGTAAGGGACTGTGTCCTATTTTACACTGGGCCGTTTTCTCCTGTGGGGGGGGGTATTCACCTTCTTCCCCCACCCCCCATCTCCCTGGTGGTGCAGTGGCTGGTGATTTAGCATGTCTGCATAATACTAGGGGTCTTTTTGTAAAAGGTGGTGGTGGTGCATGGCTTGCGGGGCACAAGGAAGTGAAAGTGTTTTTTCCTATGTGTACCTGGGTGTATTGATTTGTACTGTGTAACAGTTTTTTCTTAGCGTGGTCCCTGGTTTTTTTCTTTTCTGTTTGTGCAGGCCAAAAGTTCTGCTCAACCAGTGAAGAGAAGGTGCCCTGTCTGCAAGGAAAAGTTAAGCGAGGCTTGGACCAAGTCGCTTTGTGCAGATTGCACTGCAAATGTAGTCAGGGAAGAGTCTCCATCCTTTTGTGGTGATCTAGTATCTACAATTAAGGATGAACTCCGTGCCACCTTTCAAGCTTTTAGGTCAAACCTAAGAGAAGAACCAGGCCCTTCAAGGGAACCTAGGGCTCCGCAGCCTTCTTCAGAACCCCAAGACGGCTCTCAAATATTATTGGGAGGTCCGATAGACGCTTCCCAAGAATCTGCTTCCCTTGCTCCAGATGGAACAGACTCTGAGGAGGAAGAAAATGAAGCAGAGAGCGCTTCTAAGTACAAAATGTCGCTTGAAGAAGTCGCAGGACTTTTAAAAGTAATCCATGCGACTTTGGGGATTGAAGAGGAAAAGAAGGAGCTCTCCCTACATGACCGCATGTATGCAGGTTTGGGTGATCCAAAAAGCCGTGTTTTTCCAGTCCATTCAATAATCTCGGACATGATTAAAAAAGAGTGGTTGGAACCCGAGAAAAAGCCATTTTTTTTTTCCCGGTCTCATAAGAGAAGATTTCCATTTGAGGACAACCCGGATTCCATCTGGAACAAGGTTCCAAAACTGGACTCTGCTTTTTCACAGGTCTCAAAATCAACTGACCTTGCCTTTGAGGACATGGGCATGTTAAAGGAGCCCATGGACAAAGGAATGGATTTGCTTCTTAAAAGGGCTTGGCAGTCTGTAATGAACAATCTAAAACCAGCAATAGCAACAACCTGTGTCGCTAGGAATTTAGAACACTGGATTAACCAGACGAAGACCCATGTTACGGCAGATTCTCCAAAACAGGAGATTCTGGACTCATTTACAACGCTTTCTGCAGCAGTATCATATATTGCGGATGCTTCAGCAGAATCCATTCGTATGTCAGCCAGGTCAGCGGCTTTGACCAATTCTGCTAGGAGAGCCTTGTGGCTTAAAACTTGGCCAGGAGATGCTGCATCTAAAAATAGACTGTGTAGCATTCCCTTTACAGGGAATTTGCTATTTGGTTCTGAGCTGGAGTCCATTCTTGACCGTACGGCTGACAAAAAGAAGGCGTTTCCGGTCAAAAAACAACAGGTACAGACCCGTAAGCGTTTTTTTTCGTCCCCAAAAAGGACAACAGGAAGGGAAAACGCAAACAAAAGGAAGCAGTGGTCTTCCCAGAAACCAAAAGGTAGGAGTGGAGTGCTCTTCCATCCTCCTGCGACCCCCGGAAAGCCGCAGTGACAATCCACCCCAAGTAGGGGGAAGACTCCAGGAGTTCATTCCCCAGTGGAGAGACATCACTACAAATCAGTATATTGTAAACATGCTCTCCCAAGGATATGTGGTGGAATTCACGGAAGAACCCCCAAAGAGATTCCTAGTGACAAACGTCCCGAGGGATCCGGTCAAGGCACTCGCCATGAAGTCCCTAATTCAGGAACTGATATCCCAGAGAGTCATTGTTCCGGTTCCAACAAAGGAGTTCTTCCAGGGGTTCTATTCTCACGTTTTCCTTGTACAGAAACCTTCAGGAAAGTACCGCCTCATCCTAAATCTAAAAATGCTGAATTTGTCAGTAGAATACAAAAGATTTCGGATGGATTCCATTTTCTCAGTAAGAAGCCTCCTGAGTCAAGGATGCTTCATGGCGTCAATAGATTTGCAGGACGCATACCTCCACATTCCTATTGCTGCCAGATCTCAGAGATATCTGAGGTTAGCACTGAGAGAAGGGAAGAAGGTGGTACACCTGCAATTCAGAGCTCTTCCATTTGGCCTGTCATCTTCTCCAAGGGTGTTCACGAAGGTAATGGCCGAAGCTCTAGCACCCTTGCGTCTAGAGGGAATTTCAGTGATTCCTTATCTAGACGACCTGCTACTGTTTGCTCAAACAAGAGATGGACTTCAGAGAAACTTGGATAGAGCACGTGCTCACCTAGAATCCATCGGATGGATACTAAACCTCCAAAAGTCCAATCTGATTCCCTCTCAGGAGGTGTTATTCCTGGGTTTCCGTATCAACTCTGTGGAGCAAAAGATTTTTCTCCCAGAAGAAAAACGGGAAAAGCTGTTAAAGGTTGTGTCACTCTTACAAACCAGTCAGCTTCTGTCCATCAGGAGGGTCATGTCAGCATTAGGAACCCTGACCTCTTCCATACCGGCAGTACAATGGGCAAAGCTCCATTTCAGGCCACTGCAAAAGTTTCTGTTAAAAATCTGGGATCGCCAGCAGAATTCACTAGATTCACTGGTGAAGATCCCCACCAAAGTAAAGAGGAGTCTCTGGTGGTGGAAGAACCAGGCAAGACTCTCAGCAGGCCTGTTATGGTCCTTTCCAACCCAGGTAAGGCTAACAACCGATGCCAGCTCCTGGGGTTGGGGGGCTCACATGAGCGGTCGTTGGGCTCAGAGATCTTGGTCCACAAGGGAAGCACTGAGATCTTCAAACTGGAGGGAACTAAAGGCGATAGAAATGGCCTTATTGTTCTTTGCAGAAGAAGTCCAAGGGCGACATACACAAATTCTGTCGGACAACGCCACGGCGGTGGCTTACATAAACCGACAAGGGGGCACCAGAAGCAGAATACTTCAAGGCCTAGTAGAGAGCATTCTAAATTGGGCAGAGCTCCATACTCAATCCTTGTCCGCGGTCCATCTAAAAGGGACCCTAAACAGGATAGCGGATTTCCTCAGCAGGAACCAGGTGTACGAAGCGGAGTGGCAATTGAATCCAGATGTCTTCAATCTAATAGTGAAGAAATGGGGACAGCCAAGAGTGGATCTCTTTGCGACTCAGGAAAATACACAAATATCTCTTTTTTTCCCTGAACAGGAACGAGTCATCTCTTGGGGTAGATGCTCTGGCGCACAGTTGGAATTTTCACCTCAGCTACGCCTTCCCTCCTTTTCAGCTGATTCCGCAGGTCATAACAAAAATCCAGAAAGAGGATACGACAGTAATCCTCATCACTCCCTTCTGGCCCAAGAGGCCTTGGTTTTCGGCTCTTTTACAGATGCAGATCAAACCATACTGGCATCTTCCCTTGAGGCAAGACCTTCTGTTACAAGGTCCGCTGTTTCACCAAGAAGTAGAAAAGCTAAAACTCACAGCCTGGCTTCTGAGGAGCAGCTCTTAAGGAGAAAAGGATTCTCGGATAGGTTGGTGGCTACCCTCCTATCTAGCAGAAAGAATGTTACCAGAGCAATATATCACAAAGTCTGGAAAGTCTTTAACTCTTGGTGCACTACATCCGGCAGACCATTAAAGCAGATTTCTTCTATCTTGGAATTTCTGCAAGAAGGAGCAGACAAGGGCCTAGCGATCAGTACCCTAAAAGTTCAGGTTGCCGCACTGGGGGTATATTTTGAGAAATCTATTTCATCAGAACCCCTAGTAAACAGATTCTTTAAAGCCCTCACTCGGGCTAGACCGATAGTGATCAAAAACTGTCCGTCATGGAACTTATCAGTCGTTCTACAGGCCCTGACCAGGGAACCTTTCGAACCTCTCAATTTAACCTCCCTGAAGCTAATTACTTTAAAAACAATTTTTCTAGTAGCTATTACAACAGCTCGAAGGATCAGTGAGCTGCAAGCTTTATCTATCAGGGAACCATTTTTTTCTATTTTTTCAGACAGAATTGTGCTGAAGACGGATCCTAACTTTTTACCAAAGGTTGCCTCAGTTCAATTGCCAGATGGTTGAGAATGGCTATCTCAGACGCCTATTCCCTTACAGGCCAGGAGAGTCCAGTAAGTATCAGGGCTCATTCTACTAGAGCTTCGGCGGTGAGTTGGGCAGAAAAAGCTGGTGCCACCCCCGAACAAATCTGTAAGGCAGCTACATGGACAAGTCTGACGACCTTTGCCCGTCATTATAGATTAGATCTCATGACGGCTGGGGACCAGGCTTTCGGAAGGAAAGTCTTACAGGCTGTTGTCCCACCCTAAATGGGGTAAGTCTCGATTATCCTCTCGGGTGCTGTCCTGAAAGACGTTTTGGAAAAATGCAAGTTAGACTTACCGGTAACTTGTTTTCCAATAGGCTTTCAGGACAGCAGGATCCCGCCCTTTTTTTATGCTGTGGCTGTAATACTATGTAATAACTGTCGCTTATGTGTTGCAGCTGGGGCTGGAGGTTCTCTACAAACAACTGATGGAAGCAACGTGGAGGCCTCCAATTAAAGAATTAATTGATGAGGTGTTTCCTGTAGGAGGAGGAGCCATGATCTCTCGGGTGCTGTCCTGAAAGCCTATTGGAAAACAAGTTACCGGTAAGTCTAACTTGCATTTTTTTCACTTCTCTTGCCCATACTGGACATAGTCCAACCAAGAACTGTTTAGAGCCTGGTACATGGACTGTATCTTTTTTTTTTTTTCTCCCTTTTTTATTGTTTCTCTTGTTTTATGCTCAATGGTTGAATAGTAGCTGTGCATATGAGAGTGTTCAGAGCCGGAGTTAGAATCGCTTTCTCTCCTTCTTTCTCTTCTTTCTTTTAGTTTGATAGTTCTATTGGACATGATTTCCAGCAAGGCTGTTCCAACTGTTTTGTTAACAATGGCTGACAATCTCGTGTAAAAGTGCTAATGGTAATTGTGACGAATAATTTACTTGGTGACACTAAAAAAAAAAAAAAAAATGGGAGGAATGAAAAATACTAACTACCGTATATACTCGAGTATAAGCCGACCCGAATATAAGCCGAGGCATCGAATTTTACCACAAAAAACTGGGGAAACTTATTGACTCGAGTATAAGCCTAGGGTGTCCATCTGCATGCCTCACTGTGTCCATCTGCATGCCTCACTGTGTCCATCTGCATGCCTCACTGTGTCCATCTGCATGCCTCACTGTGTCCATCTGCATGCCTCACTGTGTCCATCTGCATGCCTCACTGTGTCCATCTGCATGCCTCACTGTGTCCATCTGCATGCCTCACTGTGTCCATCTGCATGCCTCACTGTGTCCATCTGCATGCCTCACTGTGTCCATCTGCATGCCTCACTGTGTCCATCTGCATGCCTCACTGTGTCCATCTGCATGCCTCACTGTGTCCATCTGCATGCCTCACTGTGTCCATCTGCATGCCTCACTGTGTCCATCTGCATGCCTCACTGTGTCCATCTGCATGCCTCACTGTGTCCATCTGCATGCCTCACTGTGTCCATCTGCATGCCTCACTGTGTCCATCTGCATGCCTCACTGTGTCCATCTGCATGCCTCACTTTGCCTCACTGTGTCCATCTGCATGCCTCACTTTGCCTCACTGTGTCCATCTGCATGCCTCACTTTGCCTCACTGTGTCCATCTGCATGCCTCACTTTGCCTCACTGTGTCCATCTGCATGCCTCACTGTGTCCATCTGCATGCCTCACTGTGTCCATCTGCATGCCTCACTGTGTCCATCTGCATGCCTCACTTTGCCTCACTGTGTCCATCTGCATGCCTCACTTTGCCCATGACTAGACTGACGTTTAACATGGGAGTCTATGGAAGGGATGCCCAGTTTTGAAAATTCGGTGCTCCCCGACCTTAGATCCTCAAGACACAAAACTTTGCACACTTGTAGAGAAGAAATAGGGCTATATGTGTGCCAAGTTTGGGATCCAGGAAACCTATGGTCGGCCGGTACCGGGTCCTCAAAGTCACCAGAGAAATTACCGTTTTAACATGGGAGTCTATGGAAGGGGTTCCCAGCTTTGAAAAATCGGTGCTCCCCGGCCGTAGGTCCTCCGGACAAAAAAACTTTGCACACGTGTAGAGGAAGAGTGGGACTACCTGTGTGCCAAGTGTGGGATCCATGGGATCTATGGCCGGCCGGTACCGGGTTCTCAAAGTTCGGAAGATCAGGCACGAAAAGGTGACTCGAGTATAAGCCGAAGGGGGCATTTTCAGCACAAAAAAATGTGCTGAAAAACTCGGCTTATACTCGAGTATATACGGTAATTCACACTATTGTCCTTTATATCCATGAATAAAATCCATAGGTGGCGTAGGGGAGCTGCGCCCCCCCCCCCCCCACGCTAGTCACGAAAAAAGTGTCCTACACAGCTGTCTATGGGAAGCGTGACATCCTTGCAATGACGTGATTGCATCTGACATGCTTCATTGGTTTTCTTTGGGCAGTCCTTTGGGGCGCAAAGCAATGTGACCCGTACACTCCCACACTCTAGAATAATTCTGCCTTTTGGGGTTTGATTAGCGCAGCCCGTCACTTCCGGTTCCCCCTGGCACTGGATGGAACGCAAGGCCTGAGCAGCACCTCCTCTCCATGTCTCGGAGGGACCGGTAAGCACCGGTGGCGGCGTGATTGAATCACTTGTGCCTGCGATATGGGATGGAAAGATGTGGTGAACTTTAAACTGGCCACTCGCTGCTGAAACAACTGCTGGCTGCTGCTAGACACAGGAAGGGAAGAGTGGTTGCTTGGGCTTAGTTCATGGACATGTCTGACACTCTGAGTTAGCTGGTGGTGAACTTCAGACTGGGCACCAGGAGCGACCAGTCACGCTGTCCCTGACTGACTCCCAGTGTGTTGCTGCTGGTTGCGCTGCATCACTAGGAACCCCTCATAATGGCACAGTGGGTGTACAGACCTGGGAACTAAGCACAGGGATGGTGGAAACCCCTCATAATGACACAGCGCGTGTCCAGACCCAGGAACTAAGCACAGGGATGGTGGAAACCCCTCATAATGCGGCCAGCAGGTGTACAGACCTCGGTTCGTGAGCACCAGCTGCCACTGGTTGGAACCTTTGTTTATCTGAATTTTGAACCTGTAACTTGATTGGTCAATATGGGCAGCAGCTACTTTTTCCTTATTTTCTCTTATTTTTATAGCTAGAACCTTCGTTGTGTGTGTTTTTTTTTTTTTTTTTTTTTTTTTAATAAAACACTAACTGTGTTCTTGTACACTGTTCAACTGCAGTATGTAGTTTCAAAACCGTATTCAAGTTCGACTTTTGCATCTTACCGAATAAGACACGATAGATTATCGTTGGATGTCTTTTGTCAGGTGCCACATCCAAATGATTTAGACAAGAAGAAAATGTATCCCGTGACTGGACTTTTAAGACACTCAAGTATAAACATTTGTAGATACCGAATAAGTGGACTATTTTTGTTAAACTGCATTTTTTATGAATGCAAAGCAACAGGCTTTCTTTATCCCCCTCTTCACAGCAGCACATATACCCACCTTTGCTTCACTCTTTTCAGCTGGCAGGAGTCTGGAAAGTACTCGGTACTTTTCAGTGTGGAATGGCATGGGACTCACTCCCTGTGACAGCGCTGGACTTATTGCCAAACACCAGCAATGTTCTAGAGGGATAGAGGGAGGGCTCATGGTCCTTTGAAAACTACAATTTGAGCATTTCATTTATGAGAAAAGCTTACATCTCCCTGAGATGACCCTTTATAACTCAGCTCCAACCCCAGTAAGTCATGGCTTTTTGGTCACTTAACCTTTATGGTAACATTCATGGCAGAAATTTAAAGGTGCTTATGTACAAAGTTATTGAACCAGGCACTCTGGGGGATGAACTTTTCATACATTTCTTAACATAGGGATGGCCATTTTAAAAGCTGTTTGAAGTTAATAAAAAACATGAAAATAAAATCTCCATACAAATGTTAATGCGATGCAAAAAATTGGCAAACAATGACAGTTGGTAAACTGACATGGGGTATACAAAGTACAGTACATAGAAGCGCTTTTTCATAACTAATTTTGCTAACTTCCCAGCCACACATATTCACCACAACTGCTTCTTTTATTGTGCTCTCTGCACTTTCTTTGCTACAAACCATGCCTCATGACTTGAATAGGCTTGCAGTCTTTGTTGCTATGCTGTGCTTGGTGGCAGTCCACATGTACTGTATGAAGGCCTTTTTGGTCTGACCCAACAGGTTTAGACTGGGTGCTGTATACCCGTGCACTTATCTAGCTCAATTATGTATTGGTATAGGTGTTTTGTTTTGGTTTTTTTATGCTGGGTACTATGGAAACAAAATATAATCTGATATTTATGTGATTGATTCACACATTTATGTTTTGCCCTTGCATGCTTTTATCCATAGTTTCTGCACATTTGTCACAGACAAGACTGTCTAGCAAACATGATGGTGGCAGGAGCCAGGACAAGCAAAAACTCTGCCAGGGGCTGGGAATGTTTCAGTAATAGTTTTCTCTTTCTTGTTCATTGAGGGATGCAGAAAGCCCTGCTGTAACGTGTGCCTTCAGCTCACACTCCAGGGCTGAATACACTATGCCTCCTAATGGTGTGGGTATCCTGCAGCTTTGTGTCCTGTTGCCCCCTGCTCCTAGAGTCTTCCGCCGCTGGTAGTCCTCTTTAGCTTCATCATGTGTGGCTCGTTTCTCTGCTCCTTCAGCTCAGGCATATGCAATACTTGATAGGCCAAATTACCCAGTTACTTGCAGAGTCTCACTGATGAGCTTACCCCTAGCGAGTCTCAGTCCACTGTTACTCCCAAGTTGAGAGTATTCTGGGCTTTTATCAATGTGGCATACACCACTGAGAAACTACAGGATCAGCTTGTTTTCTACCAGTGCTGTTTCCAGTCTTGGTTCCTTTTAAGGCAGCAAGGACTTTCCCATTGCACCTACTACTCCAACTGTAAGATTGGAAACATCCCAACAAGCTGTTTGCTATTGGGGTAGATTTAGTTTAAAAAGTGGTAAAAAAAATCTACCCCCCCCCCCATTGTCAAACTGGCAGTGTCCTGCCTTAACAAAGTGACTGCCATACAGTAGAGGGTGCACCTGTCTTTAAGAACCCAACCGATAAACCCTTTCTAGAATTCTCTTCTCATTAGCAGGCCCTGCTCTTTGTCCCATTCTAGCGGTTGATCCCTTGCTTCTAGAACGCGTGGAGCCAATGGGTGTAGATTTATACTTCAGTTGGGTTCTTTTATCTGAGGCTTCCCGGCTTATCGCTTGCATGAGTCTTCTGTTGGTATACATAAGTGGGACACTTTAGCTAAAGAGCTGAACTGCAGAACCCCCCCCAATCCAAGATACTTCTAATCTGCATGATGCCTAAATCCACAAATCAGCACTATGTGTAAAACGTACCAAAATCTAGAAGCGGAAAACGTATAAAATAATCGGTGAACAAGATGCACTTTTTTTTTTTCTTTTGGCTTTTTCCCCTTTTTCACCAAGTGATCTGACCAGTAGTACCTCTTCTGTATTAGTGATGCACAATTCTGGAGAAATTGGCACAGGGAGCACAACAGCATTGTCGTTCTGGGGACGGGTAGTATTAAATGCATTAGCAGATTTAAATGCACTAACAAATTGAAGCCAAACTCTAGCTCACATTTTATAATCCTGTTAACAGCATTTTTTTTTCTTTCCTTTTTGGGATAGAGATTTTGCATCAACAAATTTAAATCTGATGATTTTAATCACCCCCGCCAGTGGTTTGTCTCACCATGTAAACTGATGCATTCTGCTGAAGAGCTTGTGCTTTTGAAAAACAGACCTGCTGGCTGCATCGCCAGATGAAAATAGAAGAAAGCCTAAAATAATGAAACTAATGCGGCCATCGCATCTAATGCCGCGTACACATGGCCGTTTTTAATGTCATTGAAAAAACGTTTTTCTCAGCGTGATTCTTCTCAAGCCTGCCTTGCATAGACACTAGCGTTAAAAAAATGCTTGAGTAAAGCGCGGTGACGTACAACACATACGACAACACGTACGACGGCACTGTAAAGGGGAAGTTCCATTCGGATGGCGCCACCCTTTGGGCTGCTTTTGCTGATTTTGTGTTACCGCGTGTTAGTAAAGTTTGGTGAGAGACGATTCGCGCTTTTCAGTCCGTTACAGCATGAAGAATGTGCTATCTCCATGACGAACGCTAGTTTTACCAGAACGAGCGCTCCCGTCTCAAAACTTCCGAGCATGCAGGTTTTTTTTCACGACGAGAAAAACGATGACGTGAAAAACGACGAGAAAAAATAGAGCAGGTTCTAAATTTTTAATGCCCATTTTTCTCGTCGAGAAAAACTCTGGAGACTACACACGACCGTTTTTCACGACTAATTAAAAAACGGCATGTTTCTCGTCATGAAAAATGGTTGTGTGTATGCAGCATTAGAATTGTTGAGCTGCAACATTTCATCATTGCAAACGGAGCGGCCTGCTTTTAGACTTTGCAAATGGGGCTGATGTAATCTTTCACAGCAGAGTATGAGTTTTTAAAGGATAACTTCATCTTTCTACAAAAAATAAATGCACATTTTTTATTTATTTTTTATTTGTAACAGAGAAACTGGTCCACATGGACTACAATAACAAAGTCATTAAATTAACATTGATACAGGTAAAGGTACATATGCCTGGATCACACAACATTGTAAATAGTGAGGTAGGGTTTAATCTTTACACTATTGGGCATGGCCCTTAATGATAATGGAGTCACAGGTGTCTGTGTGCAGAACTCTACGTGGACATGATCCCTATGCGGACTGTGGTATCTCCACCTGTTTATCATGTGGTTTGATATGTTGAAAAGGGATTGGACGGGGTATCTTAGCCCTGCGGGCTCAGCTTCCCTTGTTTGTGATTTTTCTCACAAAAAAAGGAAAATCAGAAATAAAGAACAGCAGAAATAGAGGAATGGGGCAAGGCCCAAAAGTAGAGAAAGAAAAATGGGGGGGGGGGGGGGGGTTGTACATGAACATGGATTCAGGTAATTGCTCATTGAGACATTGTTGCCCTAATGTATATCACAAGTATTTAAGGACCAGGGACTGCATGCATCCCTCTAAGGTTTTGTCCTTCATCTGAATATGTAAATATATTCCATAATTGCCATGTTTTGGAGTAGGTTTCTTGTCTTTTCTTTTTCGTACATCACGGGACACAGAGCGACTTAGTCATTACTAATGGGTTATATAGATACCTTCAGGTGCTGGCACTGGCAACTTCCAAAACCGGAAGTACCCTCCCCTATATAAGCCCCTCCCATCCGTGAGCACCTCAGTTTTTTGCCAGTGTCTAAGGTGTTGGCCAAAGAGTAACATGTGTTTTCACTGGGCTTGCGTACAGGTTCTTTTACGGGCCTTAGTAAGCTGTTCCGGATCCCACCAAAAAAGCTTCATAGCTAAACGGTCGGTACCCGGGCCTTGCAGCAGAAGAGCAAGGTTTTGCCTGTAATGCCTCTCTTAGGAGGGCTGGACCCTGGGATCCAGAGCTCTGGTCATACCCACGACCAAGATGTTTTCTGTGCAGGGTGCTATACAGGTCCAGGGGAGTGGAATCCTTGGGAACCCGGTCCCTGAAGGTTTAATTACAATGCCTGCCGTGATAGGTGAAGTTTGGGCTTCTGTGGACCAAACAGAGTCCTGCGGCGGGGAACAGGTAAGTGGGGGCCCCCAGGAACTTGGTTCTATTGGGGGACCCCCAAGCCTAATTTGTCTTTCTGTCTGTTACCAAACGGTATTCCCGCTAATATCTGTGTATGCCTGTAACTACTGGAAAATGTAATATTTTAATAGTAGTCAAGAAAAAAAAAAAGAGGACCGTGGTACCTGTGTTAAACCACTAGAGGCCGCTGTGGTCCATTTTTTCTTGTCATATGGATCTTTGTTTTTCTCAAGTCAAAAGATCCAGGCAGTTGGTAAGTTCTCTGTGGGAATCCACTTCCTCTGCCCTGTTGCTGCGCTCATCCACCGCACAGGCCCTCCGGCAAAAAGGGCCCTGGCTCCTAGTCCCTGCTTGGTTTCGAAAAGGGCGCCAATGGGGCGCGCGCGGGTGCGTGCACGCGCCTCCTATGAAAAAAAAGGGGCGGGGCGGGTGGATGACGCTCGATGCGCGGCGCTTCTGCGCATGTGCAGGCGTCCCAGCATGTGTAAAAGACACAGTACAAGTGTCAGCTGGATGCAAGCAGAGCTAGCAACAAAACGGTGGCACACAGAGGCGGTTGATGCAGGCATCCCCATAGAAAGACACTTTAGTGGACACCAGCTGTTATATAGCAGCAACTGTGTTAGACTATTACCAGCAAAATTGGTGTATGACGACGGGAATACCTCAGCTTTGTGCTTATAGATATGTCGTCCAGACGCTCTGGAAATAAGTCTTCCAAGAAGCGAAAGGGGTCTCCATCGGGCTCTGAGGTTTTTGGGCATGCTGTACTGCGCCAATCTCCCCTGAAATTTCAGAGGTCAGTAGCCGTAGGAAATCCCGCAGGAGTACCTGGTACTGCGGCTGTCCTCAGTCCACCTGCTCCTGTGTATATATAACAGAGGAGGTTTTATCCTCAACTCTGGGAGGATTGGAAGAGAGATTAACAGCATTGATCGCTGCTTCCCTGTCACAGGAAAAGCGCGTCCGATCTCCGTCTCCTCCTGCAGAGTGCCTGTTAGTGGAGGAACAGTCCCAGAGATCGACCTACCTGAAGGGGATCAGGTGAGGTTGATTCAGTTATAGAGGAATCAACAGTGGAAGAACCTTTCTCAGCATCTCAGGCTGAAAGATTATGGGTTCAGTCTCTGACTAACATGGTCCGAGCAGCATTTTAAATGCCTCTGGCGGAACCATCAGCCACTACTGTTTCCTCGCCTGGGGTCGCTGAAAGCTCCCCAGACTGTCTGTTCCTTCCCAATCCACCCTTTATTGGAAGGGCTTATTTACCAGGATTGGGAGCATCCTGTTAAAATATTTACTCCCCCCAAGAGATTTCCAGTGATCTATCCCATGGAGGATAAGTTCATAAAAAAATGGAGGGTCCGTACAGTGGACACAGCCATCTCTTGTGTAAATAAATCACTGACATGTCCAGTAGATAATGTTCCAATGTTCAAAGACCCAATAGATAAAAAATTGGAGTCTTTACTAAAATCTGCTTTCTCTACAGCAAGCATGGTGACACAACCTGCAGTAGCAGCGATTGGAGTCTGCCAAGCAATGAAAGATCAGTTGAAACAAGTCTTAAGAAGAAACCCTGGGTCAAGAGAGGTACAAAACCTCCCCCCAAGTCATGAAGGGTTGCCCCCACTCAATCGGGTGAGGGGAAGACTTCAGTTGTTCACAGAGACCATGGCGGGACACCATCAGAGACAGATGGGTGATCTCCGCAGTAAGTCTGGGATACAGGCTGGAGTTAAAAGACATTCCTCCTGCCCATCTTATGAGGTCAAACGTGCCAAGCGATCCCCAGAAGAGAGGATCCCTCCTTCTGGCACTAGAACTATTGCTCCAAGGGTAATCATGAGGTTCCCTTGGAAGAAAGCGGGTTCGGGTTTTACTAAAACCTTGTCACAGTCCCCAAACCAAATGGGGACGTGAGGCCCATATTAAATATAAAAGGGCTAAACAAGTTCCTACATATCAGGACTTTTTCGGATGGAGTCGATCCGATCGGTGGCCACCGTCCTACAAGGGCAGGAATGGTTAGCCTCGATCGACATAAGGGATGCTTATTTGCATATTCCCATCTGTCCGGCCCACCAGAAATTTCTATGCTTTGCAGTAGAAGGGCGCCATTTTCAGTTCAGAGCCTTGCCTTTCGGTCTGGCCACAGCACCACGAGTGTTCACAAAAATTCTGGCCCTACGATTGGCCAAACTAGGAACACAAGGTGTAACGATAATGGCATATCTAGACGACTTGTTGCTGATAGACCACTCAGTGGAAAAAACTAGAAGTGGTCGTTCACAAGACAATCAAGTATCTGGAATCTCACGGTTGCATTATCAACCGAGACAAGTCAGCCCCAAAAACCAGCAAAAGTCTGGAATTCTTGGGGGCTAAGACTGGATTCAAATCAGAGATTTTCTTACCTCCAGAGAAGGTGTCGTCTTTGAAAGATATGACCCACTTAGTGGGTACAAAAAAGAAAACCATCCATACGCCTGTGCATGAGGCTGCTGGGAAAATGGTGGCTTCATTCGAAGCAGTACCCTACGGTCAATTCCATTCAAGGAACTTGCAGAGGGCCATACTGTCAGCCTGGAACAAAAAAGTTCAGGCTTTAGACTTACCAATGTCCCTGTCCCCTTCCGTTCGCAAGAGCCTCCATTGGTGGTTGGTGCCCCAGAATCTGGAAAAAGGGAAACCCTTCAGTCCGGTTTCTTGGAAGGTGGTCTCTACAGATGCCAGCCTCATAGGCTGGGGGGCCAGTACTGGAGCAATGGTCTCTCCAGGGCAAGTGGTCAGAAGCAGAGAAGGCCCTGCCCATCAATCTCTTAGAGATACGAGCAGCCCGGTATGCCCTAGTAGCATGGACATCCAAACTCCAAGGGTCCCCTGTCAGAATTCAATCAGACAATGCCACAGCAGTGGCATATATCAATCACCAGGGTGGCACCAGGAGTCGTGCAGCCCAGAGGGAAGCGAATTGCATCCTGGAATGGGCAGAAAGATATGTCCCAGCCATATCCGCGGTTTTTATCCCAGGAGTGGAAAATTGGAGAGCGGACTTTTTAAGTCGCCAGCAATTATGCCCGGGGGAATGGTCTCTTCACCCCGAGGTTTTCCAGGCAATATGCCAGCGGTGGGGAACACCGGATGTAGATCTGCTAGCATCCAGATTCAACGCAAAGGTGGACAGATTTGTGTCTCGCACAAGGGATCCCCTAGCTTGTGGCTTGGATGCCCTAGTGTTCCCTTGGGATCAGTTCAAGCTGATATATGCATTCCCACCGCGATTAATCCGCAGAATCAGGGTAGAAAAGAAACCAGTGATTCTGGTGGCTCCAGCGTGGCCCCGAAGGGTATGGTACGCGGAGATTGTAAAAATGTCAGTGGGAAGTCCTGGGACCCTCCCACATCGTCCGGACCTGCTTTCGCAAGGACCGATATACTACCCTTCCTTACCAGCCCTAGGTTTGATCAATGCCAGGAAGCCGGTATCCAGGCAGATCTATTATAGGATCTAGAAGGCGTACATCACGTGGTGTGAGGCTAGGAAATGGCATCCACGTAAGTACGTAATAGGTAGGATTCTGGACTTCCTACAGTGGGCTGTACATAGGAAGCTTGCCTTGAGTACTATCAAGGGTCAGACGGCCTTGTCAATATTTTTTCAAAGGCCCTTGGCTTTGCATTCATTAGTCAAAGCTTTCATACAAGGAGTGATGCGTATTAGCCCTCCGGTTAGTATTCCCATATGTCCATGGGACTTAAACCTGGTTCTGTCGGTTCTACAGAAACAACCAGTTGAACCATTGCGGCACATTTCCTTGGTTCTTCTCACCAGGAAATTGATTTTTCTTAGTAGCCATTTGTTCGGCTAAAAGAGTATCGGAATTAGCCGCCTTGTCCTGTAAGGAGCCATATCTGGTTGTCCATAAGGACAGAGTAGTGTTACGTCCTCACCCAGCCTTTCTTCCTACGGTGGTATCGAGGTTCCATTTGAACCAAGATGTGGTTCTTCCTTCCTTTTTCCCCAAACCTAGCTCGGTAGAGGAAAAGTTATTGCATTCTTTGGATGTAGTAAGAGCAGTTAAAGCTTATCTAAAAGCCACTGCTCAGATTCGCAGAACGGATACTTTGTTTGTTCTGACGGAAGGCCCCAGAAAGGGTCAGGCAGCATCAAAAATCTACTTTAGCCAAGTGGATTCGACAGGTCATAATACAAGCCTATGGCTTGAAAAGGAGACCGCCTCCGTTCAAAGTTAGGGCGCACTCCACAAGAGCAGTTGGAACTTCATGGGCAGTGCATCACCAAGCCTCCCTGGCTCAAGTCTGTAAGGCCACAACATGGTCTTCAGTACACACGTTTACTAGATTCTACCAGGTAGACGTTAGAAGTCAGGAGGATGTCGCCTTTGGGCGCGGTGTGTTGCAGGCCGCAAAAGAGCCTCATGCCTGATGGCGCCCAGCTTATGTATAGTATATCCCTCCCCTCATTTGGCATTGCTTTGGGACGTCCCATTAGTAATGACTAAGTCGCTCTGTGTCCCGTGATGTAAGAAAAAGGGATTTTTATAACGGCTTACCTGTAAAATCCTTTTCTTGGAGTACATCACGGGACACAGAGCTCCCACCCCTCTTTTTGGGACACTTATTGCTTTGCTACAAAACTGAGGTGCTCCCGGATGGGAGGGGCTTATATAGGGGAGGGTACTTCCGGTTTTGGAAGTTGCCAGTGCCAGCACCTGAAGGTATCTATATAACCCATTAGTAATGACTAAGTCGCTCTATGTCCCGTTATGTACTCCAAGAAAAGGATTTTACAGGTAAGCTGTTATAAAAATCCCTTTTTTTTGGCTAGTGAGGATCAGGTCCTCCATCTGGCTGATGTCTACTTTTTTGAGCCAGAGGTCGGTGGGTGTGGGGACTTCCAATTAAGTGGGATGCAGGCTTTGGCTGCATCCAGTAAGTGGGTGCATAACAGATTTTTTTTATTTTTTTTTGTAGACGCGTGCTGGTGTGTCAGTCGCATGCAGGAGGAAGTAAGCCGGATCATCCGGTATTGTGCGTTCCGTAAATTTTTGGGTTATTCGGCGGACCTCTCCCCAGAAGATCCGGGGACAAGACCAAAATATATGCAGGAGGGTGCTCTTTTTTTTCCTTTTTGGCATCTCCAGCAAAGGTCTGACGATAGGAAAAATGTAATCAGTAGAGCCGGGGGTCCTGTAACAGCGTGTGAGGATCTTGTAGTTTTTTGTTTCTTGAATTCTGGTGCACAGGGAGGATTTGTGAGTAAATTTGATTGTGTTTTTCTTAGTAAAGTGGCAGTTCAGGTCCCTTTCCCATTTGGCAAGGCATGGGATTTGGTAATCCCCTGGTGGCATGGTCAACATGGCATATGTCAGGGAGAGTGTATGTAGTATTACCCCAATCTCTGTACAGAGCTCCTCCTAGGGTTGTGAGGGGTTGGTGTGTATCGTTGGGGGGGCGGGAGGCTACTGAGGAAGTGACTGAGCTGTAGAGCTCTCATAAATTCCAATCAATCAATACGGGCCGGAGGGGTCTGAAAGCTCTGCATTCGTTTTCCACCTCCCTAGAGTGCTTAAGTGGGATGCTTGATAGAGTCCTGCTTCACGTAGGTCGTGGAATTTCTTGTCATGCAGTGCCGGTTCGAATTGGGGGTGGCCTATTATGGGTCTCAAGGGGGAGTTACGGGTCGAGAGGGAGGACTTTGACTGCAGTTGTGCGCAAGTTTTAATAGTGTTGCCGATCAGCGGGTGGCGCTTGAGTCTTGGTGGTAGGGCAGTGTGGCTCTTTGAAGGGAAACCTCACCTTTCTCCTGTTCTAGTCGCGTCCATAGTTTGGTGTCTTTATGCCTGCACCAATCAAGGAGTCTACTGAGATGGGTCGCGTGGTAGTAGGTGAGGATCGCTAGGCCTCCGTGTAGTTTTGGGAGAGAGTATTTTCCTATGTAGGCGTGTTTTTTTCCCTGCCCAAAGGAACTGAATGAAGGTGGAATGAACTTGTTTGAAATAGTCCCCGGGAATATGAATTGGGAGGGCCTGCAGAAGGTAGAGAAATTTGGGTAGTATCGACATTTTGAGGATGTTACAGCGGCCAAACCGCTGTTCCATTGGTCAAGTAATTTTTGGACTGTTTTAGGAGGGGTGGGAAGTTGAGTCTAAAAAGTCAGGATATTGACGTGGGTATGTAGGTACCCAGGTACTTCAAGGCCGTGTCAGTCCATTTTAAGTTAAAGCTGCCTCTAAGTCGTGTAAGTTGATGTTGCGATACCCCTATACCCATAGCTTCCGATTTGGTAAGATTAATCTTTAAGTTGGAGAGGTGGCCATAGGTGTCGAACTCCTGCAGGAGGTTCGGTAGAGAAGATGGTGGGGTTCGTGAGGGTAAACAGTAGGCCGTCGCGTAGGCGGACACTTTGTACTGCGTTCTGTTGGCTCCTATACCGGTGATGTCTGGGTTCAGTCGGACATAACATAAGAAGGGTTCTAGGGATAGTGCGAACAGTAGGGGCGAAAGGGGGGCATCCCTGCCTGGTCCAGTTGGTGATTGGGAACGTCTCCGAGTACACCATTTGCCCTGAACCTGGCTGTCGGCTCCAAGTAAGCTGCGGCTACTCAATTTTAACATCTTGTTCCCCAGGCCTATGTATTTCAGCGTTGCGAACATGAACTTCCAGTTTACCCAGTCAAACGCCTTCTCGGCATCTGTTCCTAGAAATATACATGCGGTTTTGCTGCTAACTGCTATATGCAGTAGGTTGAGGACTTTGGTGTTGTCCCTGGCTTCCCTGGTTGGGATGAAGCCTACTTGGTCTAGGTGAATTAGGTGTGGTAGATGTTGTTGCAGTCTGGAGGCTAAGATCAGGAGAGAAATTGGGCGGTAGCTCCCGCATTGGGCCGGGTCCTTACCCTCTTTTGGTATGACTGAGATTTGTGCCTGTAGCGTGGTTTTATGGAATGATTTCCCTGAGCTAAGGTCGCTGTACAGTTTCACCAGGTGTTGGCCTAGGGATGGAAGTAGTATTGTAGTGTGGGATGGTAAGAACTATGTGATGGGTTCCTCGAAGAGTTCCTGCGCTTCTGCCGGTAATGAAGGGCATAAGGGACTTGTTAATGTACTCCGTCGTGGTGTCATGGGTGGGTGTTATCGTGTTCAGGTTGTACAGAGAACTGAACGCTTGCGTGATTTGTTGGGGTAGAGACGTTTTCTGCCCTGTGGTGGATATGTGTGGAATGTAGGACGCTGGTCGTTGTGCTAGCAATGTTTGGGCTAAGAGTCTGCCACACTTATTGCCCGATTTTATAAATTTTCCTCCGGCAGATTTGCATCGCCGCTTTGGCTTTGAATTGCAGGATATCAGTTATCTGTGAGCGTATGGTATCGAGTTCAATTCCGAGTTGTCTGGTCAGGGCTGTCTTGTGGGATGTCTCTAGTGTTTGCAATTTGGTGAGGAGTAAGTTCAGTTGTGCAGTCTGCATCCGTTTTTTAGTCTGGTGCCGTGTTTGATAAGCACCCCCCTAATCACGGACTTGTGGGCCTCCCACACCACCCCGGTGTCACTGCCAGGAGTGTTGTTGGTGTCGAAATAGTGTCCTATTTCTTTGACTATGCCAGCTAAAACTTCTGGGTCCTGTATAAGGCTCTAAATGCACATCTTTTTGCAAGTAAAAAATTGTGCATTTCTTTTTGTAGTAGGCCTGTAAAGCCTTGCACCAGGGATTCAGCAGATTGCTGATGCCATCATGCAGGTCTTCTGCACACTGTCAGTGTATCTGCTTGCCTGTACATCCCATACGGATAAGCTGATACTCGCTGACATGAAGACTCCATGAACTACCACAGTGCTCCACAGCGCCATGGTAGTTCATTCGGACACACAGAGCTGTATGTTTGAATGATGCGGCCATGTGGGCGGAGCACGATAGAGCTGCACGATTCTGGAACTGTCATATATCCCAGAAGACCTCAGGAGGGAGAGTACTGCTTCCAGTCACCTAGGCGACCGGAGCGGAAGTAGGAGCAGGTACCTGTCAAATTCGGGTACCTGCTCCCCCCCCTCCTCCCCAAAAGCTCAATTTCAAGAAACCTTTTCTATTTTTATGCCGTTTGGCTCCAGTTTACTAAAAGGAAATTTTCCTCTCTATGATCTACAGTGGCTATAAAATGTCAGGTTTCTGTGAATTAAGAAATTTTTCCACCTTTTTAATGTGACCTATAAACTGTACAACTCTGAACAACCTGAAATATTTAAGATGGAGGAAAGTAAAAATAAAAAAATAAAATAATATGGTTGCATAAGTGTGCACACCCTTACACTAATACTTTCTTGAAGCTCCTTTTGATTTTATTATAGCACTCAGTCTTTTTGGGTATGAGTCTATCAGTATGGCACATCTTGAATTGCCAATATTTGCCCACTCTTCTTTGCAAAAGATTGTGAGGGCGTTTCCTGTGCACAGCCCTCTTGAGATCACCCCACAGATTTTCAATCCGATTCAGGTCTGGGCTCTGACTGGACCATTCCAAAACTTTAATCTTCTGGTGAAGCCATTCCTTTGGTTATTTGGATGTATACTTTTGGGTCGTTGTCATGCTGAAAGATGAAGTTCCTCTTCATGTTCAGGGTTTTGTGCCAATATTGAAACTGTTCATAATTCCCTCTACCTTGACTAAGGCCCGTGTTCCAGCTGAAGAAAAACGACCCCAAAGCATGATGCTGCCACCACCATGCTTCACGTGAGAATGGTGTTCTTTTGCAGATGTACAGTGTTTTTGCGCCAAATCTATCTTTTGGAATTATGGCCAAAAAGTTCAACCTTGGTTTCATCAGACCAGAACACATTTTGCCACATGCTTTTGGGAGACTTCAGATGTGTTTTTTCAAAATTTAGTTGGGCTTGGATGTTTTTTTCTTTGTGAGAAAAAGCTTCCGTCTTGCCACTCTACCCCATAGCCCAAACAAATGAAGAATATGGGAAATTGTTGTCACATGTACCATACAGCCAGTACTTGCCAGATATTCCTGCAGCTCCTTTAATGTTGCTGTAGGTCTCTTGGCAGCCTCCCTGATCAGTTTTCTTGTCTTTTCATGAATTTGAGGGATGTCCAGTTCTTGGTAATGTCAATGTTGTGCCATATTTTTTCCACTTGAGGATGACTGTCTTCACTGTGTTCCATGGTATATCCAATGCCTTGCAAATTCTTTTGTACCCTTCTCCTGACTGATACCTTTTTAACATTGAGATCCCTCTATTGCTTTGGAAGCTCTCTGCGGACCATGGCTTTTGCTGTAGGATGCGACTAAGAAAATGTCAGGAAAGACCTACTAGAACAGCTGAACTTTTATTTGGGGTTAATCAAAGGCACTTGAAATGATGGCAGGTGTGTACTGACTCCCATTTAACATGGGTTTGGATGTGATTGCTTAATTCTGAACACGGCTACATCCCCAGGTATAAGAGGGTGTGCACACTTATGCAACCACATTTATTTAATTTTTATTTTTACTTCCCTCCCCTAAAAGATTTCAGTTTGGTTTTTAATTGGTTATGAGTTGTACAGTTTATAAGGCACATTAAAGGTGGAAAAAGTTCTGAAATTATTTGTCTTTTTTTACATCACCAAAACCTGACATTTTTAACAGGGGTGTGTAGACTTTTTTATATCCACTGTAGGTGTGGGTTGGGCTGCAAAACTGTCATTCTGGATGGTCGCACTGGCTTTTCGTTCCACTGTTTCTAGGTGGCTCATAGAGGCCACCATTCAAGCATATGGTCTCAAGGATTGGGAAATTCTGTGCTAGGTCTGCGAATGCTTCTTGTTTTTTTTTTAAGCCTCAAGCAACTATTTTTCTAGATTAGCAAGGCTGTCACTTAGTCTTCTGCCAGTGCCTAATCCTACTGTAGGTGATGGTCTTTTGTGTTTGTAAATGAAAGGTGACTCCTTTTTTGTGTGTGCGGCATTTTTTTTCTTATTTAAATAAGCATGTGATTTATAAAAAAAAAAAGGGGTGAATACTATCATTTCATGTGTTAACATTTGATTATCCGAATACAGTCCATCTCAAAGGAAAGCTCTGAGAGCCTTCACTGCCCACTGGTGTTTTGGTATAGGAATCCCAAATGTTGGTTGGTAAGGAGCAAGTTCTCCCAAGGAATTTGTTGTTCATCAACATGAAGTTAAGTTTTACATGGGGTTTCACATCCTAGTACTGGCTTTGTCTGAGTCATTCACTTAATAGGGTTTTTCCAGTCTAAATACAGCATTCATATGGCATTCTTCAATGCGCTGTCTATGGCAGCCATTTAACTTGTCTTTTCATTGTCTAACCTAGAGCACAGAGGGTGAGAGAGAACCTATTGGTTGTACTTTGCATACAGATCTTTCAGGCTTTGGTGAATAATAAACTTGACCATTGTTTATCTAGAGGGTTGCAGGACATTGAATACTTTTGTCGATTTAAAGAATGAAAATGTTTGGCACGTTATTGTGCAGCAGCACAGCACTTTCCCTTTTAATGTATAGATGACTTGAAAGTTACATGGTGATATCATTGTGTAATTTTCTCGTGCTGCCGAGGACAGTCCCGCCCCTTACATTAATTTATTCCTTTCTGACATAAATTAGGATGCCTTAGGTGCTCACGCACGCTTAAGTGTTGCAAATGGGACTTCGTTTTTTACTTGACAGACTTTGCAAAGTGACATATTTAAATTAGAAAATGCTTGGGGGATGTGTGTGTTTTTATTCCCTACTGGTGAGCGAATGCACAGCCGGGAAGAACACAATAGTGTCTGAACATTTTGCAATTTAGCTTAATGTCTCACCGGAGCCTTAACTCCCTCGGTACTAGAGCGCTTGAAAAGGCTGGCAGTCTCTCATAGCGTATCATGTTCACTTGTGTGAAACATTGGCCCAGCCTGGGGGTATTCAGGTGTGGCAGAATGCTAAACTGTATGGAGGGGTATACTAAGCACATTTAACCTGGAATTGTGGAACTTTGGCAGACCATAACTGTTCAAAGATAAATGAAGGCATCCTGGGGTTGTAGGTGAGGAATTGCTATGTTTGGAGAAGCCTGCCAAGTATGACCCAGATAATGGTACAGATGAAAAGGTTAGTTTACCTCCAGGCAACTGTAAGGGGTACAAATGAGTGAAGCGCCAAGTTCATTACATTGTTTGCCTTCATCCATTGAGGGGCACAGGAAGCTGTTAACTGTCGGATTATACTGCCACCTACAGGAGGATTGGACACTTTAATCAAAAATAAATTTTAAGCCAGCCAAGGATAACCCCACTCCTACAACTCACGTTTTTGGTAGGAGGATGGGTCAATGCACATACCAGCACACCATGGATCTTCAATTGCAGTCCAAATCTTTTATTGCAGAGGTCACATCACAAAAGAACAAGTACAATGTTTCGGTGCCACACAGGATCCCTTCGTCAGGCATGTGATAAAAAAAGTGTTCCCTAGGGAGGTGTTTCTAACTGTGGGGGCAGTGTAGGAGTAGAGAGCCGATCTCGCTCTCGCGCTCGCTCTCTCTCTCGCGCTCGCTCTCTCGCGCTCGCTCTCTCTCTCGCGCTCGCTCTCTCTCTCGCGCTCGCTCTCTCTCTCGCGCTCGCTCTCGCGCTCGCTCTCGCTCTCTCGCTCTCTCTCTCTCTCTCTCTCTCTCATGCCTCGGCTCTGGCTTCGCTGGCCCCCTGCCGCAGTATAAATATATGCAACCACAATAACTTGGTTTGCAAATGTAGCTTTTTCCATTTCTCCTGGAAATGACAGCAGTTTTCCAGGACAAAAGCCACTTGGTAAAGGAAATCTTTGTGTTTGTTCAATTGAAATGACCATTAAGATCCCTTTTCACACTGGGGCCGCGTTTGCGGTCAAGCGCCGCTTGCTTTAGCGTCTCTTTACCGATGTTTAAGAGGAAGTTTTCAGGTGCATATCAAAAAATTTGAATATCCTAAAAAAGTTTTTTTAATTTTATTTCAGTAATTCAATTTAAAAAGTGAAACTAATATGTTATATTGATTCATTACACTACACACAGTGATATATTGCAAGCATTTTATTTTGATGTTTATGGCTTACAGCTAGTGAAAACCCAACTTTCAGTATCTCAGAAAATTTGAATATTGTGAAAGTTCAATATTGTAGACTCCTGGTGTTTTTTTTTTTCTTTCTTTTTCTTTCTTTTTATTTTTTTTTTAAAATGTCAGCAGCTACAAACACTGTAGCTGCTGACTTTTCATAAGGACCCTTACCTGTCCAGGAAGCCCGCGATGTCGCCCCCTCCCCTTCAGGCTTGACAGCCGGTTTCCTACTGCGCGAGTCGCGTGGTGGTTTTTGAATGGCCCCGTCTTCTGGGACACACACACACAGGTCCCTGAAGGCAGTGGGGGGGGAAAAGTGACAATCTCTTGCTAGCTCACCCCCACCAAACCCACTTGTATTCTCCCATCCCCTGCTGCAGTTTCTTCAGTTGCAGCCAATACAAAATACCCTGAATAAGCTTCATGTAGGATGGTGTCCAAACTTACACAGGGTTGATCATGATGCCCCCTTCATCAATTTGCAGGGTTTGTGGCCTGAGCACAGCATTATGAAAGGAGATCACTTGCTCCCCAACACCCAGAAGCATTGAGTATTTTACTGGTAAGGGAGCCCTGCAAAAGATGTTGGCAACAGACTTTGGCACTTTGCCTTTAAAAGGGCAAAAGTCATTTTAGTCTAACCACTGCTCTTAGGCCGTCTATAAATGTCCTGGATGCCAAGTGGCTATGACAATACTATGGCTGCAGCCGTAAGCTTGGTATCACTTTTTTCGGGCAGTGATTGGCTAAGTAAGAGTGATTAGGGGGCTCTACAGCCCCCCGATCACCCTTATGGTAGTGAGACTGGTCGAGTACTGCCTCCCTTTTCTGAAGTCTCCATAATGAAGACCTGTCAGTGGCCATGCTATCGCAAAACAAAAATAAACAGCCCGGGAGCAAAAAAAAATCAAATTTTTAATGTCTGTACAATTTTCCTAGAGGCAAAGTGGTTAAAGATGGGATGCTAGTTACATTCCTTGAAACATAGAAAGCACTGCAAGGAGCACTCACAAAGATTATTATAATACAATCATGTGGTACTGGAAGTATGTGACCCTGGAAAAATGGGGGGGAGGGGGGAGGTTGCAGCAAAGATCATTAAGGCAACCTGGACCAATGCAACTATGTATATAACATACCTGGCTGATGCCCCTGGAAGCTGGAAATCATTATAGAACACACTAGGGCTGCAACTAATGATTATTTTGATAATCGATTAGTTGGCCGATTTTATTGTTTTGATTAATCGGTTAATTAAGAAGTGTGGTGTATAATTTAGTTAATGTAAAGTTAAAAAAAGTCAATTTTATTCTTAAATATCTCTATGCAGTGGTAAATATAAACAAACAACTATATGGTTAGGGAGAAAATCTCTAATCTACTCTGAGAATAACACAGATTAGATATACTGTATATACTATTAGAGGGTGAATCTGGTAAATATCATCAGATATCATTAGAAATAATAGAAAACTTCTTGGTCAAAGGAATTTCCAGACAGTGTATGTAGTTTTCGTTCAGAAATTACATTCATTTTAAAACTGAATGTTAAAAGCAATTGAAAATTTCAAACATTCTTTCATTCAGCGAATGTACAAAGATTTTTCGTATTAATATTCTCGTCTGAAAATTGATCCGTGGCCAGCATAAGGCTCAGTACAAACCTATGCAGTTTGCTTTAAAAAAAACACAAATTGCTGCAAAAACGCATTGCATGATTTTCTGCAGCTTCTCCACTGGAGTATATTGAACCAAAAAAGCACCGTTCTGCGTTGGAAAAAAGTCCTTGACCCTTTCCAAATACGCAGCAGCTGAAAAAAAGCATAGATGTGAACGTGTCCCATAGGAAACCATATTAAATAAACTGTAGTGAGTTTCTGCAAAAAACGCACAGGTGTGAACCAGGCCTAGGACGTTTAGTAACATAATGGGGTTAAATAAACTAAAATTAGCCCTTTATAGTACAAAAAGAGCAAATAGCTACTGTAAGGGGTTAATTTTTTTTACTGTGGAACAGTGAAAGTAATATTTACAGTAGCGATTATGTGCTCTTTTTGTACTATAAAGGGCTAATTTTAGTTTTTTTAACCCCATTATGTTACTGGCCGATTAATCGATTATTAAAATAGTAATCGATTCATTCCATAATCGATTAGTTGTTTCGGCCCTACTACACACCACTACTAGTACCCCAACTGATCTCCATTTGCTTTCAGGTCCTGTGCTGAACGGCTGATCTGATGCATTCTGAACACATGATGATGGCCGCTCAGCATGGGCACCATTCAGCGAATACTTTGCAGTTTCTGAACGAATGCAAGGCATTTTCTGCTTTGACCAGGTGAACAGCGTGACATCACCACTCTGCACCTACCTCATCTGAACAGAGAACACTTTGCATTTATTCAGAAAATTCAAAGCATTCTCTTAATGGTGCCTGCGCGGAGTGACCCATCTGTGTTCAGAATGCATCAGGCCATCTGCTCAGGACTGGTCCCAGAAACAAGTGGGAGCAGTGGTGTGTATTTCAGTGATTTCCAGGTTCCAGGGGGCAATCAGCCAGGTATGGTATAGCCATAAAACAAATGTTGCCGTGCTAATCATAGATATTGAATAAACAAGTGTCCATAAAGTGTGAACTGGTGCTGTTCTAAATAGTGCAGATGAATTCCTTGATGAACATCTAGTAACAATAAATATAATTTGATATGCGTTTTGATCACCCAAGTGCACCTCCACTGATATTGATATAAAATGCCTCCTTACCAGAGGTCTAGACTCCAAATTATAAGAGTCTAGGCAGGCGTGATATGCGAGTATAGAAGATCCAATCAGCTTCCGCTATTATACTGCAGGTGGTGGTACTGTCATGGCTGATGGTAAAGTTCACTTTATAGTAGGGCCCATGCCAGAAAGATAAAACAGCCACATGCTTAACAGTTTATTAATAGAAATCAGTGCTAAACCCATTAGAAATTCGTTTTAAAACAAGCATTAATAGATCCAAGACATCCTAGAAGTCGATCGACCAGTATACAGGATCGGCGTGCGTGGTACCACCTGGACATGGACTCCCCGACGCATTTAGTTAGAATTACGTCCTCTGGGGTATGGGGTCCATGTCCTACACCACGCAAATATATATGGTCTAAAAATAGGCAGGGTACAGCTGTCCTTGCTGCTCTAATCAAAGGTATGGCAATGTTGGTAATAGTGTATTTGTCCAAGCCTCGATTTGGAACCAAGTTGGCCTCTGGCGAGCATTCAAGCCCCGCTTTTTGATGCGAGTCGAGCCTTGTTTTACAGTCCAGCCTTGCTGGTTATAGGTGCAATTCAAGCGTCATTTTGAAATGGGAGAATTAACCAATAAATGTGCGATCTCGCACCAAAAAGGAGGCTTGTACATCTCTGGTTAAAACCAGATATTTAAATGCACACCAGCATTGTAAATAGCGACATTCTACCAAATTAAGGCAAAAGAATGTCAACCCAAATATATGAAGCAACAGACTGGTGAAATTTATTATGCCAATAGTTATAAATTAAAATAAAAAAATTGGCTGTATGGAATTTAAAGGAAAAAAGGGGGGAAAAAAAGCAATATGGCTGTCCCCTGACTACAGTGGAACATCTTACATGAAGCAATTCTTAAAACCATGTATAAAATGTATAGAAAAAGATACTTGCAAAGAACCTGTAAATTTCCTAAGCTACATCATTAGGACTGCTGTACCCTGCCTAATTTTGGACAGTTTATATTTACGTGGTGTAGGACATGGACCCCATGTTGCAGACGACATTAATTCGAATGAAACTATTCAGGTGTAGTCCATGTCCGTGAGGTACCACGCACGCCAATCCTGTATACTGGTCGATCGACTTTCTAGGATGTCTTGGATCTATTAATGCTTGTTTTATTTTAATAAACTGTTAAGCAGTTTTACACTATGTGGCTGTTTTATCTTTCCTTCATGGGCCCTATTATGGGGTAATCTTTACCACCAGTCATGGCAGTACCACCACCTGCAATATAATAGAGGAAGCTGATTGGATCTTCTATACTTTGCATATCACACCTGTCCTAGACTAATTTGGAGTCTAGACCTCTGGTAAGGAGGCATTTTATATCAATATCGGTGGAGGTGCGTTTGGGTGATCAAAATGCACATCAATTATACTCATTGTTACTGGATGTTCATCAAGGTATTCATCTGCACCATTTAGTACAGAACCAGTTGTTCACACTTTATGGACACTTGTTTATTCAATATCTATGTTTAGCGCGGCAACATTTTTTATTGTTTCACATTTATCATTATTGGTCCTGTTGTGTTGCCAGCAGCTTGCACTCTATTTAGTCTGTATACCTGCACAATAAAAAATAAAAAAATGGTTTATGGAATATACAGTATCTCACAAAAGTGAGTACACCCCTCACATTTTTGTAAATATTTTATATCTTTTCATGTGACAACGCTGAAGAAATTACAGTTTGCTACAATGTAATATGGTGAGTGTACAGCTTGTATAATGGTTTAAATTTGCTGTCCATTAAAAATAAATCAACGCACAGGCATAAATGTCTAAACCGCTGGCAACAAGTGAGTATACCCCTAAGTGAAAATGTCCAAATTGGACCCAATTAGCCATTTTCCCTCCCCGGTGTCATGTGACTCGTTAGTGTTACAATGTCTCATGTGTGAATGGGGAGCAGGTGTGTTTAAATTTGGTGTTATCGCTCTCTCTTGTACTGGTCACTGGAAGTTTAACATGGCACCTTATGGCAAAGAACTCTGAGGACCTGAAAAAAAAAAAAAATTGTTGCTCTACATAAAGATGGCCTAGGCTATAAGAAGATTGCCAGGACCCTGAAACCTTATGCAGCACGCTGCATCAAATTGGTCTGCATGGCTGTCATCCCAGAAGGGAAGCTTCTTCTAAAGATGATGCACAAGAAAGCCTGCAAACAGTTTTCTGAAGACAAGCAGACTAAGGACATGGATTACTGGAACCAAGTCCTGTGGTCTGATGAGACCAAGATAAACTTATTTGGTTTAGATGGTGTCAAGCGTGTGTGGCGGCAATCAGGTGAGTACGAAGACAAGTGTGTCTTGCGTACAGTCAAGCATGGTGGTGGGAGTGTCATGGTCTGGGGCTGCATAAGTGCTGCTGGCCCTGGAAAGCTACAGTTCTTTGAGGGAACCATGAATGCCAACATGTACTGTGACATACTAAAGCGGAGCATGATCCCCTCCCTTCGGAGACTGGGTCGCAGGGCAGTATTCCAACATGACTACGACCCCCAAGCACACCTCCAAGACGACCACTGCCTTGCTAAAGGTGATGGACTGGCCAAGCATGTCTCCAGGCCTAAACCCTATTGAGCATCTGTGGGGCATCCTCAAATGGAAGGTGGAGGAGCGCAAGGTCTCTAACATCCACCAGCTCCGTGATGTCATCATGGAGGAGTGGAAGAGGACTTCAATGGCAACCTGTGAAGCTATGGTTGCCACACAAAATATTGACACTTTGGGCCCAATTTGGACATTTTCACTTAGAGGTGTACTCACTTAAGTTGCCAGCGGTTTAGACCTTAAAGTGGTTGTAAACCCATGTGCATTTTTTTTTTCTAAATCACCTGTAAGAGAAAGCCATAATGAGCTAATATGACTAGCATAATAGCTCATTATGCATCACTTACCTTAGATCGGGGCCCCCGAAGCCGTCCTGGTCTCCCTCTCCAGCCGCAGCCATCGCTGCGGCGATACCTGGAAGGTTACTTCCGGGTATTGCCGTTCCAGCCAATGACGGCGCTGTGATTGGCCGAAACGGCGAAGACGTGACGCCGCGCATGCGTGCGTGAGCCGTCGAATCCGGCTAAGTTGTCAAATTATGGGACTTAGCCGGATTTGTGAATGGGAAATAACCCCATGAATGCGCCGTTGTCTACGGCGCGCATGCGCCGTAGACACGGATGCATGTCGTTTTTAGCAAATATCTCCTAAACCGTGTAGGTTTAGGAGATATTTCTTGCACCTACAGGTAAGCCTTAATCTAGGCTTACCTGTAGGTGCAAGTTGCAAAAGTGGGTTTACAACAACTTTAAGGCTCCGTTCACATCTCTGTGTATGGGGGCGAGAATCGCAGTAACACGCAAATGGAACCCCCGGGATGCCCGTTGCCCAAAAGAAGCTCCTGTATCCCGCAATTCTTTTTGCGCGTTTTTATCACGATTGTCGCCCGACGATTGCGGGAAAATCACGCTGCATTTGGAGTGCTATTAAAATAAACGGGCAACGCACAGGGAACACACGGGCATCCCGTGATTTGCCACTATTGCGAATTGCGATTCGTAATGCAGAGATGTGAACAGAGCCGAATGGCTGTGAGTTATTTTGAGGGGACAGTAAATTTACACTGTTAGGCCCCATGCACACGAGACGCTGTTATTTGCTGTTGAACGCGTGTTCAGAGGCAGTTGGACGCTTTTTTCAACTGCTCCTGAACCCATTCAATGTTATCCTATGTGTCCATGCACACACTCTCGTTTTTTGGCGTTTACAAGCAGTTGCGTTTAACCTCGTTTTTCCAGAAGCAAAAAAATGGGTTCAGACGCAAAAGTTTTCCACGTTTCAGACGCTAAACGCTGCTAAACGCGGCTAAACGCGGTACCGGCGTTTTGCCGCGTTTGCGTTTATAAGCGTTTTTAAAGGTGACCTATTTTTTAACATTAGAAATCTCAAAAATGATGGCAAATGATGAAAAACTATTAAAAAATATAAAAGAAAACTGTAATTGCTTGCATTGCATTGTGGACAATCCACAACTTGTGGCAGGTAACGTGGCAAGTGGACAATCAACAACTTGTGTCAGGTGATGTGGCCAGGTGACGTGGCAAGTGGACAATCCACAGCTTGTGGCAGGTGACGTGGCCAGGTGACGTGGCAGGTGACGTGGCCAGGTGACGTGGCAGGTAACGTGGCCAGGTGACGTGGCAAGTGGACAATCCACAACTTGTGGCAGGTGACGTGGCCAGGTGACGTGGCAGGTGATGTGGCAAGTGGACAATTCACAACTTGTGGCAGGTGACGTGGCACGTGATGTGGCCATGTGACGTGGAAAGTGGACAATCCACAACTTGTGGCAGGTGACGTGGCAGGTAATGTGGGCAGGTAACATGGCTAGGTGACGTGGCAGGTGACGTGGCAAGTGGACAATTTACAACTTGTGGCAGGTGACGTGGCACGTGATGTGGCCAGGTGACATGGCAAGTGGACAATCCACAACTTGTGGCAGGTGACGTGGCCAGGTGACGTGGCAGGTGACGTGGCAAGTGGACAATCCACAACTTGTGGTAGGTGACGTGGCAGGTAACATGGCCAGGTGACGTGGCCAGGTAACGTGGCAAGTGGACAATCCACAACTTGTGGCAGGTGACGTGGCACGTGATGTGGCCAGGTGATGTGGCAAGTGGACAATCCACAACTTGTGGCAGGTGACGTGGCCAGGTGATGTGGCCAGGTGACGTGGCCAGGTGACGTGGCAAGTGGACAATCCACAACTTGTGGCAGATGATGTGGCAAGTGATACGCTAAATACAAGTACACTGCTGCTCTCTCAGCTGCTGCTACTCACTCTGGTCTCACAAACTGGCCAAAATGGTTAAAATTTACTGTTTTTTGAGCTTAGGGAGGGTCTATGATGAAATGCTTATAAACGCAAACGCGGTTAAACGCCGCTAAACGCGGCCGCAAACGCGGCAAAACGCGCGTTTATAAACGCCGGTTTCAGCGTTTAAAAACGTGTGTTCAGCAGAGTTTGCACCTGCGTCTCGTGTGCATGGGGCCTTATACAAGTTATCACATGAAAAGATATAAAATATTTACAAAAATGTGAAGGGTGTACTCACTTGTGAGATACTGTACATAGTTACTTTGAATCCAAGCTGGAGCAATGTGTAAAATATCCTTACCTGTAATTCCTCAAACTAGCTTTGTAATACCCATGCTTATAATTTTACAATGGAGAATTAAAAAAAAAAATGTAAGGCCACATTGATCCCATTGTTTGTTTGTTTTTTGTTTGTTTAACCAACATGTTGAACCAATTTGATTCTCCGCTCAGATGTGTGGCTAGGGGAATTCATCCCACTGCGGTATTGTATTCTGACAGCAGGGAGACTTCCTCCACCCTCAGAATACACTGATTTTATTATTGCCGACTATATCAGGAAAACTCTACAGGCTGATTGTACACTAGTTGATCGATAGATTGACTTGTGTACAATCACACTGCTCATGCACGGATCAAAATTTGGCCAGTACCTGCTTAACCTCTCAAATTTAGATCTATGTATAGTGGCTTTAATGTATTCTTATTAAAAATACTCTGTAGTTTCCCTTTAAAACTGCCTATGAAAGCTTCTATTCATATATATCTCAACCTGCAATCAATTTTTGAAAGTGTGAAGCTTGCCAAGTTGGGGTTGGGGTCACTGAGGTGTAAAGGTTATCATAGGTGGATTTTACCATTTTTTATTCCAAGATCCAATGACCGCTAATAGCCCACTTATTGCTATGACCAGACATAATTGCCTTGAGCCTTATTTTGTTAGCATTACTTTGTATATAATCTTGACCTTACCCTTGAGAGTGTCATTAGTGCTGACACAGACTCACCTTTCCCCATTCCATGGATTCATTGTGACACTGACAAGACAGGTCTGGACAGGCTCTCCTGCAGGCAATTGTCAGGCTAAATGAAGTTTTGGTTTTTGCTTCAAGTAGGCCCCTTGTTTGCAGATGTCAAAGGAGGTATGGTACTCAGACAGTCTAGATTATCATTTTTTTTTTTAATCTACAGGATATGAGTCCAAAGGTCGCACTGCCCTGGGGCTGATATTTGCTAAGACAGAGGAGCCTTTGTTATGTGGGAAACTATGTAGTTGGGTTTGGCCTACCTAAACAAAAGGCAACAAACTTTATAGCAGAATTCCAGTTTGGTTTTATTTTAAGTTACCTGTTATTAGAGAAGTGCATCCTGTTTCCGATTCCACATCTTGTATCTTTTCACACTTCTACTTCTCTATTCAGCTATGACCAAAAATGGTGATTACTTCAGTGGGCACACAGCTGTCATTAACATGCCACCTGTAGTTTTCTGGACTACAGGAAAGACCTAGTGACATTGGCGCTGCTACCAGTACTACTAGCATAGAGGTGCATTGCCTACTTGGACATTAAAGTGGATGTAAACCCTCTCATATACCCATTGAAGTGAACAGCCTCAGATGATACATGGAGATGAAACAAATCTCCCTACGTAAGTTTTACATGTATATCTGCTGTCTTCAGCTTTATATATTCTTTACTAAGTTCAGATTGTGTTGGGAGTTTTTCTCTTCCTGGTTAGTACTGCAGTGAAACCTGGGTATGCAGCTGATTGGAGGAAAGGTGCACACCCTCTCTCCTCATAGGTAGAGACTTTCAAAACTGTTGGTTGGATCATTTTAGCTCAGTGCTAATCTATTTATAGCATCCTCCCCAACACAAAACTTAGACTGCTTTTATCTCCTGTGATGGAGAACTTGTCACTTTCTCAAGCTAATAACAGAAGGACGGCAGGCGAAAGCCACGGGACATAGGGTTTTGAAGAGGGCCAAGAAAACACTACCAATATGTGCCCAGCTCAAATTTCATGAATCGGGTTCAGATCCACTTTAGGCCCTGAGCTGTGCACACCAATATCGTTTTGTGGACTGGTAATCCTTACATAGTTACATAGTAGGTGAGGTTGAATAAAGACACAAGGCCATCAAGTCCAACTTATGTGTGTGATTATATGTCAGTATTACATTGTATATCCCAGTATGTTGTGGTCGTTCAGGTGCTTATCTAATAGTTTCTTACAACTATCAATGCTCCCTGCTGAGACCACCGCCTGTGGAAGGGAATTCCACATCCTTGCAGCTCTTACAGTAAAGAACCCTCTACATAGTTTAAGGTTAAACTTCCTTCCTTTCCTTTTCAATTTTAAATGAGTGGCCACGTGTCTTGTTAAACTCTCTTCCGCAAAAAAGTTTTATCCCTATTGTGGGGTCACCAGTACGGTATTTCTAAATTTAAATCATATGCCCTCTCAAGCGTCTCTTCTCCAGAGAGAATAAGTTCAGTGCTTGCAATCTTTCCTCATAACTAATATCCTACCTTTATTAGCTTTGTTGCCCTTCTTTGTACTCTCTCCATTTCCAGTACATCCTTCCTGAGGACTGGTGCCCAGAGGACTCACCACCCGAAGAAAACGGATACCGCACAGCCTGCGGTCCATCCCCTGCTAGAGAAGCTCCTCGGCACCGCTGCATGAGTCACGCTGTTCCACTGTGGTGTGTGTCTGTCGTTCATGCCGTGACTCCAGACACTAGAGGCCAAAATACCACTGCAAAAATGGCCGCCGAGCTGTGAAAAAGGCGGGTTTTTTTTTTGGTTTTTTTTTCGAGTCTTGTAGAGCGGGAAAATTATCGTTTTATCTCTGGAGTTAATCCCCTTCTTAATGCACACCAATATTCTGTTTGCGTTTTTTATGTAGACCAACAGCACTGACAACACTGTTTGGGTTTTCAGTACAGCGAAGGCAGCTTTGTCAGTCCATAAAAGTAAGGCAGTTAGGAGCTCATTGGATTTCTTGCAGGATCACCAGGTACTTTTTTTACTTGCAGCATTTTAAAGGGACAGATGGCAAAATGTGCATACATTAGAGAGAGGTGCAGTCTCTATTTTCGTACACCAGTTGTGCGTTTTTTGTTTCTGCCAGTTATTTTAGTGGTCTAAACATTTGGTGTACATTGAGGAAAATGCTCCCTTGTGAGTATTCTTCTTAGTTTAGGGACTTGTGATTTAGGCAATGTGCCTGTTGCAATGAAAAACATTTATGTAGCAATGTGGTCAAGTGATAATTTAGCTGGGCCAATGAATTTGTAATAGAATATACCGTAAATGTTTTGCTTGGGTAGTGAAACTTGTGGAAGGGATTTCTTTTTTTTTTTTTTTCACAAGAAAATGGAAGGGATTTCTAAAGCTGCATTTGCGCACAGGGCTGTCTCAATCATCTTTAAGTTGCAAAATCAACAGAACTAATAAAGTTGACACTCCCATTAATTTGGATTCTTCCTCAGTGTTGAAAAATTCTTGGTGGCTTGCAGTCATTGGTTGCCTTTTTTAATGTACAGCCATCTGAAATGAACATGTAGCGAGACGCCAGCCTTGGCACGCACTCTGAGGCATCTGGTGCTTCTTTTGTACCCTTGTGAGGCCTGAGCTGACCGCAGACGTTCAGATTGCTCCATCCATGCTAAACAGCTCAGATGGAGGGATCTCCCGCTGTAGTCATTGTATTCCGACTGCCAGGCCTTCTGGCTGTCAAAATGTCCAGAGTACCTGCATCTGATTGGCTAAAGGCACTGTTCAGCTGACCGTTTTCACCTGGCTCCTTCAAAGGATGTTGGACAGGATGCTACCACCAGGGCTACACACTGAGCACATTAAAACTGGTTCGTTATCAGCGGGCCAAAAAGTTCTCGGTGTGTGGTCTGCTTTGTGTACTCCTGTGCCGAATGGGAAGGAATGTTGGTGAGGCGCACTGGCGGTATATGCCAGAGTTTGAAAGGGCTGAGAAATGATGTAATGCTTTTGGTTTGTCTAGGAGTCTATTACAGCTTCCAAAAAAATAAAATTTCTACCTGAGTAAAGTTGATAAAAACATGAGAAAAGTATTCTGAGAAAGTAGAACACAATGTCCTCAGCAGCTGGAACACTCAGTCTCATTATCCACAAGTGACATTGCAACGGCCCCAATCAGTGTTCCTCTCGCTGTCTAAATGTTTTAAAGAGCTGGAGGGGTGGGGGCCGAAAGGAGGGAGGCGGGTTGTTAAAATGACAGTAGGTTCAACTTTTCCCCGAGACCGTATTCCCATTGCGACTCAAAATTTCTACTTCTTTTTTTTTTTTTCGTCCTTGTCAGAAAATAGACTTCTGCCGCTTGAAGGACGCTTTGGAAATTGACTGGAGCAGCGAAAAAGCAAAAGTTGTGCTCAAGAAAACACCTGCTGATTTCTTCCTTTTACAAGGTAAGACTTGTGTGCAACACTTAAGGGGCTGTGTGTAAGAATGGGCAGATCCTGGAAGATTCATTGGTGCACCCCCTAGCCAGATTTATTGAGCTTCTGGACAAATTTGGGAAATGGGGTGAAATGCATTGAAATAAAGTTGAAAGTTTTTTTTCTTAAAGTGGAACTTCCCAATGGGAGAAGTTCTGCTCTTCCTCACTCCCCACAGTCCCCCCCCCCCCCAAATCCCCTGTCCTCAGTCACTTTTGGCACATTTTTATTTTTTTTGGGGGGGGGGGGTACCTGGTTTTGATCCAAGCAGAAATTCACCCCCCACCTTCCCTCGCAGCCTTCTCGGACATGTCACAGGTCCCGGAAAGATGCGGGACCAATCAGATGGCGCCATGCAGCTTGCGCATGCATAATGAGCATCTGGCTGTGAAGCCATAAACTGTCACAGCTAGCTGCCCACAGTTTATTGTTGCCAGCGGCCGAAGCCAAGTTAAGAAACTGGCCGGGAGAGGACAGTGCTGGATCCTGGGTTAGGGGAGTGTTCGTTTATTAAAAGTCAACAGCTGCTGACTTGCTTTTTAAAAATGTGACTGAAGAACCTTTAACTGAACCAGGAGCTATCATCCTTCTTATGTAAAGTGGCCACTATGTCCTCCTTAGTGAAGACTAAGTTGCTCAATATTTGAAATCTGTCAAAACAATACCCTGTTGGTAGCTATTGTGTTCAGCCCTCTTGTGACTTGTACCTGCGTGCCTTGGTGTAGCAACTAGACAAGAACCTCATTGATTGAACTGACCAGTAAGGAGAAGTAAGAAAAAAATAGCTTGCTTTGGGGAAAATGGCACACATATTTGATTTATCTGGTTGTAGGTATGTAGCTGCCTTGGGGTAATGGGCAAAAGGCAATATTGTACTGCTTGATGGTGGGAGTGATCTGGCTTTTTCTGGAACCTTGATACAGGGGAAATGATACTCATATCATCTGCCTATCTTTCAGGATACCAGGGTGGATAAAAATCCACAATTTTATAAGTCTGTTTTTTATTTTTATTTTTTGTCAAATTTATTTTAAAAAAAAATGCTTTGGGAGTAAAAATCTATCTAAATGTAGTTTTTCTATTTAAGATACATGTAATAATTTAGTTTATTCAGCATGAAATGGAGCTTAGTTATGTAGCATGAGGCTGTATATTCTGCAATATTTACATTTTTTGGTAAGCTCATTTTAATGTATCCAAGCTCTGCAAGCTGAGATAACATGCATTCACACAATTTAACAGTAAGTAACCATGAGATAAAACAAAGTTCAGGAATAATCCTTTATCCCATTGTTTTGCAAATCTATGTACATTACAAACTGTATGATTGAATGGGTTCTGATATCGCTGTTTTACTAACCTGACAGCCTATTATTCTAAATCGGAAACCTTCATTTTGTTTGCAAATATTAAAGATTCTACTACCAGCAAGAAGAAGTCCTTGCATTTAAAGAGCACCTGTCATTTCAGATCCATTATGGCAGCGCCTGTTAGCGGGCATCCACTCACCTGCTGCCGCCACGTCCCTCACCTTGTTGTGTCACTGCCACATCACCAGCCATTCAATTAAAGTGAATGGGACTGTTGGTGAGTCAACAGCGGGTCAGAGGAGCTGCTGCAGGACAGAGATGACAGTTGCTCTTTTTATTTTTTTTATAATTTTTATTTATTAATTTTTTTCATTTGTATTGGCAAGGCTGTTTAGATTTCCAAATATAATTTCTTACCAATGTTGCCTGTTTCTGAAGCTGTGATGGCTGCCAGTATACAGATTAGTTGATCAGACCCTGGAAATAATTTTGTTGTGCGTCTGCCCAGCTTTTGACATCGCTGTAATTCAGTGGGAGCCATACTGCCCGTGACTTGCAATGAATTTTGCTTGCTGAGTGGGAGACTTCCTATGTGTATGACTAGTAGAGGAATTGGGACAATGAATGTAGTGGCATTGAATGGACATACTTTTGCTTTATAGCAGGTGTGCCAAAAATGTGTTCTGGGTGCAAGGCAAGTAAACACGTTTCATGTGGAATCCTAAGATCATTAGCTACATGAATTTCAGCTTTTATTAGTAACCTAAACTTCACACTTTGATGTGGGCCCTACTATAAAGTATCATTAACAAAGTGAACCTAAATTGGGCAAAGCAACAAATTAAAGTGGTTGTAAAGGCAGAAGGCTTTTTTATTTCAATGCATTCTATGCATTAAAGAGGAGTTCCGCCAAATTAATTTTTTTTTAAAGTCAGCAGCTACAAATACTGCAGCTTTTAAAATATGGACACTTGCCGATCTGTCCCTTGGCTCTCGGGTGCTGCCACTGCCATCTTTGGTATAGGAATCAGCCATAAGGCTTCACTTCCGGGTTCCCTACTGCGCATGCGCGAGTCGCGCTGCACGATCTGAATGGTCCCTGCTGTCTTCTGGGACCTGTGTGACTCCCAGAAGACAGCGGGGGGGATGCAGGAGGGGCCGGATATGGCATAGATATCCGCGGATAGTGCGGCTATCTATGCCCCGACGTGGGAGCAAATACCTGCATTATACAGGTATCTGCTCCCCCCTCCCCCTGAAAGGTGCCAAATGTGACACCGGCCGGGGGGTTGGGGGGATTCCGAAAAGCCGTTGTTCCATTTTAGGGTGGAACATCCGCTTTTAAGGTAGAAAACCTTCTGGGTGCAGCAGCCCCCCCCCTAATACCTGAGCCCCATCCCTATCCAGCGATGTGCAGGCAAGTATTAAAGCTTGTGTTTTTTCCCCCTAAAATAACAATTACTTTTAAGGTAAATAACATTTTTGTATCATGAACACTTGCCTTCTTTTTTTTTTGATGGGATGACCATGCAATATTTACAATTGGGAGTGTTATCTCATCCTGTAACAGGAAGTGTTTAAAGACGGGCAGGATCACCCAAACTATTTTTCAAGGCCTCTTCCTCGTGCAGCTGTCCCTTTGTGGCATTGGAAAGTCGCCGTCTGTTGGTGACATTTAAAGTGTCCCTGTCTGTCTGAACACAGGGATAAATTGGACTGGACATCTGCATACACTGTTCTCATGATTCAGCCCTGATTTTATTATACTTTGGTTCTTAACTGTAACTTTATTATCTCAACAGCCTCATTTGTCCATCTAAAGTTCGGATAATTATGGAAAATGTTTTTTAACTTTCTAATGGTGACCCATATTTGTACAGCTTCCTTCCTGCTGCTGCTTCATGTGTTCCAGGCCCACTCCACCCCCATGCAGCAACTGGGCAGTGAAAGGGAGCCTGAGGGCGTCCATACTGCTCCGCTTCCTCCTTGGGGTGTGATGTACACCTGCTCTGCTATTCTCAGTTACCCTGTGACCTGCATTCCTCTCAGTCTATGTACATGCACTCTTCCTGACACTCATGCACATTATTATATTTCTGCCGAGGGATATAGCTTCACTTTTAGAATGTGTTAACTATGTGGCGGGAGTTGCTAATGGCCTCGGCATATTCATTGTTGTGGGTCGGTCGAATTACACAGTGGTTGCTATTATGGTCAGGGGACTGATTGTTGCCGTTTTCTTATGCACAGATTAGGGCTGGGAAGAAAATCGATTTTTTTAGATTTTTTTTTTTTTTTTGAAAAAAAAAAAAAAAATATTTTTTTTCCTTCCCTTCAAAGTTTCCGTAGCAGGACTGCAGGGGGCGTATCCGGAATGGCACTGGGCAGCATTACCCCAATTACATCTACTCGCTGCAGCCGCCATCTGCCTACCTGATCAGCGTGTCATGCAGACAGACGGCGGCCATTGCAGTGTTCAAAAGCCGCGCCTCCCGAGTCCTCGTCTGTGATAGGCGGAACACTCAATTTCACAGCAGGCAGTATTCAGCCTATCACGGACATCCTCTCATCCTCGTCTGTGTTATGAGGATGACCATGATAGGCGGAACACTGAATGCTGGGAAATTGAGTGTTCTGCCTATCACAGACGAGAAGGAGGCGCGGCTTTTGAATACTGGAATGGCCACCGGTGTAGCAGTAGAATCCGTATACCATGAAAATCTGCATCAGGTACGGGCACAGTGATTGAAGCACGGGCACAGTGAGACACGGGCACAGTGAGGCATGGACACAGTTCAATTCAACTAAGAGTAACCTCAGGATTTTTTGTTTTATTAGCTAAATCCAAATACAGTATTAATAATTTGGATGTTTAACAATCTTTGTTGCACACTGCAAAAAACAACAAAAGGTCACAAGCGCTAAATTGGTGGATAAAGAAAAAAATATAATGGATGATAATAATAATAATAAGAAAAAAATCCCAAATATTTTGGGAAGTACAAAGTATCCAAAAGGGGGAAAAAACAGGATCCAGCGCAGCAAGAAAAAATCCGTACCCAGAAGTACAAAATACACAACATGCACACAATATAATCCAGCGCTCATGGAACATACATTATTAACTATTGAAAACTCTTGAAAAATTGATAAAGCTTAGTCCATTTATCACAAAGAGAGGGATCCAATCCCAAATGTGCAGAGGGCAAATGAATCTTAACTCTCCAGTTGCCAGTGGTGACAAACTTGTTAAACTTGCAGTGACATCCGTGGAGCAAGGAGGGGTTAAAAAAGTCAAAACAAGCCTGTGGCATGATCTCAGTGTGAGCACAGTACCTTGAATGATTGACAACAGGCAGACCAGCGTGTGGAGGGCCCTCCAACCCAAAAGGATGCAGAGCCAGGATCGCAGCAAGGCTGGGACAGAAGGAATCACACACAGAGTTTCAAGAGTTTTCAATAGTTA
Organism: Rana muscosa; assembly: GCA_029206835.1. NCBI lineage: Eukaryota > Metazoa > Chordata > Amphibia > Anura > Ranidae > Rana > Rana muscosa. Next base: position 75,567,243 of record CM055125.1, read on the forward strand.
ATAATGTATGTTCCATGAGCGCTGGAATATATTGTGTGTTTGTTGCACACTGACTTTGCAGTTAGAGAAAGGGTTTGCCTTTGCAATTTTGTTTGTTGATGCACTTTAATTAATATAATAAAGAAAAAAAATCGAATCGTAAATCGAGTTTTTTATAAAAAAATCGCAGATTTTTTTTGGGGGGGAAATCGCCCAGCCCTAGCACAGATGTAGTGGACTGATGTTCTCTACACACATGCGGCAGTATTTCCATCTGTCTCTGATTTCCAAGTACAATGTTGTGTTTTCTCAGTAACTAAATTGCAAGTTATCATTAGTATTGGTTATTGCGGTGTGTTTCTATCATGGCTCTTAAAGCTGATCTCCATGTTTTTAGTGAGGATTAGTTTGTTGGACCAAGCTGGTCCAAATGAACGAATACCTTGACTACTAGACGTGCCCTCTGTGAGCACCGTAGGTAATGTATGTAGCCTCATTTACAAATGGTATACAGCGTTTTGTTCCAGCATCGGAACAGAGTCTCTAAAACCTCTGATTGCTACTTTGTCTGTTAAGCGGTTGTATGCCCTGACCAAAAAAAAACTCAAAGGCATAATGAGCTAGTATGCCCCGCATACTAGCTCATTATGAAATACCTACCTTAGAACGAAGCGCCCGCACCACCTCCCAGTCACCACTAAAGGATCTGACACGTTGCCTCGCGCTTTGAGTGACCGGAGCCACGATGACGTCACTCCCGCGCATGCGGAGTGCTCCATTCTGGCAAGGAGCTCCGATTTTTCGTCAGCATTGCGCCTCTAAAGTCACCGGCTGCATGCAAGGTAAATATCTCCTAAACTGTACAGGTTTAGGAGATATTCATTTTACCTACAGGCAAGCCTTATTGTAGGCTCACCTGTAGTTAAAATGTGCAAGAGGATACAACCGCTTTTAAAGCAAGTTGAAAAATAACAGGCTTACTGGCTGGATGACCAGTTGAAATTAAAGAGGAAGTAAAGTCTGCTGTAACTTTTTTTTTTTTTCTTTTTTTTTTACCTGCATAGTAAAGACATAATGTTCTGGTATACATCGCTAACACATTATGTGACACTTGCCTTCAAACAAAGCCCTTGTCGTCCCCGCTGCAGGCCTCATCCATCTTCTCCCGCCTTCCTTCTGGGTCCCTGGTCTCAGGCTCTGTGATTGGCTGGAGCCGCGTGATGTCACTCCCACGCATGCGCACGGGAGCTACCGACCACGGCACAGGGCTCTGAAGAAACGGCACCAGCGATGATGTAATCTGCGCAGTATACAGTAAATCTCTCCTAAACGGTGCAAGTTTAGAAGATATTTACAGTACCTATGGGTAAGCCTTATTATAGGCTTACCTATAGGTACAAACAGAGGGGGGTTTACTTTTGTCTTTTTAACCACTTCCATACCAGCCTATTCTGGCACGCCTCTCCTACATGTTAAAATCATCATTTATTTTGCTAGAAAATTACTCAGAACCCCCAAATATTATATATGTGTTTTTTTTTTTTTGTTTTGTTTTTTTAAGCAGAGACCCTAGGGAATAAAATGGCGGTCGTTGCAACTTTTTATATCGCACGGTATTTGCACAACAATTTTAAAACGCGTTTCATTAATTAAATAACAGAACAGTTGGCCCAATATTTTTTTTCTTATAATGTGAAAGATGATGTTGCGCCGAGTAAATGGATACCCAACATGTCACGCTTTAAAATTGCGCACATTCATGGAATGGCGCCAAACTTTGGTACTTTAAAATCTCCATAGGCGCCGCTTTAAGTTTTATTTTTTTTAATTTTTTTTTTACAGGTTACATGTTTAAAGTTACAGAGGAGGTCTAGTGCTAGAATTATTGCTCACGCTCTAACGCACGTGGCAATACCTCACGTGTGGTTAGATCAGCATTTACATATGTGGGCGGGACTTGCGTGTGCATTCACTTCTGTGTGCAAGCAGACGGGGACGCTTTAAATTGTTATTTTATTTTTTGTCACTTATTCCTATTACAAGAAATGTAAACCTCCCTTGTAATAGGAATGGTGTGTGACAGATCCTCTTTATAGAGAGATGTAGGGTCTATAATACCCCACATCTCTCCTCCAGGCTGGAAAGCATCAGTTAAAAATAAAAAACTAATTACAGATCTGATGCTTTGCAGCCGAGATCGCCGCTTTGCTATCCGTGGCCCGGACGTGGCGTCATAACGTCACGCCCGGGCCTCCGACGATCCTAGAGATGACTGGAAATGTCTATGCTCTTCATCCGGTGGCGGATTCTTTCTCCGGGTCCCCAATGGCACGGGAGAGCCCGGCGGGGGGGGGGGGTTGGGGTCGGCGGCCATCTTGCCGTGGTTCGTTATGGCGCAGTTACGGTTGGAGCCGCGCGTGTTTTTCTACTGTTTGGCCTCTATTGCTGCTGGAATGCTGCGGTTCTCCTCTCATTCCCCTCGCTACTCATTAGCGCTGTACAGCGCAGCACAGGCAGCGGATCCGAGCGGTCCCCACTGCGTCGGTGAGTCCCCTGGGTAACCTCCCACAGCCAGCACAGCTAGATGGTGGACTTTGTACAAAAGTCTCAGAGAAGTGGCGAGTTATGGAGTCTGGTTCACCTGCTTCCCCATTCATGTCACAACAGGCAGGGCTGATGCACCTGCAGTCCCTATGGATCAGTTGTCGGCAGTCCTGGACTCATTTCTTGTCAGGATGGAAGCGATGTGCGAGCGAACGGGAGCTATAAAGCGCCCCCTCCCCACACAATCTTTAGTAGGGGAGTGCTCTGTTTCAGATATGGGCCTAGCTGCAGCTCAGGACCCTAGCTCTGAATTGCTCTGTGTCTGCGTGGGTTTCCTCCCACGTTCCAATGACCGTATAACATACACAATATGTTTATACACGTCTCTAAATACATTCACAGTCTGCGTGGGTTCCTCCGGGTGCTCCGGTTTCCTCCCACTAGGTGTGCGCCTTTGGCGCTATGCACAGTATGAACATGATCAATATATTAATCACACATACTATAATACCTACACTGTATGTGTATGCGGTCTGCGTGGGTTTCCTCCGGGTACTCCGGTTTCCTCCCACACTCCAATGGTATGCGCGCTTTTGGTGCTATGCACGGCATAACCATGTGTAATATGTTTATTCACATACTACCATACCTCCACGGTATGTGTGTGCAGTCTGCGTGGGTTTCCCCCCACACTCCAATGACGTGCGCGCCTTCGCTGCCATACATAGTGTAAACATACTCAATATGTTTATACACAACGCTAAATACATTCACAGTAAATGTATGTATTTTACTCTCTGGGGCTGCGTGAGTTTCCTCCGGGTTCTCCGTTTTCCTCCAACGGTGTGCGCGCTTTCGGCACTATGCACAACGTAAACATGTTCAAAATGTTTCTCACACATGCTATCCTACCTATACGGTATGTGTATGCAGTCTGCGTGTCGTTCGTCCGGTCTCTCCGGTTTCCTCCCTTGCTCCAATGGTGTGCTCGCTTTCGGCGCTATGCACAGCATAAACAGGTTCAATTTGTTTATTCGCATACTATCATACCTACACGGTTTGTGTATGCGGTCTGTGTGGGTTTCCTCCGGTTCTCCGGGTTCCTCCCACGCCCCAATGGTGTGCGCGCCTTCGTCGCCTTGCACAGTATAAAGACTTTCTGGCGTCCTTGGACATCTAGGACGTTTACTTGCATGTTCCAATCTGCGCAGGTCACCAGAAGTTTTTGCGATCGGCGAAGTCCACTATCAATTTGTGGCTCTTCCCTTTGGCTTAGCGTCGGCACCACGGGTTTTCACCAAGGTGCTTGCCCCGATTCTGGCTTTGCTGCGAGCATTTCCATTAGTGGGCTATCTGGATGATCTTCTTCTGTGAGCAGACACTGGCTTAGAATTAGAAGAAATTGTGACAATAGTCAGTCAGACCCCCTGGGCCTTCGGGTGGCTTCTGAACACTCAGAAGTCAGTCCTGACCCAGCGTTTGGTATCTGGGGTTGATCCTGGACTCCTCGGAGGTGAAAGTCTTCCTATCCTTGGAGAAGTTGCAGACTCTTCAATCTGCGGTGTGGCTTCTGATCCCGAAAATGGTCATCAATCCGTTTATGCATTAGGGTCCTAGGGCTCATGGTTGCCTCTTTCGAGGCAGTTCCGTATGCCCAATCTCACACTCGTGCCTTACAGAGGGGGATCCTGTCCGCTTGGGACAAGTCCCCGTTGTCATTGGATCATCTGATCCAGGTGAGTCACCCGGTCAGGGCGTCCCTGACGTGGTGGTTGAGATCCCCGGCTCTTCGGTCCGGGAAGTCGTTCTTTCCTATCCAGTGGACGGTGATCTCAACGGCTGCCAGCCTTACGGGCTGGGGTGGGGTCTGGGGAGTCCTCTCTCAGCTCAAGGGCTGTGGACCCCGGTCGAATCCCGTCTTCCGATCAATGTCCTAGACCTCCGAGCGATCCGACTGTGCCTTTCCTTGTGGTCGGAGAGGCTACAGGGCCACTCGCTCAGGGTCCAGTCGGACAACGCCACAGCGGTGGCGTATGTCAACCATCAGAGGGGAACTTGGAGCTCAGCGGCAGCATCCGAGGTCGCTCACATCCTAAGATGGGTGGACAGCAGTGTGCCGGCTCTGTCGGCTGTTTATATTCCAGGAATAGACAACTGGCAGGCCGACTATCTGAGCCGGCGGACGTTGGACCAGGCGGAAAAGTCCTTGTATCCGGAGGTATTCCAACTTCTTTGCTGGCAGTGGGGCACGCAGGACGTGGACCTCTTGGACTCTCGACTCAATCGCGAGGTGTCGAGATTTTGTGGCCAGGTCCAGGGACCCCTGGGCAGACGCGTTGGTGGCCCCGTGGGGTTGGTATCGCCTGTTATATGGTTACCTTCCACTGCAGTTGCTGCCTCGCCTGCTTTGCAGGGTGGAGGCCGAGGGCATTCCGGTGATCCTCATTGCTCCGGATTGGCCACGGCGTCATTGGTACGCCGATCTTGTGCGGCTAGTCGCGGACGTTCCTTGGTGACTGCCTCTGCGGGAGGACCTTCTGTCTCAAGGTCCCATACTTCATCCTGCTTCATCCTCGGTCATCTCAACCATGTTGAGGGCCCGGATATCTTTTTCTAGAAAGATTATATCACTGTACCTGGAAAGCTTACATCGCTATGTGCGAGGAGCTAGATTGGCGTCCACGGACGTATTCCGTTCCCAGGATTCTGCTGTTCTTACAGCGTGGTGTGACCCAAAAGCTGGCTTTGAATACCATCAAGGGTCAATTTTCGGCCCTGGCTGTCTTCTTTCAACGACCTGGCTTTCAGGCCATTCCTTGATTCGCACCTTTCTGCAGGGGGTTCGCCATGTGCTCCCCCCTGTCAAACCTCCTCCTCCCTCCTTGGGATCTGAATTTGGTGCTCTCGGTTCTTCAAGAACCTCCTTTTGTAAACATCAGAGATATCCCTCTCTTGACGTTGTCTCAGGAGGCTTTCCTGGTAGCCATTATGTCTGTCAGATGGGTGTCTGAGTTGGCGGCATTGTCTTGCAAGCCGCCTTACTTGGTCATCCATAAGGATAAGGCTGTGTTGCGTCCGCGACCTTCTTTTCTTCCGAAGGTGGTCTCTGCCTTTTCACCTACCTTTATTGAGGACATTGTTTTTCCGTCCTTGTGTCCTCATCCGTCGCATCCCAGAGAGTTTGCGCTTCACTCTCTAGACGTGGTACGTGCCTTGCGGGTGTACCTGTCCGTTACTGCTCCCATTCGGAAGTCTGACTCGCTGTTTGTGGCTGTGTCAGGCCCACGACAGGGCCAAGCAGTTTCCCCTGCCACTATTTCTAGGTAGTTCAGGCAGACCGTCATACAGGCCTATGCGGTCGCCTCAAACCGGTTACGGCGCATTCCGCCAGAGCAATTGGTGCTTCCTGGGTTTTTTGACATCAAGCGTCGGTTGCACAAGTGTGCAAGGTGGTGACCTGGTCGTCCACACATGCCTTTTCTAAGTTTTACAAGGTTGATGTGGCTGCATCTTCTGATGCTTCCTTCGGCCGCAAGGTGTTGCAGGCCGCTGTTTAAGTTGCAACTCCTCCGTTGAGGAGCTCTGCTTGTTTTGGAGTGAAGTTTGATTTTCCTTTCTGTTTGCTCCCACCCCTCTTTTTTGACACTGCTTTGGGACATCCCACTTGTCAAATATTAAAAGGCTGTGTCAGTCCATGGACGGTAAGAGAAAATAAGATTTCTCTCATACTGTTTACGTGTGGGTATATGTCCCTGCTCGCAGGAGAAGATCTAGGCAGAATGTTAGATGTTAGAAACCTACATTCTAGAACAAAACCAGAGCTGAACAGCCCCGCCCAGGGGGGCGGTCCCTCCGGACATAACCCTCCTACCTGCAGCCAGCAGCCTCAGTTCGTAACAAAGCAGTACAAACCTTAAAAGAAGGGTGGGTGCTGTGTCAGTCCATGGACGTCGGAGAAACGGATTTTACGGTGAGTACAAAAATCCTATTTTCTCTTATTGTCCATGGACTGACACAGCTCTCATACTGTTGGACGTTCCAAAGCATTATAAGAAAAGGGTGGGAGCAATAGTAAAGGATCAACCAAAACTTCACTCCAAACCAGCAGAGCTCCTCAACGGAGGAGTTGCAACATTAAACAGCGGCCTGCAACACTTTGCAGCCACATCAACCTTTTTATAGAATTTGGTGGAATGCGCCGTAACCGGAAAGGGAGGCGCCCTCCACTTAAGGGCATAGGCCTGTATAACAGTCTGTCTAATCCACCTAGAAATGGTGGCAGACGACTCCGCTTGGCCCTGTTTCGGACCAGAGACACACAAACAGTGAGTCAGACTTCCGAATAGAAGTCAGTTTGGTGTTTATTGCTAGGGTTTTTTTTTTCTTTCTTGGAAGGGTGCATGTGATCAGCACAGGGCCAATCAGCAATGTCCAGACAGAGGGTCAGGGCTCCTGCAGCCAGCCTCGTAGGACAGTTGGAGTAGAAAGAAACTCCCCCTACAAGCTTTAATCAGACCCTGATAGAAGTCATAAGACTGCAGATGAGAAAAGGTTTTTAGCAGTTTATATTTACTAAAATAATTGGTTGCATTTCCATGTCCTGTGTACTGTGGAAGACTAGATATAGTGAATGCAGGGTCCTGGGTAGTCCCATATATGTCAATTGGGATGCCAATTTGATGGCAGCTGCTGCAACCCAATTGAATGGGACTGCCTGCAAACTGATGCATGGCACACCTGTGTATCCCATGCGGGCAAAACATGGTCACACGCTTGTATGCTTAAAGCTGAAAATTATTGTATAGTCAGAAGTTTTCTATGCATTAAGATAAAAAGCCTTCTGTGTGTAGCAGTCCCCTTTAGACCCCCTAATACTTACCTGGGCCCCATCATGAGCCAGCGATGTTGGAGTGTCTCAGCTGCCCGGGATTTCCCTCCTCATTGGCTCCCGCTGCTGTCTGTCAGCCAATGAGGCGAGAAAGGGGTCGGGACCAGGCAGCGGCTTCATGTCTGGATACACAGAGCTGTGGCTAGGCTCGGGTACCCCCATAGCAAGCTGCTTGCTGTGGGGGCAATTCAACAGGAAGGAGGGGCCAGGAGCACCAAAGAGGGATGTAAGAACAGGAGGATCTGGGCTGCTCTGTGCAAAATTACTGCACAGAGGCGGTAAGTATGACATGTTTGTTATTTTTAGCTAAAAACAAAAAAAACAAGACTTTAGGATCACTTGCACTTTAGCTTTCTTTTCACTAGAACTGAATGAAATGATTAATCCCAGCATAGATCATACCATTATACAATGTTGCTTTGTTGTCTGCAGATCCCTTGATATTCTGGGTTTAGTTGTGGCTTTGTATCATGTGACACTCTGTATAATCCTGCTCATCCACAGCCACTCCTTTTCAGACTTTACAAATAATGTAACTTCCCTTACAGCTCTGATGGTAGGTGAGATGGAATACATCCTAAGGCCCCTTTCACACTTGTGCGACTTGTCCTCCGACTTGGGACTGCAAAGTCGCATGACAAGTAGTACCCCATGAGTACCATTTTATATCTGTGCGACTTCAAAGTAGTCCCTTTCTCTCATTTGGTCCGACTGATGCGAGTTACACAGGCATTCCCTAAAATCACGGGACTTTGAAGTCGCGGTAGTGTGAAAGGGGCCTAATTAACATTCAGTCTTGCCCAGTCAGACCTACAGGAGGAGTCCAAACCTCCCAAGGCTCACCTCCCACCCCACAGATCTCAACATTATTCAAGAAGGAAACGCCTTCATATATACACACATTCACAGCTTGTTCTGAAAGCTACTTTCTGGTCAAGATTGAATGGATCACAATTAGAATTCAATCCAGCCCAGTTAAATATGCCGACCAGTGTCAACAGGGAGAGTCCCACCCTCCCAGAGCCCTGCTTTCTGTGAAGTGATTACTTTATATATGGAGGACACCCCTTCATAATAACCTCCCATGACCCTTCCTCTAGTCTTGTAATAAGCTACCTTCATAATGACCTCCCATGGCCCTTCCTCTAGTCTTGTAATAAGCCACCTTCATAATAACCTCCCATGGCCCTTCCTCTAGTCTTGCAGAAAGCCATTATTCTTTGGCATGCTGCAAGACGGGAATGACACAGGAGGAGGTATGACACCTTTTACACCTTTCACCACCCACATGAAGACCCAGAAACACCCATAGTAACCCTAGAACCCACCCACATCAACTCCCAGAACTGGTACAAGTGACTCCCATAGCTGGCCCTGAAACTACAGAGGTTTAAAGGATGATGAGCCATGTAGTATCAGGACTGGCAAAGGAAGGAAACAGGAAGTCGGAGAACTTTGAAGTTCAGCCAGGAGGAGTGACATCAGACACAGAAACCTGCTGTATAAGGATGAGCTCCGGTGTGTACGCATAGTACACGTGCAGAGCCTGCCAGGAAGTCGGCGCCGCGCTAATCACAGCCAGGGAGACATTTCCCGATCTCTGCAGCCGACCATTGGGAAATGTCTCCCTGCCTGTCATTCGTGCAGCACGGTGCCGACTTCCTGGCAGGCTCTGTACATGTTCAATGCGAACACGCCAGAGCTCATCCTTGCTGCTGTATACAGCTAAAGGTGGTGACAGTGGGGTTGATTAATTTACATGCACCATCCATCTGTTTTGGTGGGGGAAAGAGCTTGAGTTATTCTTTAAGTATGAACGAGACCTAACTGTTTTATTTATGTGCTCAAAATTGTGTGGGTTGTTTTTGCGGTTATTGAACTTGTAGATTAAACCATGGTGTTTTTTATTTACATTAGGCCTTTACCTAATCAGTGTGCATCATTTGTGTCTCTGCTGTATGATGTGAGCTGAGATGCGGCGCAGAGATCAGCACATTTCTGCACCTGCTGCCAGGCCAGGACCTGCCCCTTCTGGAAGACAAGCCAGAGAAAACCGGTGTTATTTTTGGGTCTTTGCACACTGCTGTCGCCTCAGCCTTAGGGGAAGCTGTGGAACAGATGCCACCACTCCCTGCCAGCCTACACTTTTACTTTATTTGCTTTGGATCTGATTCCTGACCAGGGATTTTACTTGTTCTCCAGCAGTGAATATTTTTTGGCCCCAGTGTGTATGTCAGGAATGTGAAAAGTCAGTGCAGGTTAAAATAAGGAGGTTGCCTGTTTTGGCTTCCGCAACAGGAATAAAGTGGGTTTTGGTGCCAGCTAATAAAATCTGGGAAGTAACTTATTTTTTGAAGGTTTTTAGTTGGCTGGAGGTAGTGTGCTGGCTAACAGGCTGGTGAAAACGGTGTAAGGTAGTCTGTCCTTGCCATCTGTACCCTTTTAATCTGAGATGCACAGATATCACCTCAGCATTTTTACATAGATTTCTAAGGCTACAATAGACACTAGATGGAGGGTTAAAGAATCGGGCAATTTCAACCCAAATGTTCTAAATCTGAAACAGAATCCAGATTGTAGGAAAGATTTTAAAACATAATTTCCAAAAAAATCTATAGCGCTGGTATTTTATTTTTTACAGATAATCCTGTATGGTTACATTTTTCATCTTCAGATAATGCCCCCCGTGTATGTGCGTTTCTTTGTTCTAGAAGACTTGTTGTTGCAGTATATTTGGCATTTTGCCAGTGAACGATCTTTTTATCAGGAAAGAATGTTACAATACAGCTATGCCTAATCTTTGCAGCTGGCTCATTACCAAGGGATCTTTTAGGCCCCTTTCACACTTGTGCGACTTGTCCTGCAACTTGGGACTGCAAAGTTGCATGACAAGTTGTTCCCCATGATTTCCAATGATAACTATTCATATATGTGCGACCTCAAGTCGTGCCAACTTCAAAGTAGTCCCTGTACTACTGCGGTCTGACTTTCATGCAAGTTCAGATCCATAGACCTCAAGTTTACACAGGCACTCCCTGAAAATCGCCGTAAAGTCGCGTGACTTTTAAGTCGGGTCAGTGTGAAAGGGGCCTTGGGGTGCTTTCACACTGGTCCGCTGAAAAGACGCATTAAAAATGCATATGCAGTTTTGATGTGTTGGCGGTGCATTTTCTGGTGCGGCATGCAGGACTTTTCAGAACACACCGCACCCGCAGCACCATAGTATGAAGAGTCCCGTAGGATTTAAAGGGAAATCTTTTTATTGCGTTTTTTTTTTTTTTTTTTTTTTAGCAAGGTAAAAATGTAGCAAAAATGCATTAATTTGAAAGGGACCTTAGGATTAAAAACAAAATATTTTACAATCCGATTGTGCCATGGACATCCACAAGAGTGGATTCCGCTATCCGCTGCACGCCACAATGGTACTCCACACCACAAAACAATTTGTAAAGTTGGCCAAACGCTTAAACTCTTTCAATTGTTTTTGTTCTCTAATGTTTTAACTGTGGAATACTTCCATATTCATACTGTTCAATCTGAAGTGAGCAGATTGTTAGACTGGTGTGTGTGTGTGTGTGTGTGTGTGTGTGTGTGTGTGTGTGTGTGTGTGTGTGTGTGTGTATGTGGCAAGCTTAAAGGTACCTTGCAAGAGAAGTGTTAAAATGTGTCCAAACTCCCCCATCCCCCATCTCTGTTCTATCACTGCAGTCTCCGGAAGTGTTGGATGCCCGTGTCCCCCTGGTATGGCATGGTATCATCCTCCACCTCCTAAAGAAAAATCAGACTCATGGGCCATTGGAGAAATTAGTAGAACAGTTGTCCTCCTGCAGGGTACGGTATTTGAGATTGTTTAGGGACCTGATAGGGTCTCTACATCAGACTGCGGACAGTGGCGAGGAAGAGAGCACCATACAGACAGTTCTCCATAGTGGGTGATTCTGTCACTACTCATTGATTTCTTAAGCCTCATACACACGATCGGCTTTTTCGACAACAAATGTGTGATGGCAGGTTTTTGTCGGATAATCCGACCTCTTGTACGCTCCATCAGACAATTGTCGGAATTTCCGACAACAAATGTTTTATAGCATGCTTTCAAATTTGCCGCTAAAGAGCTGAAAAACCATGTAGTTTCGTGTATGTTGGCTGAAAAAGTTCTACCGTCTGTATGCAGAACAAGTTCACGGCCAACGCCCTTCGGACAAAATTCCACGGATTTGTCCGATGAAAATCCGATCGTGTGTACGAGGCTTTAGTGCTGTATGCAGACATCCAAATGGCAGGGCATGCAGCATTTAGTCTGTATAAGCCAATGTGCAAAGTGTGAATGGGTACCAAGCTGCTGTTGGAAAACTGAAACCAGTGGTAAGTTTTTTGCCCTTAGCAGTCAACTGTTGAAGAGTACTTCAATTTTGCCAGTTAAGTCTTTGCTTTTTCTGGGGAATAGCCCTGGTTGTATTTGCTGTATAGCTCATCAATGTGCTCCTGTCAAGTATCAAAATCCTTAATAACTAAAGGAAAAACTTTTTTTTTTTTTTTTTTTTGGTAGTGTGCTGTTGGTACCACCATTAGGGAGATTCACACACTTTGTCCTGTTTACCATTATCATTGAAAGTAAAAGAAAATCCCAAATGTTGGCTTGTCCCCAGAGATGTAATAGAGACATTTTTTCAATGGGTACACTCGTTCGTTCTGATGACCTGTCGGGGAATGTTACCGAATGTGCAGGAATTAACTAATTTACTCACTTCCTGTTTGGCTATGGGACAGGAAGTGAAGGGAAATCTCGGCAATGGGAGTGGGACACAGATGGCGAAAAAAAATCTGACTGATTGTAACCCTTCCTTTCTTTATCCAAAATGCAAAAAGTTTTGCATATACTAATACTTTAACCAAGTACACAAGAATATATTGCTATTATCAGGGCTCGACAAACCCCGGGCGCCAGTTCGCAATTGCGAACTGGAATTAGCGACCTGGTGCCTGGGGCGGCACAGCTGGGGTATCCTGTCTCTGTGCAGCCCCTGCCGCGTTGGCCGGTAATTGAGGCCGCGGCTTTGAAGCCTTCTGCAGTCCTATGATTCCTTCTGGAATCTGGCGCCCTCTTGTTGTGGCCGTTGGTATGACAAGACAGCCAGCAATGCTAATGGAGCTTCCCCTGCCTGTTTTTCCTGATTTCAAATTATTATTTTTTGCTAGAAAATTACTTGGAACCCCCAAACGTTATAGAGAGATAGGGGTGCAACGGATCAAAAAACTCACTTTATTTACTTTTATTTTTGTATAATTTTCTTATTTTTAATATTATTTTTCTTATTTTTACTTTTTAATTACTTTATTTTATTAATTTAATAATTTATTTTTTATCAATTTTTTTCACTTGACTTTATTGCTATCACACAATTCCCTGTGTGATAGCAATTGGAGAAGACAGGTTCTCTTTATTGACCATTGACCCTTTCACCTCCAAAACAGGAGTCTTCTGTCACAGCTGAGATGGGAAGAGCACAGCTCACCCCTCTCACTGTGTACATAGGTGGCAGGGACAGGAGACAGACTCGGTGGCCGTGGGGAGGATGGAGTCCCGAAGACAGAGCCAGCCAAGAGTGGTATGTGGGGGGGTGTATAGGGGAGGACGGACGGCAGCATGCATTTTCTGCTAGAAAAAGCAACTCACCGCCCGTATGTTGAAACTGTCTCCGCTCTGCTGGCACACAGCCCCGCCTCCTAACCCTGCGCTGTGATAGACAGAACACATCCCAGCATGGGACCCGCATTCTGTCTATAACAGTGCGGGGTTAGGAGGAGGCGGGGCTGTGTGCGAGCGGAGACAGTTTCAATGTGTGTTTTACCGCTCTGCCATCCCGCGGCGCGCCGCAGATCATGTTTGTGACGATTCAAAGTCATTGATCCGTGCGGATCATGGATCAATGACGATCCGTTGCACCACTAGAGAGAGAGGTTGTTGCAATATTTTATGTAACACGGTATTTGCGCAGTGGTCTTTCGAGAAAAAAAAGTTTTTATTGAACAATTTACATTTGGAACATAATTCTGCAAGTTACAAGGCAATACTGGAGAAATGCATAAAACAAAGAAATGTGGCTTATACATATATAGGCACAGTAGATCAAAAAACTTGTTCAGATTGAACACTGGATTCAGTGACTATCAATAAGTGGAAAACCCTATGTCCACGCTATTCATGGAATTGCACGCTAGAAGGATGTATAGTATTACGGACCATCAGTGCATGTGTCTGCGGACTCAAGCCATCGATCCCAGATTTTGTAGTACTTATCTGGACAACCTCTGTTGATGTATATGAACTTTTTGTAGGGAAGAGTGTTATTTATATCTAGTTTCCAATCGTTGAAGCTGGGGGGAGTGGGTCTCATCCACTGTCTGGCTATAATTTTTCTAGCATTAAACAATGTTTCATGCAAGAATGTTTTAGTGAATTTGTCCATCTCAGAGTCGGGGAATATCCCCAGTAAGCATTGTTTGGGGTCCAGGGTCAATGGGGATCCCATGTCATCATGGAGGAAGTCAACAATCTGCTTCCACAGACCCTGAAGGACCGGGCACGCCCAGAGTAGATGGAAAAATGTGCCCGTCGCTTGGTTACACATTGTGCACAAGGTAGAAAACTGTCGTCTAAAGCGGGCGATTCTTAGGGGGGTGAGATACGCTCGGTGCACCACGTATAACTGGGTCAGCCTGTCAGAGAGCTTGGGGGATACAGTCTTGCACGAGTCTAGTGCTTCACTCCACTCCTCATCCTCCAGTGGGCCCACCTCTCTTTCCCATCTTGGTTTAAGGCTGTAAGCTAGCGTGGTAGATGATGGGGTGAGAAGCATGACATAAAAATCAGAGATCAGCTTTTGCGGGTCCACACCCTTAACCACTGCCATAATAACATTGGGCGTAGATTGTGGCAAAGGCTGGGGAAACTGAGCTTGGGCTGCGCGACGCACCTGGAAGAATCTAAAAAGCATAGAATTGGGCAGCAGGAACTCATTTTGGAGGTCCTCAAAGTTTTTAAGTGTGCCATCGGAAATTATGTGGTGCAAATAATATATTCCATATTCGCACCATATCTCTGTGTCAGGGATCAAGAGAAACTCTGAGAGTAGTCTATTGTGCCATAAGGGGGTATAATTGTTGTGTTTAGGGGTCGTTAATGTTTTAGTGGTGATGTCCCATACGCGCCTATATTGGTACAATAGGGACCCACGGTCTCTATTGGAGTTATTCCCACTATGTCCCACTGCAATTGCAGTGAGTGGGTCAGTGGTCAGTTGTGCCCACCGTGGACAGAGGAGGGTGAGGAATCTGAGTCTGTCGGTTTTATCTATGTGGTATAGTTGAGACAGTTGGGACGCAAGGTAATAAAGATTTAAGTCAGGGAGGGCTATTCCACCTAGGTCAGTAGGGTTCTTAAGGACTCTCCAGGCCAGCTTGTGTCTGTTGGTACCCCAAATAAATGTCTTGAGTATGGCCTCCATTGACTTGAAAAATTTCAAGGGTAAGTATACGGGTGTGTGCCAGAGTATATACAATATTTTAGGAAATAATATCATTTTAACAATGTTAATGCGGCCCCACACGCCGAGCGGTAGTCTCGCCCATACCTGGGTTCTAGACTTGATGAGATCGAAAAGGGGTTCTATGTTCAGGGATATATAGTCAGCCAGTGTTCTATTCACCAATACTCCAAGATATTTGATAGTGTTCACTCGCTGGAGTGGTAACTGTGCCTGTAGCTTGGGAGAGGGGAAACTATCCATAGGCAATATTTGAGATTTCTCCCAATTAATTTTAAGGCCAGAGAACTGACCAAAGTGTTCAATTGTATGTAACGCCTTCCGAAGCGATGTGGCAGAGTCGGCCAGGTATAGTAGCGTGTCGTCTGCGTATAAGCTAATTTTTTCAGTCAGGGAACCAAGGCAGAGACCCTGAATCTCGGGGTCCTCTCTAATGGAGATTGCAAGGGGCTCCGTCGCCAAGGCATAGAGGAGCGGAGACAGTGGGCAGCCCTGTCTAGTGCCCCTGGATAAGTCAAATGTCTGGGAGGCCCTCCCGTTGGCCACTACTTTACCCCTGGGTGCCAGATATAATAATTGAACCCACTTAATAAATTTAGGTCCAAAACCAAAGCCACGGAGGCATCCCCAAAGGTACCGCCACTCCACTGAGTCAAAGGCCTTGGCAGTATCCAAAGCCACCACCACCCGGGACCCAACATTAGTATGTGTCGCTTGTAAGTTAATATACAATTTTCTGAGGTTGAAGGAGGTGTTACGCCCCGGCATAAATCCAGCTTGGTCAGCATGGATCAGGGTTAGAATCACTTGGTTAAGGCGTAGGGCAAGTACTTTAGCCAGAATCTTTGTCTACCTGGAGGAGCGATATTGGTCTATAAGATTCCGGGAGGCCTGGGTCCTTGCCTGGCTTAGGTATGAGGATAATTACCGCCTCGCCCATCGATGGGGGTAAGGTGAAATTGTCAAATAGATGGTTGAAGAGGGACAATAACTTGGGGGCAAGTATCTCGATGTATTGGGCGTAAAATTCTATGGGCAACCCATCTGAACCCGGGGCCTTGGATCTGGCGAAGCTCCCAATCGCTGTGGTTATTTCGTCGAGTGTAAGAGGTGCGTCTAGCATAGCCATTTGGGCATCGTCTAGCTGTGGAAAGATGATTTCCGCCAGTAGATCTTCCAATTGAGAGTCAGTGGTAGAAACCTGGGACGTATAGAGTTGAGAAAAGAAGTCCCTAAATTTAGAAGTGACAGCCTGGGGTTCCGTAATCTTTTCCCCATTAGGACCAGTGAGGGAAATGACAGTAGGGGGGTCTATCCTCACTATGTGCTAAGTAGGCCAACAGTTTACCCACTCTCTCCCCATGTTCATACAATTTTTGTCTGGCAAAGAAAAGTTTTTTTTTTCCTGGCCGTCTCGTGTTGTAGCTGATTAACCACCCTGGTTTGTAACCTGAGTCGGGCAGCTCCATCAGGAGAGGGGTTCGACATGTATCCCTGTTCAGAGGAGGACAGATCCCGCATTGCCCCGTCCAGTATGGCTGATGAATTAGCCTTCAGCCTGTTGATAAAGGAGGTCAGAGTCAGACGTGCATGCAGTTTGAAGGCTTCCCATACTACGTCTGGGGATGCAGATCCGTCATTCTCTAAAAAGTAAGTTCTCCAACTGTTACCAAGCTCGTCATCCTCCGACAACAGGGTGAGCCAAAACGGATTCAGACGCCACGTACGGGACGGTTTGTCTAATGGGATGGAGAGGCTAATGAAATATGGGCTATGGTCTGAAAGTAATCTGGGGCTAAATTCAGCTCCCAGTAATCTTGGGGCAAGGGTACTAGAAATGAATATAAAATCTATACGGGACATGGTGTTATGGGTAGTTGAGAAACAGGAGTAAGCTCGAGTGAGCGGGAATTTAAAACACCAGGTGTCAGTGAGATTAAAGGAAGAGATAAGTCGGGAGAATCTAGTGTGGGTTGGAGCTGTAGTAGATAATGGCGAGGGCGACAGTTTGTCTAATGTAGGGTTCAACGTAGCGTTAAAATCCCCCAGCCACACCGCCTGAATCGAAGGATGACGAGTCATATATAGCAAGCCCTCTGTGACTATAGTAGAATTAAATGGTGGAGGTACATAGAATGCCATCAGTAGGAAAGGTTCACCATACAATTTAACCGAAAGAAAGACATAGCGCCCCTGTGGGTCAGACTGAACATCACACAGCTCAAAATGTACCGTCTTGGCAATCAAAACTGAGACTCCGCGGGCGTGGGACGAGTGGGATGAATGATATGCCCACCCAATCCATGGCCGGCGGAGTGCCATCTGGAGCCGACCCTCAACGTGTCTCTCCACTAACACCACAATGTCAGCTCGTTGTTTTTTGAGAAATTAGAAAACTGCAGATCTCTTTACCTTGTCCCCAAGCCCACGCACATTCCAAGTGAGCAGTTTTATCGATGCCATAATTCAAACAATAAAACATATCGTGGGACAGTAGCATTACATGAATAGAAGGTTTGCCATCTATGCAGTATCAATGTTAGCATGCACTTCGTTGTATTGCAGTCCATCAAGAAAAAACGAACCTCCCCCTCCCCCCTCCCTGCATCTTCCCCAACTGATGCGGGTATGTTCCCAAAACCAAAAGAAAGTAACAACCGGTAGCAGATAAAACCAAAATATCTTGCTGTTACGTAAAAGATCTGCAGCGATCACCTCACATGGGAGGTGTGGAAGATCCAATGCCCGCAAATAAAGAGCAACAGGCTCTTCTTGTACTGTGAACCAGAAGTACAGTGCGGGGTCGGTGGTATAGAAAGTTCTGCAGTCACATAATAAAGAGATGCGTGTTCCGGTTGCTGGGGGGCGAAAATTCGCTGCGTTAGGCATGTGGAGTGTAGGACTGATTGTGCTCCGCAATTACAGTCTCCAGGGTAGTTACATGGATCAACCAGTCAGTGGGGGCCCTGAGTATGGGAGACCCCCTCTGCAGGTTACAATTGAAAGAGGATTATAGCAGGGGAAGGCAAAAGGGGGTCCCAGGGGTAAGGAGCAATAGGGTATGCGCCGCGGGCAGTAAAGGGGAGACAAAAAAGGGGGTAACATACCAGGATTTGCAGACTCCCGCTGCGGCGTATAATGTGCTGGTGATGATGACAGGCAATCAATAGTGCTGTTGAACATGCTCGGTCAGGTCACTCCGCCGCCCCTCTGGCGGGCCCCGGACGCTCCAACCAGGCAATGACTTCCTGAGGATCCTCAAAGAAGAACACACGGCCGTCCCTTTCGACTCTAAGACGAGCTGGAAATGGCATAGAGTATTTAAGATGTTGTATCCGGAGCCTCCTCTTCGCCTCCATGAAGCCATGGCGGCGGCGCTGCACCTCGGCAGAAAAGTCGGGGAAGATAGCGATCTTGGAGTTTCCAAGGTGGATGTTACCTTTTTCCCTGGCCATGCGCAGCGCCGCATCTCTATCTTTGTAATTCAAGAATTTTGCTATAAACGTGCGGGGGGGGGAGCCCCCTGAGGAGGAGATCTGGCAGGCATACGATGAGCCCTCTCCACCGCCAGGGTGAGGGAGAAGGCCTCGCGGCCATAGGTGTCAACAAGGAGTTTCTCCAAGAAGGTGGTAGGATCTTTGCCCTCAGCTCCCTCGGGGAGCCCGATGAAACGGAGGTTGCACCTCCCGGAGCCTATTTTCCATATCATCTTGCTTGCCTAGAATCTGATTGATTTGGAGCGGCGTAACGGTGTCCTCCACCTCTCCAATGCGGGTTTCGGCAGTCGTGACACGCTCACGAAGTTTCTGGAAGTCTTGTCGCATGAGTGAAAGGTCCACCTTGACCCCCTCTATTTGCGCCGTCAGGGACGTCCGGCAGTATGTGATCGCCTCGAGCAGTTTAGCTGTGTCGCCTCCCGTAGCGTCCTGCTCACCGCCTGCGGCGCCGCCATCTCTTTCCTCCTCCTGGCGGCGGTACTGGTCCAATTTCGCCAGGGTGGCCTTTGGCGTTTTTGGCGGAGTCATGGCAGGTATCCGCTGTGATCCCTCCCCCCTCCAAAGCAGGCAGCTCAGTCTATACCGAATGGTAGGGAGCTGTAGGGCTGGTGGGCCGGGAAGAGTCACTAGTCAGCAGGCCGGGTGAAGCAAGATGGCCGCCGACCAGCACTAGGCCGAAGCCGGGGCCTTTCCTGAACGCGGCGGCCGCGCAGTCAGAGGCTGATGTATCCGCCTCTGTGGGTGTGAGGGGTCCTCAGGGGGACTCGGTGGGCCCCTGCAGGCTGTTACCTGAGAGCAGGAGGGCCAGGAAGCAGCACAGGCGGCAGGTCGGGTGGAGCAAGATGGCCGCCGACTTCCAGGGCTAGGCCGAAGCCGCGGGCTTTCCTAAATGCGGCACCCGCGATCGGGATCGCGGCCCTGCGGAGGCCGCCGTACGAGCGGAGGATAGTGGATTTGCGGCCACGGATGTTCAGGGTCCCCAGGGGGTCCCGCTGGGCTGGTGCAGGATGACACTGAAGAGCAGGATGGGCTGTACAGGAGTATTGGACGGAGCTCAAATCATGCACGTCCTACTCCATGCTATGTCAGGCCACGCCGGCGCAGCGGTCTTTCAAACGCATTCTTTTGTGGAAAAAATACACTTCAATGAATTCAAAAACAAAACTAAACGGTAAAGTCTTTCTATGTCCTCTGATAAAGCCCTATGTACCATCAACAATTACCACTCTATGTGCAGCTGGGCTCCAGTATTTCATGGTGACCAAAAATCACCAGAGCAATTAATAGTCACATTGGGGGACACACATGTGGGCAGGAAGTGGCTGCAAAGAGGCAGGAGAAGATCAGCAGCACTGGAATACTTTCACCTTTTGTTTTTTTGTATTTTATTTAAAGTGTCACTAAGGCTTCATTTGTATGTGCAGTTGGGTGGTAAAAATGTGCAGTAGAGACATGTTTTTGCCACCCTTAAGCTCCATTAGGCAGCAGATGAGGGTGTTTTACATGCTGCAGTCACGATGCATTAGGCATAATAAGGAGTTTCCCCCTTGTAACGGGTTATTGAGTGGCTGCTCTGCTGTAAGTTAGGGGGCGCAAATTACTTGCCTTACCCCTGGCGATGACAACCCACACTACACTAAAAAAAAATATATATATATATATATATATATATATATATATATATATATATATATATATATATATATATATATATACAGTTTTGGCTTGAATTTTAATGCTTTACCTTGTTGGGAGCATCTGATATGAATGGGGGAGGGGAGTTGAAGCACAAACATGAGCAGAGTTTGCATTTCTTGACCCTTGTCTAGTACATACAAGCTCTTACAGGACTCAGTCACAGTTCCTACTATATTAAATTTACCTCTGAGGAAGCATTTGGATTTAAACCTGATCAAGTATTTTGATATTTTACAGAGTATTATTTTTAGTCTTGCAGCAGCCTTATGCTCGCTCCCATTGTTAACACGTTGACAGCATCTGTCATCACATGTTGTGTTGCTGATCTCCTCATGTCCAGTGGGGGGCAGTGCAGGAAAGAGAATTGACAAGAATTCATCTTCAAACAAGGTTTACTTCATCATCCGGTAGTCTTGGTTCTGTGGTGGCTTTCTCGTCAAAAAATGTCTATCTTTATTATCTTTTACAGTTTCATGTCTGTAAACTAATGACTGTTCCAGCGATAGGTCAGTTGTTTCCGAGTCAAATTTAAGAACTAGTCTACAGTAGAGTGTAGGCACAAGCCACAGACATTCATCAGCAGAGCAAGTCTGCTTTGTGGTGTAGATCTAATCAGGAATCAGTGATCAGAGCTTATTTGCATTGCTTTGACACACAGAAGCTGAAACTGGCAAAACCATCTTATCCCAATAGAGACCTGAGTAAATAATTCTTGACCACAGCTAGTCTCTCTCATGATACAGGTAGAATATGAATGCCCAGAGTGGTCATAGATCTGTCATAGATCTTTCATATACCGTATATACTCGAATATAAGCCGAGGCACCTAATTTTACCACATAAAAACTGGGAAAACTTATTGACTTGAGTGTAAGCCTAGGGTGTCCATCTGCATGCCTCACTGTGCCCATGCCTCACTGTCACTGTACCCATGCCTCACTGTGCCCAGTCTCCCTGCCTGATCTCTGGCGCTGTGTGACTAGACTGACATTTAACATGGGAGTCTATGAAAGGGGGGCCCGGCTTTGAAAAATCGTCGCTCCCCGGCCATAGGTCCCCGTGGACAACAAACTTTGCACACTTGTAGAGGAAGAGTGGAACTACATGTGTGCTAAGTAGGGCCGGCCTCTTCCGGGTCCCCAAAATCACTGGAGAAATTACAGTTTAACATGGGAGTCTATTGAAGGGGTGCCCGGCTTTGGAAAATCGGTGCTCCCCGGCCGTAGGTCCCCCCGGACAACAAACTTTGCACACTTGTAGAGGAAGAGTTGGGCTACATGTGTTTTGGGGTCCAGGGGACCTATGGCTGGCCGGGATCAGGCTCACAAAAGTGAAGATGGACACCGACTCGAGTATAAGCCGAGGGGGGCATTTTCAGCACAAAAAAATTGCTGAAAAACTTGGCTTATACTCGAGTATATACGGTATTTGCTTTTCTTTTTTAGCAAGTGGTAAGCATGCTCTGTCTGGTCGCCAGTTGTACATAGCACTATATTCTGTCTGGGCCAATGAATGCATACAGCATGCATGACCCAAAGTTTTTATCCCCCCCACAGTGGACAAGAGAATGGTCAAATGTCAGTTGTGGATTTTTTTTCCAGTATTCTGAAAAAAATTTGCATGTGACGAGCCATTTTATTGTTGGGTTGTAAAGGCTCCTTTTTGTCTGGGACAGGCTTGGACATATCTTCCTACAATCTAGAACTTCGCTCCAAATAATTGGGAGCCAGCAACGATGTGGCTGATAGGACACAGCTGTGTATATTGTAGCAGCCAATTGTATTCATGTCTCATGCTATACAGCATTGTGTACATTCAGAAATCAATACTGTATATACACTTTATACAGCCAATGTGACGCACAGCTTTGTTGAACTAGTATTATCATTTTATCTCCTATTGCACTATGCCTAGTCTAATAAACTGAAACCAGCCGTGTAGATCATATGGTTAACATTGAGGCTAAGTTCATACTGATGCTACATGCAGAGAGTGTGCCGTGTTCAGGCTGGTGCTTTCACTGGGGCATGGATCGCATACTAACTCATTATGGAATACTTACCTTAGAACGAAGCCCTGCAGCGGCACCCGCACACCGCCGACGTCTTTCCCAGAGTTACTTCCGGGTTCGCGGGCTCCGGAGCCACAATGACGGCACATGCGCGTGGGAGCTGACGGTCACGGCATGGGCCCTAAACAAACGGCACGAGCGGCCGTTTCTTCAGGGCGCATGCGCCGATGACGTCAGATGGGGCAGTATACAGTAAATATCTCCTAAACAGTAAAAGTTTAGGAGATATTTACACTACCTATAGGTAAGCCTTATTATAGGTTTAAAGGGGTTGTAAAGGCTTGTGCCCCCCCCCCCTGTTTTACTTACCTGAGCCCCTTCATTCCCTCTTCAGGGACGTGCCGTCCTTCTCTCCACGGAGTCCCGGCTTTGATTGGATAGATAGCAGCGCAGCCATTGTCTCCCGCTGCTATCAATCAAATCCAATGATGCGGGGGTGGGGCCAAGACATACATTCGCCATCTATGGACGCCGAATGAATGACTCAGGCGCGCGCGCGCGCAAGGTAACCCCCTTTGGGAGAGCGCTTCTCCTAGGGGGTTATCCAATTCGGGGAGGAGCCACGAGAGCCGCCAAGGGTCCCCAGAAGAGGATGTTTGGGGCCACTCTACAAAACGTGTTGCACGGTAGAAGTTAAAAAAATAAATGAAGCTTTAGTATCACTTTAACTATAGGTACAAAAACACAAGGAGTTTACTTCCTCTTTTAAAGGATAAGTTCACCTTTTAGTAACCGTACACATTACACCTGTATTCAGGGTGTAACCTGTTACTCGAGCACCTGCTGTCACAATTTTATAAATTGCAGCTCTTTGGGGTCCATCCACACAGTCATGTCATTCACACAGATCTGTGAATAAATGAACTACAAGTACCACCATGGTAGATGGCTTGTAGTTCTCAATTAACTGTGAGGGTGCTGGTGAGCGCTCTCGTAGTTAATTGATTATTTTTGGACTTAAGCAACTGCCTGCCTGTATGGGAGGTACGAGCAGATAGCTGTGCTGTGAGCCTGACATTGTACCCACATCTACCGATGGTGGGTAAAATGCTCTGCAGGCACCCAAGAAAAAAAACATTTATTTTATTTTTTTACCTGCAAAAAAATACGCATTTTCTTTTTACGTGAATTTTATCCTTTAAGCTCTATGTGCACGAGCCCTTACTGAATAGTAGACTTAACAGTGAAATGCACACCAGCCTAGGGCGAAATGTGTGAAGTGCTCTTTAGGTTTCATCCACCTGTGACTTTAGTAGTGAACATTCAGATAAAAACTACAGCTGTAACTTGTACACAGTCCTTTACTGACACCTGGCAGGAAGTTTTTTTACATATTCATAGGATAGAAGAACAATTAAGTTTGTTTTCTGTAACTCCCTGTCACTGATCGAGGTGGGGAAGGAATGGACCACATAATGTTATTGCATGTCTTCTATCGTTTTATAATTTCCTCCTATTCATAAATTGTATGCAGCTCATGCACTGATAAATCTCCTCCTCTCTCTCTCCACAGTAATAATGAAGTTCCGTACAGATAAGGGTAGAGACCCAAAGCCCAGCACATTTCAGGAAGACTGTGATCTCTTGCTGCAGATTCGCAATGATCTTCTGGATTCCATGAGTGTTAACCCTGATCTCCTGGAAGAAGACTTTGCTAGGTAATTTTGATGTTTTAGGAATTTTAATTTTACTGTAATTGAAAATTCACTAAAGAATAGTGGTACAACAGTGGTCGTCATGCAGATGTTCGCATAACGCTGTCATAAAGCAATAGTAAGGCTTGCACACAGTAGAAATTTGTGTGAGTATACCACATAATTGTAGTGCTAGGCTCAGTTAACAAAGCTTTACATAAGGGAAAAAATCTTTATTTTGAGCCTTGTGACCAACTTTCAAATCTTATTAAAGCGGAGCTCCATCCTAAAATCAAACTTTATTTCACTGGCTTCCTTTTAATGTGATAAAAAAAATTTTTTTCCACAGAACATTTTTTAAGTTGCCTTGTACACCCTGTTACTAGGCAGAATTGCTTAT
Organism: Rana muscosa; assembly: GCA_029206835.1. Taxonomy (NCBI): domain Eukaryota; kingdom Metazoa; phylum Chordata; class Amphibia; order Anura; family Ranidae; genus Rana; species Rana muscosa. The sequence continues at coordinate 75,591,501 of CM055125.1, forward strand.
CTGCCTTCTTCCTGGACCGCAGTGGTTCTTCTTTCCAACCTAAGCCGCACAGACTCCTGGGAAATGAGTGTCATAATTTCCCAGAAGACTGTGTGTGCTTTTCTCTGCCGAAAAATCGCAGGATTTCCATACAGGAAATGACGCGATTAAGGCTGTTTATCGCGCCATGTTCAAAAAGGACACAAAGCCTTTACTTCTCATTGCACTTGCAGTCATGACAAAAAACAAACAAACTGCGCTACGAGTGCCGTTCTACTGCGCACGCGCGAGATGTAGAGGTGCATGCTGGTTACCCAGCATGCACCTCAGCCCGAAAACCAGGAAGGGAAACATACTGGGCTTCAAATGCCCACACACATCATAGATACGGCCAGATCAGGATAAGTAGAAGATAAGGCAAGTGTGGACCAATATTACTTTAACGGCTGGGGAGCTATTGCTATGTTTTGTGGTCAGAACAAGCTCCCTTGCATATGCATCAGTTAAGAGCGTTAAAACAAACCATTTACCACTAACAGGGCTGCTTGCAATGATCCTCTTTTACTTATGTAAAACCTTTATCCCAAAGGTAACAAAACTGTTTGCTGTAACTGCTTGTAAAGTGTAAGCTGGAGTTTGGCTTCAATTTGTTTGATCTGCTAGTTAGTACATCAAACACTACCCGCCCCCCAGACTGACAATTCTGCTGTGCCTCCTGTGCGCCTTCATAATATACTTACCTGCTCTGTGCAGTGGTTTTTCACAGAGCAGCCCAGATCCTCCTGTTCTTGGGTCCCTCTTCAGCGCTCCTGGCCCCTCCCTCCTGTTGAGTGCCCCCACAAAAAGCAGTTTGCTATTGGGGCAGCCAAGCTGAGCCGCAGCTCCATGTGTCCATTCAGATACAGAGCCGCGGTCCTCCCAACTCCCGCACTCCTCCCCTTCTCCTCATTGGCTCACTGACTTTGACAGCAGCAGGGGCCAATGGCGCTTCGCTGCTGTCTCAGCCAATGAGGGAGAGTCCCGGACAGCCTAGTCTCTCGTGCAACATCGCTGGATCGATATGGGGCATAGGTAAGTATTAGGGGCGCTTCTGCACACAAGGCTTTTTATCTTCATGCATAAAGATGAAAAAACCTTCTGCCAAACTGGGCTCTGTTTGTGTCCATGGACCGGTCATCCACCCACTCTGCTCTGATCAGCAGTGGATCAGTGGACAGATCTCCTGCTGATCAAAACCTAGTCAGTCCCATCTGAAAGGGGCCTTATAGTTTTCTGAACTGATTATTGTTAATATTATACAGGATTTATATAGCCTCAACCATTTGCACAGCACTTTACAATGTGAGCGCAAACAGTACAGTTGCAATACAATTCAATACAGGAAGACTCGGAGCCCTTGTTTTTAGAGCTTACACTCTAAAAATGGAGGTTCAAGTGATGCAAAAGGTAACAGCTGTGGGAGATGAGCTGCTAGAGAAAATTAAAAGTACAATTGTTGGGTGGAGGTGGGATAGGCTTCTCTGAAGAGAAGTTTTCAGGGATTGCCTAAAAGTGGACAGAGTAGAAGATAGTTGGACAGATTTTGGTAGAGCATTCCAAAGGATGGGAGAGGCTAAGGAGAAGTCCTGGGGGTGTCAAGGGAGCTAGAGAGCAGGAGGGCTTGGGAGGAACAAAGAGAATTAGTTGATTGGTATTTTGAGACTAGGTTAGTGATGTAGCTGCGGTCCAAGTTGTGGATGGCTTTGGAAGTTTAGTATTTTTGAATTTAATTCATTGGGTGAGTAGAAGCCAGTGGAGGGGTTGGCAGAGATGGGTAGCAGACGCTGAGCGGTTTGTAAGGTGAAGTTGTCTGGCAGCAGCATTTATGATGGACTGCTACTACATAGTAGCCTATGTAAAGGTAAGCCAATGAGGAGGGAGTTGTAGTAGTCGAGGTGAGGTGATAACCAAGGAGGGAACTAGGAGCTTTGTGGTGTCATTGGTTAGGAAGGAGTGTATTGGCTTTCCCTGTCTCGTGAGGAAGTACATTTTGAGACCAACCCATATAACCTGTCCCTACTTTTCCCAAACCGCCCAAATAGTTGAATGCCATGCTTATCCTGAAGCTTCTTTTTTTGTTATTTCATTAACCATAATGAACCATTCCCCCACCATAGTAGCCATGTAGGTTTGGGATGAGGCACTTGGCTGCCTGCAGAAGGTGAGGCACTAGAGGCTTTCTGTAACATAGTTTGCTATTGGTGTCTCAATAACCTTGCCAAAGGGTATAAGGAACATCGAAATGCACAAGTAGTGGTTAAGAACACTGGATACTTTTTGTCCAGAGGTTTTATTTCTGAACGGTCCCACTAAAGGTGAGAGAAGGTTACCCATGCAACACCAATCTTCAAATATTTCTTGGAGGACATACCGTATATACTCGAGTCTCCCGCGGTGTCATGCAGTCATTTGGTGGCTGTCCGTCCAGTCCATCCAGGAGGCGGCCGCCCAGTGTAAAATCCCTGCCTCCTCCTTGTCCGTGATAGGCGGAACACTGGGAAACTTAATCAGTGTTCCGTCTATCAGGAGGAGGCGGGGCTTTGTTACACTGGATGGTGGCCGCTCTTGCGCAGAACCCTCTGTTGGAGAATTTGACCGGTTTGAGAATATGACAGAACACCGGCCGCCGACTGACTGCATGACACCGCAGGAGACTCGGAGGCTTTGTTACACTGGACGGAGATCAGGTACATGAGGCACAGTGAGGCATGCAAATGGGCACAGTGAGGCTGCAGATGAACATTGTTGACACTCTTTCTCTTATCGTCCATGGACCGACGCAGCTCTCATACTGATTACATGTGGGTATATGTCCCTGCTCGCAGGAGAAGACCTAGGCAGAATGTTAGAGGTTAAAACATTCTAGAACAAGCCAGAGCTAAACAGCCCTGCCCAGGGGGGCGGTCCCCCTGGACATTACCCTCCCACCTGCAGCTAGCAGCCTCAGTTTTTTTCTGCCTAGCAGAAGAAGACCTGGCTCTCAGGAGCCAGTCTCCTGGAAGATTTTACTTTTGATTTTTATTCCTTTGGGAATTTTATTTTATTTTTGAGACCTTCAATCAACCGTCGGCTGGGCAACAGGTTGGGTACACTAGTATCCTCGTAGTCTTCCCTGTCCGACCATCGAGCGTGCTGATCCTCGCCTTGCGTGCGTGAGGCTCAGTTCACGACATACCCCATGGCTCCAGGGGTGGCTGGGTTGCTTTCATGCTCCCGCGGTCCTCTCAAGATTGAACAGTACTTGACTGACTGTATCTCTCGCGGTGGACCGGGCCGACAGCTACGCAGTACGACTCTGATAGGTCTGTCTGAAACAAGCCAGTGGGTCCCTGAAAGGGACTGGTAAGTAGTCTCTCCTACTGCAGGTGAGTACATGCTGGCTGTGTTTCTGTGTGTGGGGGTTTCTCCCTGTCTCCCCCCTGTTATGCTGCTCTCTGCACCCTGTACTGGTGCTGTGCTGTGGGGTGCTTGGGGGTCACTCTGGCCTTGCTGGGCGCTCATGTCTGCAGTTTTTTCTGGTGTGTGAGGTGATTATTGCGTGCGCCATTGGCGCTGTTTGAGGTGGTTATTGCGTGCGCCATTGGCGCGCATTAGAGCTTTGAATTTTGCGCTCGGCGGCCATCTTGGCGTTCAGTGGCGCAGTTATAGCTGCGGCCGGCGGCCATTTTCTTGTGGCCGCCGCGCATTTATTTCTGGCGGCGGCGCGAATCCCCTCACAATCTCCTCACAGACTGAGCTGTCCTTAAGGGTTGGTGGGTCCTCCCGGGTATCCCCCCCTCAGCCTCAGCGTAGCCAGTGGGTGGACTGTATATTCACTGTATAGTGTATAAGGTCTCAGAGGGTGGCGTTATGGAGTCTGATACACCTGCTCTCCACACTTGCCTGGGGCAACTGGCAGTGCTGCACAGTTAAACATGTTCATATGTTTCCTGCACCTGCGGTCCTTATGGACCAGTTGTCAGCAGTCCTGGAATCATTCCTGTCAGAATGGAAGCGGTGTGCGAGCAAAAGGAGCTATAAGCCCCCTCCCCCCACAAAAATCTTTAGTGGAGTGCTCCGAGTCAGATATGGGCCTAGCTACTATGCTCAGGACCCTACCTCTGAATATTTTTTTTTTTTTTTTATTTTACAAGAAAGGTTGGACTTTATTTAGAAGATATCAAGTAACAAGAGATATACAGACATCATCCACACACAATACATGACGAGAAGCAATAGTCTTCAGCAATACAAATATCAATGTCCATAATAAAAAAAAGTCAAGAAAAGCATAATCCAATACGGACTTTTCTTTTAAGCAGTAAAGATAACATTCTAAACCTACTGAACCCAGGGAAGCCAGACCCGGTCAAATTTCTTGGGACATCCTCTGCTAACATATGTCAGCTTATACATTGGCAGGATCGCATTAACCGAGGAGTCCCAGGAGTCCACCCTGGGGGGGGGGCAGGGGAGGACCATTGCTTAAGAATTTCTTTTTTAGCATAAAATAACAACATAGATATCAATAACTTTGTGTATCTGGGTCTCTGATCATCATCGTGTATCCCAAGTAGGGCCAGTTCAGGCGTCATCGGCACAGACAACGCCAGACGAATATTGATACATTCAAAGACCTTAGCCCAGAACTCCTCCACCAAGGGGCAGGTCCAGAACATGTGAATGAACGTACCAACAGAAGTGTGACATTTCGGGCAATTAGGGGATCTCTCCGGGTATATCCTGTGCAGTCTCTGAGGCGTATAGTAAATACGGTGTATAAATTTGGTCTGTAGTAGTTTATCTCTGGAGGATATCATCAGTTTTGATCCATCCTCAAAACACTCCTCCTACGTAGCTCTGTCTAGGCTAGGTATATCAGTCAGCCATTTACCCCAAAGAGCGTCAATCCTAGGTGAGTCAACTACTAATAGGGCAAGGTAGAGAGCAGAGAGCGCTTTCCGAAGATCCTCCCGAGCTAACAATCGCTCAATAGGATCTGGCTCCAAGCTAATAGGCAAGGGAAACTGGGCCCTAGCTGCATGCCTTAGTTGATAATACCTGAACAACATCCGCTCCGGTAGCCCATATCGAACAGCCAGCTCCTGGAAGGACAGCAGCTCTCCAGAGCGAAAGACATCCTGTAGGGTCTTAATGCCATAACCAGCCCATAGGTGCGGGTCAGGAATCGTCCGGAATTGGGGGAGGGAGGGGTTACCCCACAAGGGACAAAGCGGAGAATAATAGTTAGGTCGCGTAAATCTCTTACGAGCAATGGTCCAAATTTTGAGAGTAGTCTTGGTGGGCCCTGGAAGAAATGGATATGCAGCCACACCTCGATATACTAGGTTCCCCAGCTCCCGAAGCGAGCCCAAGATAGCGGCCTCCAAACAGGTGGCCGCGTTTGACCTGGACTGCACAAACCACCAATGAACTGTGACCAGAATTGCTGCCCAATAATATACCAGTAGGCTGGGGAACGCGAGCCCCCCACAGCGGACTGGAAGCTGCAAGGTGGACCTCGCCAACCTAGGCGAGGATCCCCTCCAGATAAAGGAGCCTATACAAACATCTATTTCTTTAAAGAATGAGCCAGGGAGCCAAATCGGGCAGTTCCTAAATATATATGTAAATCTGGGTAGAAACATCATTTTTAATATGTTTATGCGACCGAGCAGGTTGAGGGGCAAATCCCTCCATCTGCAACAATGTTCCTTGAGTCTTCCGACAAGGGGGGCCAAATTGAGGCGGCGAAAGTCCCGTAAGTCCCTCGACACCACAATTCCGAGGTATTTGAACTCCTCGACCCATAGCAGCGGGGTATGAGCGGCCTCACTCTGGGACCTAGGGTCTAGCGGGAACAGGACTGATTTCGACCAGTTAATCCTAACCCCCGAGAAGCGGCCAAATTCCTCAAAGATCTGCAGAGCTGCCTGCAGAGAAGTATCTGCGTCCTGTAAGTAAAGAAAGGTGTCGTCAGCATAAAGGGAAATTTTCTCCTCCAGCTGGCCCACCCGGAGGCCACGAACCGCGGACGACTCCCTAATCATGGTCGCCAGTGGCTCAAGGGCCAAGGCAAACAAGCTGGGCGACAAGGGGCAACCCTGCCGGGTGCCCCTCTGGAGGAGGAAAAACTCCGACAGTGTCCCATTTGCCTGGATTCTGGCTCTAGGGGATCCATATAGCATTCCCAACCACTTAAGGAACTGTGGCCCAAACCCATATCGCCTCAACACTTCCCACAGGTACCCCCATTCCACTGAGTCAAAAGCCTTCTCTGCATCCAGAGAGGCTATGACTCGAGTGCCTCCACTATCATGAGAGTAGTCCAAGTTAAGAAATAGCCTGCGGATGTTGATGTCCGTGCCTTTACCCGGCATGAATCCTGTCTGATCCGGGTGGATCAGATCTTCCAACACCGTGATCAAACGTAAGGCAAGAATTTTGGCCAGCAACTTGGCGTCAGCGTTGATAAGAGAGATGGGTCTGTACGAACCACATTCCTCTGTATCCTTACCAGGCTTGGGCACCAGCACCACCACGGCATCGGCCATCGACTCGGGAAGGGAACCTATCGCTAAGAATTCCTTAAAGAGAGTAGTTAGCCTAGGTGCTAACAAGTCCTGATGCTCCGAATAAAATTCAATGGGTATACCATCCAGCCCAGGGGCCTTCCCCGACTGCATACTACCCAGAGCTGCCTGCACCTCCTCTAAAGTAATGTCTCTATCCAAATCCCTACTCCTGATCGGGTCAAGCGTGGGGAGGGGAATCTTATCTAAAAAGTCATACAAGTCAGTGTTAGTGTACGTCACCCTAGTTGAATATAGATCCTGATAGAAACGGAAGAACCTAGAGCAAATGGAGTCAGGGGTCGTCAGTAGCGTGCCGTCCGCATCTCTAAATCTGCCCACGTGAGTAGTAGCATGCTGTCCCCTGGCCAGCCAGGCCAAGAGCCTGCCATTTTTATCCCCAAACTCAAATATTCTTTGAGCACCCTCTAGCATGGACTTCTTTGTGTTGTCTACTCTCATCAAGGATAACTCCCTCAGGGTGTGTTGCCAGGCTTGGTAAGTGTCCGCATTAGGTGACTGAGTATATACCCTATCACGCGAGAGGGCCTCTGTCTCTAACTGCTGCAGAGCCTGCACAGATCCCTTCCGTCTAGCAGCAATCTTATTAATATATGTTCCCCGCAACCAGGCCTTAAATGTGTCCCAGAGTATTAATGGACCTGTGGACTCAACATTTTGCAACCAAAAGCTACAGATCTCATTGGGTAGTTCCTCTTGAATCTCTGGATCTGACACCCAGTATCTAGAAAGTCTCCAGACCCCTCGGTCCCGGGAAGGAGCGACACCGACCGAGACCAACAACGGAGCATGATCAGACACGCCGCGAGAGAGGATCTCAGTCAAGGCCACCCCTCCAAGGAGACCGACGGAGGCAAACGCCAGGTCTATACGAGATAACGTGCGGTAAGTAGAGGAGAGACAAGTATACTGAGAGTCAGAGGGGTGGAAATGGCGCCAGAGGTCCGTCATATTAAAGGTGGATGCCCAGAGGGACAACCCTGAATTAGGGGTAGATGAGGGCCGGAGCCTATCGCGGACCTCTGACATAACCATGTTGAAGTCCCCTACCAGCAGCACCCTATCCACCCCATACTGAACCGCCATCTGCATCACCGAGTGGAGTAAGGTTGGATCCGCAGGTGGAGGCAGATAGAGTCCGACAATGACATAAGGGACATCCGCTATTGAGGCATGCAGGAGAACAAACCTACCACCAGGGTCAGTCCGGACCTCCTGCAGCCTGTAGGGCAAAGATCGGTGCACAAGGATACTTACTCCCCTAGCATAGTTAGAGTATGAGGCGTGGTAATGCGCACCCACCCAGGCCCGCCTCAGCCCCAGGACCCTGGAGCCCACCAAATGTGTCTCCTGCAGTATACAGATTTGGGGATTATGTTGTCGTATAAATTTGAACACCAGCGACCGCTTAATAGCAGAATTGAGGCCCCTGACATTTCACGATAGTACCTTTTAAAATTAGCCATCAGGTAATAGTAGTATGATCAGAGGAGTATATCTCACATCTCCTAGCCATGATTCCCTGAGAGGGTGCAGCGCTCCCGCACCCAACAGCGCAGTTGCCAAGAAAAGCAGGGCTATAAAGCGCTGCCCCCCCCCAGAGGAACCCATGCAACATATCAAGGGCTCATAAAACAGATTAAATACAGTAAAGACCAACCAACTGTGCAAATGAACAAAGAACAAAGTGACCCATAAACCCATAGAGGCCCAGACAACAACGGTCGTCCAACCCCTACCCCCCACCCCGTGTCCCCCTAACATGGAGGTGCACATATTTCCCCTAACAAAAAAACAAAAAAAGTCAAATGACTAAATCTTGAGTAGATTGGGAGGCGTGAGCCGCAGCAGAACGGCTCATTTAGTCAATACCAATGATCTGCATAGAACAAAAAGTTAAAGAGAGAAGAATACTTAAGTTCGTGTCTCCTGGACTGAGTTGCTGGGAGAAAAACAATTAAAATAACAAAATAAAAAATTGAATTTTTTTTTTGAAAACCTGGGTAGAGCATAAAGCAGCTGCTAAGGGGCACTCCACCGGAATGGCAGGGTGGGAGTCTCCATGTCCCACCTGGGAAAACGTATAATATGAGCACAGGCGGGTAGCATCAGTCTCGACCTATATAACAGCACACATGGCATATAGCAAAGTTACCGACCTCCAGAGAGCGACCCAGCAAAAAGCTAGTGAGAACAGACATCCAGAGGAGCAGGAAGGAGAAAAAAAAAAAAAAAAACCCCATCTCCTCCCTAGGTAACCAGAGAAGTCAATTCCTTATGGAGGCAGGGTATCCAGCCATGTACCCGCATCTTTGGGATTAGTAAAGATTCTCACAATCTCACCATCGATCACCCGCAGTTTCGCCGGAAACATAATGCTGTAGCTAATTCCCTTCTTTCGGAGAGCCATTTTCACTCCATCAAAGGAGCGCCGCTGCCTCTGTGTCTCCATTGAGTAATCCGGGAAGAACATCAGCCTGGTGTTTCGATAGGGGGGATTGCCTGCCAGGCGGGCAGCACGCAGCAGCTCATCCCTATCCCGGAAATTTAGCAGGCGGAGAATGAAGGTGCGGGGGGGGCCCCCTCCGGGCCAGGCCTCGGCGGCACGCGGTGCGCCCTTTCCACCGTGAAGTAGGGGGATAGTTGGGCCGCAGGAAGGAGGGTCTTGAGAAGGTCTTCCATGAAGGCTGTAGGATTACGCCCCTCTACCCCCTCCGGGATGCCAACAATGCGTATATTGTTGCGCCTGCTACGATTTTCGGCGTCCTCTGCCCGGTATTCGAGTGCCTTTACCTTGGTCAGCAGAGTCCGGATGGAGGCATCGTGTGTTGTCACCGCGTCCTCCACGTCTCCCACCCGGTGTTCTGCCTCCGTGATTCTGGAGCGAATCTTGTCCAGATCCTGGCGCAGCAGGCCCACGTCCATCTGCACAGCTTCAAGCTTGTTGGTGAGTGTTGTCTGGCAGGTAGTAATAGCTGCTTGGCAGGTCGTGATAGCCGCCATCACCTCCGGGATTCCAGGCGGGGAGACCGCCGCTCTCTCCTCCTGGTCAGTCTGCGACGCCATACTGTGCCGGCGCGCAGGCTCCACGTGCGGTGAACAGGCCGGACTCACCAAGGCAGGAGTATCTGCAGGAAACCTCAACCTTTTGCCCTTTTTCGGGCCTCCGGATGTTCTAGACGGTATACAGGTGTGGTGGGACCGATTTATGAAGAAAACCACCCAGGAACGGAGTCAATATCGGATTATGTCCCAGCAGAGCTCATCAAGCACGTCCACTCAGTCCGCCATGCTGGCCACGCCCCCCCTCTGAATATTTAATGTTTATGAACAGGACATTCCCTTGTGAGGAAGACTCCAGTTCTGTGTCAGTGAATGACAGGGCACTTGTAAGTGATCTCATTGATGATGTGAGAAACACTCAGGCTGGAATTGCTGTGACAAGCTTTTCTTTTACACAGTTTCCTCACTGTTTTCCTCACACGCTGCCTCAAGAGCAGCATGGATGAGGGAGGACTTTATTCATTTATGTCTCTAATCCCTGTGAGCCTTCTCTGTGATACCTGAGGTAACATTTCCCGCCATTTCCTGGGGAATGATTTGAGCTCTGACAGACAGACAGTCTGAGGATCAGAGGTTACCTGTTACCTGCATGCTGCTTCGGCAGCACAGTCAAGCAGGTTGGAATGATAGAGAAGATTATGCGCCTCTGCGCCATAATTTAAACTCATCCTATACCTCTACACTGCATACATTCACAGTGTATGTATGTGTTATTGGTCTTTGTGTCTGCGTGGGTGTACTCCCACGTTCCAATGCTGTGTTTCAGTGCCATACATGATATAAACGTACAAAATATGTTTATGCACGACTCCAGATACATTTACAGTATATGTATGTATTATACTCTCTGGGTTGGCGGGGGCTCCGGTGTCCTCCCGCACTCTCATGGTATGTGCGCTTCGGCTCTCTGCACAGTATAGACATGTTCAATATGTTTATTGCACATATTATACATGTTTACAGTATGGGTATACTGTTTGCGTGGGGTTCCTCCGGGTACTCCGGTTTCCCCCCCACGCTCCAATGGAAATGCACAGCATAAACATGTGCAATATGTTGATTCACATGCTATCATTCCTACACGGTATCTGTGTGCTGTCTGCGTGGAGTTCTTCCGAGTGTTCCGGTTTCCTCCCACGCGCTGACGGTATGTGCGCTTTTGGCCTTCTGCACAGTTAAACATGTTCAATGTTTATCACGCATGCTATAATACCTACACAGTATGTGTAGGCAGTCTGTGTGGTTTTCCTCCGGGTACTCTGGTTCCCTCCCACACTCCATTGGTATGGGCGCTTCGGCGCTATGCACAGTCTAAATTTGTGCGATTGGATATCCACATACTAACATACCTTCCCGGTATGTCTTTGCAGTCTGCGTGGGTTTCCGCCCACACTACATGACATGCATGCCTTTGGTGCAATACACGATGTAAACATACACATTATGTTTATACACTACACTAAATACATTCACAGTAGTTGTAGGTATTGCATTCTCTGAGTATGCGTGGGGTACTTCGGTTCCTCCCGCGCGCCAGCGGTGTGCGCGCCTTCGGTGCTATGCACACATGAGCTTGTGCAAAAGGTTTAGCACACACACTATAATACCTACACGGTATGTGTATGCAGTCTGCGTGGGTTTCTGCCCATGCTACATGACATGCATGCCTTTGGTGCAATACACGGTGTAAACATACACATTATGTCTATACACTACACTGAATACATTTACAGTAGCTGTAGGTATTGCATTCTCGGAGTATGCGTGGGGTACTTCGGTTCCTCCCACGCGCCAACAGTGTGCGCGCCTTCGGTGCTATGCACACATGGGCTTGTGCAAAATATTTAGCACATACTATAATACCATACACGGTATGCGTATGCAGTCTGCATGGGTTTCATCCGGGTGCTCAGGTTTCTCCCCTGCGTTCCAAAGGTGTGCGCATTCTCAGCGCTATGCACAGTATAAACATGTGTAATTTGTTTATTCGCAGGCTAACATACCTACACGGTTGTGTACGCAGTCTGCGTGGCTGGTTTACGTCCAGGCACCGATGATGTGCGCGCCTTCGTCGCTGGCACAGTATATACGCGTTTAATAGGTTTATCCACAAATGCTAAACTACATACGCCGTATGTGGTGGTATTATGCTCTTTGTGGCTGGGTGGGTTTCCTCCCACACTCTCCATTTGTGCGTTTGACGCAATACATAGTATAAACACAATCAGCACCTATCCATTGGTAGCTGCTGGATGGAGCATTGTCACAAGGATCCCTGGTTTCAGGGGTATCACTTTCCACCTGCTTTCAGTGGTGATCAGAAGCGCTGGCTTGGACTGTGTTCGCCAGGCTGGGGTTAGCGTTACGCTCGTTAGTGGCTGCGTCTCTGGCATTTTTTGTAGCTCAATGACTGGGCAAAAGCCTCTGCTTCATCCATCAGTCATTTAGCAGGTGCACTACAACTGCTTTAGGCTTTAGGGTCTCTGTGCCCGGGGTGGGTTTGCGCCACCTGTAGAGGCTGAGGTACTAGTCCTCTGACCGAGTTTCTAGGGAAGTTCCGTCAAGTTGCCTTTATTGGCCAATATTTGAGGCACCCTGTACACTGGGGCCTCCCTTCTCCGATACATTGCGGAGTCTCTTTGGGATTTTCATACATCTCGCTGCAAGACGGTCCTGTCGGTCGTGTGCATTGCAGGCGAAGGGTCCTTGCATCCGGAGGTGTTTCCACCTTCTTTACCGGAGGTGGGGCACCGGAAGTGGACCTTGTAGCCTCTCGACTCACTCGCAAGGTGGCAAGATCGTGGTCAGGTCCAGGGACCCCTGGGCGGATGTGTCAGACACGTTGGAAGCCCGTGGGGGCAGTATCGCCTGATATATGCTTACCCTCTGCTACTGTTGTTGCCTCCCTGGCTTCGCAGAGCATACTTCATCCTGCTTTACAGTCCTTGGCTTTAATGGCATGGCTGTTTAAAGCCAGGTGCTAAAGGACCGAGTTCTCTCGTATTCGGTCATCTTTTCTATGTTGTTGACACGGGAATCTTCCTCCAGAAAGATATCTCACCGTACCTGGAAGGCTTACATCGCTATGTGCGAAGAACTTGAGTGGCATCCTCGGATGTATTCCGTTGCCAGGATTTTGCTGTTCTTACAGCGTGGTGTGACCCAAAAGCTGGCCTTGCATACCTTTTTTGAGGGTCGGATTTCAGCCCAGGCTGTCTTTTTCAACGACCGCTACCGGGCCATTCCTTGATTAGCACCTTTTTGTGCAGGGGGTTTGCCATGTGATCCCCCCTGTCAAGCCTCCTCTCCCTACTTGGGATCTGATTTTGATGCATCTCGGTTCTCCAAGAACATCCCTTTGAGAATATCAGAGAGATTCCTCTCTTGACCTTGTCCCGGAAGTTGGCCTTAGTGGCCATTGCTTCGGTTAGATGGGTGTCTGAGTTGGCGGCCTTGTCCGGCAAGTCGCCTTACTTGGTCCTCCATAAGGATATGTTGGTGTTGCGCCCACGACCATCCTTCTTTTCTAAGGATGGTCTTGGCCTTTCACCTTAAGAAGGACATTGTTCTTCCGTCCTTGTGTCCTCACCCATCGCATCCCTGAGAGTTTGCGCTTCATACATTAAGATGGGTACAAGCCTTACGAGTGTACCTGTCTGCTACTGTTTCCATTCGGAAATCTGTGTGTGGTCCAAAACAGGGCCGAGCGGTGTTGTCTGCCACCGTATTTAGGTGGATCAGGCAGACCGTCATACAGGCCTATGCCCTTAAGGAGCGGGCGCCTCCCTTTCCGGGTGGGGCGCATTCCACCAAGGCAATTGGTGCTTCCCGGGCCTTCCGACATCAAGTGTCGGTTGCACAAGTGTGCAAGGCGACGACCTGGTCGTCCGTTCATACCTTTTCAAAGTTCTACAAGGTTGATGTGGCTGCATCTTCGGATGCTTCCTTCGGCCGCAAAGTGTTGCAGGCCGCTGTCTAATGTTGCAACTCCTCCGTTGAGGGGCTCTGCTGGTTTGGAGTGAAGTTTTTTGGTTGTTCCTTACTTTTTTTGCTCCCACCCTTTTCTTATACTGCTTTGGGACGTCCCACATGTAATCAGTATGAGAGCTGCGTCGGTCCATGGACGATAAGAGAAAATAGGATTTTTGTACTCACCGTAAAATCCGTTTCTCTGACGTCCATGGACCGACGCAGCACCCACCCTTCCTTTTAAGTTTGTACTGCTTTGTTACGAACTGAGGCTGCTAGCTGCAGGTGGGAGGGTAATGTCCGGAGGGACCGCCCCCCTGGGCAGGGCTGTTCAGCTCTGGCTTGTTCTAGAATGTTTTAACCTCTAACATTCTGCCTAGGTCTTCTCCTGCGAGCAGGGACATATACCCACATGTAATCAATATGAGAGCTGCGTCGGTCCATGGACGTCAGAGAAACTGATTTTACGGTGAGTACAAAAATCCTATTTTTCCCCACTTACAGTAGCTGCTGCAATTCCCACCCTAGGCTTATACAAGAGTCAATATATTTTCCCAGTTTTTTTTTGTTTTTTTTTTGTGGTAAAATTGGGTGCCGGCTTATATTCGGTTCGGCTTATACTCGAGTATATACGGTAGCATTGCCTTCTTCCTCCCACCAAGAAAATTTCCATCACACTGATGTTGTGCAGGGCAGTAAGTGATGTCTTCTTTACTTCTTTTGCAGCTATTGTTTTTCTGAGATGGCACCTGTCTGTGCAGTGGTAGGAGGTGTTTTGGGTCAAGAAATTGTGAAGGTAAGTATTGCATGCAGTAGGCATATACAATTTTGTATTTTGTTTTTTCACATCCTGACAATGTATTTATTTCTCTTTTCATCTAGGCCCTGTCCCAACGAGATACCCCACATAACAACTTCTTTTTCTTCAATGGGCTTAAGAGTAATGGCATTGTTGACTGTTTAGGGGGCAAATGATTTGAAGGATGCTCTTGGACTGTTTTGCAGAGCGTTATGGGATATTTGAAAAGATTGGACCAATGGCACATTTTAGATGGTTTACCTCACCATTAAAGGACAGCTCCACCCGAAGGTGATATCAATTTTTTGATGGGCACTGCTAGGTTGTTACCTGGCTGCTTCATGTTTCTTTCAGAGTTGCCCTTGATAAGATTTTCCTGCAATAAATTGTGTTTTTGCCCCTTCCACAATGCCATCAGCAAGTTGCCCCTCAGTTGACCTCCCTGGGTTTTTTTTTTTTTTTTTATGGCAGAACCTGTGTCAGTTCATCTTTTGGCGTTTTTATTTGATAAGGATCTCTCACCAATGGAGTCTTTAGATATATAAAAGTTGTCATATTCAGCTTGCCAGCAATTGTGCAAAATGATATCGGTTTTGGATGGATTTGTCCTTTATTGCAGATGAGCTGATTTGTCAAGATGGTAAGCAAATTAAATCGGGCTTGTTGAAGTGGGTATTTAATCCTTTCTGAGAATTGTAATACCAAACAGTGAATAAACAAGCCTGTTCCATTATTCTGTGCATGCTTTATGTACAATGGATACATAAATCCTTTGTCATGGAACATCTGTCTACAGAGATCTTCGTTTTGCAGCAGGGTTTTCCTACAGCCACATGAGTAGACTGTCAGCAGTTTGCTTCATGGCAACATTCAAAATTTGGGCAATTACTATTGGACAGGGTGGGATCTTCCAGAATCCAGTCCAAGCAAAAGCAACTGGATAGGCAATCAATGCCGGCTAAAAAAAAATATATTTGCCGCTTTGCCTTACTAATGGAAGTTTTATGCTTAAAACACTTACTTGGTATGTTCAAACTCCCCCTACTCCCCCTCAAATCCCTTCCCCCTGTGTATGATGTGCAATGTTGGGTTACCTCTGTGTGGGTATCCAGAAAGTAACACGTTTTGGTGACATGTTATTTGAATATTGAAATCTTGTCCGTTTTCTTTCAGCTGCCTGACTGATCCCTGCTTTTTCCTGGGAAAGCTTTGCTCTTTGGGGCATTTTATATACATTTGACCTAATGGTGGTTGATTTGAATAGGAAAATTTGGGTCAGCAGATCCGAGACCTGTAGCTCACAGTAATTTCTATCGCACATCAATGCAATATATCTGGTGTGAAATGCTTCATCTTCTTGTAGTGCAAATGGAGTAAATTGCAGTCTGGGGTGCACATACAAAGGCATCCACCGTTGACCTCCCTTTATACATTTTGCACATGTCCTTACAGGAGAATCGCGATCCTGTGAATCTCGTGTTAAAGGCATGAGGACCTAAAAGTGTGTTTGTTTTTTGTTTTTTTTGTTCAGGTTACTGAGCAAAAAAAGGCATTTGGACCCAAGTACTCTGGATCTATTGTTGGGCTTAAGGTTTAGTCTTTCCTTACCTGATTCATCAATTAAAGGACAACTCCACACAAAACTGTGTGAGAAATGACAAGTTGAACAAACTACCAGCTTCTTGTGTGGAAATACCCAGCCCCATTGGCTTTAGTGTCTGCCCCTTCCACAAGTCTACAGTGTAAGCATCACTTCCTCCATCACCTCCTTGTATCTAAATTATCCAGATCTTTTTTTTTAATGCACTATAGAGACTCCACTGTGGAGAGGTTAGGGGGGGGGGGGGCAAAGTGAACTGTTAAAAAACCTCTAGTGCTTTCAACAAAAAAAGCAGCTTGTGGTTCAATTTCCCTGTAAAGCCACATTTGCCTGTTCTGGGTGGAGTTTGCCTTTGAAGGCTGATTAATGAATGTGCTTTAGGTCTGGTGGTAAAAGCTGGAATCTGGCTTCTTTTTCAAGAGACAAACACCATATTTGAATACCCATGCTGTTGCCATTCAACATTGTACCACCAGCCTCTTGGAAGAATGGTTACATGTAATCTGCAATGTTTTTGGTCTGATGTCTTTTGTAATTATATGTTAAAAGTATTTTTTTGGGGGGGATTTTTTTTTTATCTTTAATAAATACTTGTTTGTCATGTGTGGGTTTAATTTTTCTTAAAAGATTGTAACTATAGATACTGTAGGAAATCCCACTCAAAGTGGAGGAAACTAATTCCCAGTTCTCGAAGGACCCATTAACACCAGGTAGTGCTCTTGTTTTGTGGAACAGCAGCAATCCAGTAAGAAACAGTTCTCTTTTTTTACTGTCTCAATGCAGCAGTTTACAGATTTAGGGCTCATTCATATGGATGTAGGCACCCATCCTGCGGCCTGAGCCATTTTTTGTTTTTTTGCATCTGCATTCCCCTGGAGCTGTGTCCGGCAGCCTATAGAAATCAATGCAGACCCAGTGGCTGCTCGGACACAATCATATTTCAAAATGTGACTAGCGTGCAGAAGCGGATGCGCAGACAGTGTTCATTCGGGTCCGTGCAACCACTCCTGCACATAGCTTGGAGCGGATGCAAATAAAAAAAAAAAAATGCTTGCACAGGATGGATGTCAGTGCCTGTCTGAGCCATTACAGCTCTGTCTGACTTTGTGAGCTGACACACATACAGCCACCCCTTCTCCTGAACCATACCAGGCCACATGCCCTCAACGCCCCCCACCCCAAAGCACCTTGTTCCTATGTTGATGGGAACAAGGGCCTCTTCCCCACAACCCTGGACAGTGGTTGTGGGTGGGTGACTTATCGGAATCTGGAAGCCCCCTTTAACAAGAGAGCCCACATATCATGCCCCCCCCCCTCTGTGAATGAGTATGGGGTACATACTTCACGAGTCCTTTTATTAAAAAAAAAATACATGTCCCCCTGTATAGCTCCATCGTCGGTCACGATGCCCGCCGCACCCAAAAATAATCTTGGCTTCCAACGTTTTTTAACTTTTTTTTTAATTATTTTTTTTTTATTGCCAGCAATGCTTGTTTTTACATTCAGCTGTCAGTGGGGAAGCCCGTTGACAAATGATGAATCATCGGTTGTTAAGGACATGGCGGCCAGCTTCCCTGTTCACTCCTTAACCAGCTATACACAGTTTTGTTGGAGAAGAAAAAACAAAGTGCATGTTTAAAAACGCACCGAAACCGTATATATTTGTGATTCTAAGGAAAAACTCTTTACACAGATGGAAAGAAATTTCCCTTAACGCAGGTAATTGAGTAATGTGTAGAAGGCAAATGTTGACATGTTGAAGACTTTACTATACCCCATGTGACAGGACCCCTAGGCAGTACAGCTAAATTGGTCAAAATACACCCTCAACCTGCTAATTTACCAAAGAAAGAGCAGCAGAACACTGATGAGGTCTTCTATCACTCTGCTTTCTTCTCCTGTCAGTATGTTACTAATTCGCTGTACAGGGGGATTCCAGGATGCCGATATTAAGACATATTTAGTTACACCAAGTATTTAAAATGGTATTAGAGGTTTGGATTTAAAACAAAAAAAAAACATGTTATACTTGCCTGCTCTGTCATGGTTTTTCACAGAGCAGCCCTTATTTTCCTCTTCTCGAGTCCTCTGCCAGCACTTCTGGCTCCTCCCCCTTGACCAGTGCCCTCAATAGCAAGCCGCTTGCTATGGGGACACTCGTGCGTGCTCGCTACCGAGTCCTGCTCTATGCGTCCATAAGACCGAGACATGGCTTGGCCTTGCCTCCTGCTTTTTGTTTGTTGGTCCCTCTGGCTGTGATTATGTCTTTGCTAATGAGAAGACGGAGTTCTGGAACAGCCGAGGCTCTCGTGTACATCGCTGGATCGAGAGGGGGCTCAGGTAAGTATTAGGTGAGAGCTGTAGGGGAAAAGCAGGGCACAGGTTTTTTACCTTTTTTATGCACCTACTTTAATTTATAATCCCCCCCCCCCCCTGCCCTTCGTTAAGAGGTATTGATTTAAAAGTCTAGAGCAGTGTTTCTCAACTCCAGTCCTCAAGGTGCTCCAACAGGTCATGTTTTCAGTATTTCGGCTGTGGTAATTACTAAGGCAGTGAAAGTGATCAAATCACCTATGCAAAATAATGGAGAGCCTGAAAACATGACCTGTTGGGGCGCCTTGAGGACTGGAGTTGAGAAACCCTGGTCTAGGTTACTGGCTGTCATGCTGATACTGATATAAATTAGTCACCAGCCTTGGACATATGGCTATTTGCAGATTCTTGGTTTTATCCCATCTTAACAGTGTCTGAAGTCAATGCTGCCTTAATTTCCATTTTAACACCCTGTATATATTACCATCCAGTAGGTAGTCATACATAGTAATGGACAACATCCTCTCCAAAGTGGCCACAAGATAAGACGCCCACTTGTTTTCATTATGAATATGTGGCTTTGTCCACTTCTGCTAGCTGACACTAGAGTGAAGATCTTCTTCCACAAATCCTGAGCCATGTACCCTCTACAATGTGAATGGTAGATCTCTAATAGTACATGTCCCCATCTTTGGGAAGCACCATGTTGCTATTGTAAGGATCACAAAGAAGCATAAACTTCACTAGTCAGTGAGGACAAAAGAAAAGCAGATGGGAATTGTTTGAAATCGCTCCACCATGTCTAATGTAGTCAGGCTATGTGAGGTTAAACCATCCTTATGTCTTGTATGTGTGACTCAGTGTTCTCTCATAAGACAGGTTAATTCTGCTCCCCCATTTAACTGGAAATATGTAGGCGGGCTGTCTGCTGCGGGAACATTATGCCTGTCGCCTGGTAATTTTCATATTGTCTTGCAGTGTTAGTTGGCGCGCACCACTGATGGCGCACTTAGAGGGCAGCCTTTCCTGTGTGCTCTATTCATCGCCATGTTTTATAGCGCCTTTTACGTGGGCCAGAGTCTGTGTGGGTTTTTTTTTTTTATTGCGGCTTGTATTGCTGTGTGAGAGACATGCTCCGTTTGTCATTATGACCATTGTCACTGGAAATCTAAAAGGAAGAATTCAAAATTTTGAGTTGTCACCAGAAAAGGAATAAAGGGTAAATATACCATAGGGACACTTATTCTGGTGTTGGCTTTCTGAAGGTTTCATTTACTTTGGAGAGATTTGCTCTTACTTTAGGTTGTGTCTACGGGAAGGGAAGGGAAGGGAAGGGAATGGGATACAGATGGTAAAAGTGAATTCTAAAATTAGAAAATGTTTTGGATACCTTTTTTTTTTAAAGAGCCTACAGCTTAAGTCAGTCGCCAAACTTACAAATGGTCAGTTTACTGAGGTGGGGGGGGGGGGGTGGACCGTAGCTAGTGGGTGTATAAAATGCCCCAGCATCAGTGGGCGTAACCACTGGCCCAGGCTTAGTGGTCAGTGGGCGTTAGAAAAATTACATAGTACCAGAAATTGTGCCCCATCATTGGTGTCTGTGGAAGGAATCATGTCCCAATATTGGTGTCAGTGGGAGCAATAGTTGCCCCATCGTTGGTGTCAGTGGAAGGAATGCTGCTTCATCATTGGTGTCATCAGAGGCATAGAGCCCCAAAGGGCAGATAATTGCAGGCAAAGGCTGCAGTTTAGAGACACTGACTTATGGCAGGCATCCTCAGAAGAGAAATGGTACATGCAGGTAAGTTGGTGTTTAGATTATAACTGTGATGCAATAACAGTAAGCCTTGGGTAATTTGTGTATATCCTTACCCCTTCAACTTTGGACTTTAATTTCTGATCTGCACACAGTGCATAATGTTAATGGGCAAAACGTGTACAGGGTTGTGCAAATTAAAAACAAAAAGTATTGGTTGCATAAATATTTACCCTTTTTTGTAAGAGCCCATTCACACAGGGGCAACTTTGGATCCGACTTCAAGTCATTTCTCCCCTGAGAGAACCAGGATGTGTGTGTTTACACACACATCCCGGTTCTTGCTGTGTCACTAGTGATCGTAGGTGCCCGGCGGTCATCGTGCCCGCCGGGCACTCGCTCCAGGAGCGTGCGCCCCTAGTGGCCACAGGGTGAAGCGACAAAACAATGCCGTTTTTGCCAAGCCGGGTCATGTTGCCACAGTAAAACATCAAATTGTAGCTTGTGCAGAAATTGTATTTCTTGTCCATTGAAACTTCACATTATACTGATGACAACAGGAGGATCACACTCACAAAGAAAAACCATGTAAGCTCAAGATTACCACTATTATTTGTTTTTTGTAGGTCCTAGGAGGATTGACCAATTTTCTACTGTATGCCCTCCACCTGGCCTTTGGGAGTACCAGATCCAGACGTTTCTTGACTGGGTGTTGTGGCGAGCATTGGGCACTACCTCATTAGGTCGTTGAGGGAATTTAATCCACCATCCCTTCTGAATTTGTCATAGAAAGGAGTAAGAGCTGTGAAACTGAGTGCTGATCAGTGTTAATTTTGGCAGCAAATTTCGTTTTAGTCTTAGGACTAAAACGGCATTTTAGTTTTAGTCCCATTTTAGTCTTCTGCAATTGTTTTAGTCGTATTTAGTCAACTAAATCTCCAGTACATTTTAGTCGACTAAAACTAATTTTAGTCGTCTAAAATCTAATGAGTGTAATTAAATTGTAATACATTAGTTAACATTTCTCTACCATTTGCAAACTCATTATATACTGTTGGAGTAAAAAATCTAATATGGTATTATTTATGGTATTGAGGTATGAACATTCACTACAGACCAGTATTAATTTTGAAGTGATATTTCAATTTAGTTTTAGTCTTAGTCTTGACTAAAATGGCATTTTAGTTTTAGTCGTATTTTAGTCATCTCAATTGGTTTAGTCGTATTTTAGTCGACAAAATTAACACTGGTGCTGATGTCTGCTGGGTAGAGTCCCACCCTACACTATGCAGGAAGCGTCTCTATACTGCTGTTGCTTGAAAAGAAACCTATGGAACTTTGATCTTCTAATCCATTTATGATGCCCACCTACAGTGACTAGGGTGACTTCCAGTCATCTGAGTCTCCCCTGGTACAAACAGTCTCTGTGAGTACCTAAGGTCTTCACTCTTAACCTGAGCCTTTACATTGCCTTATCACTATGCAGCTGCAACATGCCCTCTAATGCAGATTTTATATCAGATTTTTCCCACAATCCTAGCAACTTCTGAGGTATTCTAAGTCGCTCTAGTACCAGCTGTCCCCAGGTTACAAACAAGATTGGTTCTGTAGGTTTGTTCCTGAGTTGAATTTGTATGCAAGTTGTAACAAGTAAATTTATTTTTTTAAGTAACTCCAGTCAAAAAATTTCAGTTTTTTTTGGGATAGCATATGTTTTGCTGCCTGTGTCCCTGTTCGAAAGATTTCACCTCACTTTCTGTCCCTGTGACAATTAGATTTTGAAAGTTTTGGGTTGTCGTGGAAACAAGGATTGGTGATAAAGCTTCCAGGTATAAGGATCCTCTAATGGAAATTCTGAGGAATTTGTATACTCTGGTCTATGCCGTTTCCTCTCCACCAACTTTTTCCTTGTCCTCTTTGCAGACGTGCTAAGACTCCTGGCAGACAATTCCTAGGCACTGTGGATC
Organism: Rana muscosa; assembly: GCA_029206835.1. Classification (NCBI taxonomy): domain Eukaryota; kingdom Metazoa; phylum Chordata; class Amphibia; order Anura; family Ranidae; genus Rana; species Rana muscosa. The sequence goes on from CM055125.1 coordinate 75,613,558, forward strand.
ATCAGGATCTTCTGTTCCATGAACCAAATTGTCACCCTGCTTCATAGTCACTAGCTTTAATGGCATGGCAGTTAAAGCCCAGGTTCTACAGTGCCTTGCAAAAGTATTCACCCCCTTGGCTTTTTGCCTATTTTGTTACATTATAGCTTTTAGTTCAATGTTTTTTTTAATCTGAATTATATGTGATGGATCAGAACACAATAGTCTAAGTTGGTGAAGTAAAAGTAGAAAAATATACATAAAACAATTTTTCAGAAATAAACAGAAAATTTGCCATGTGCGTATGTATTCAGCCCCTTTGTTATGAAGCCCATAAAAAGCTCTGGCGCAACCAATTACATTCAGAAGTCACATAATTAGTGAAATGATGTCCACCTGTGTGCAATCTAAAATCTAAGTGTCACATCATCTGCCATTTACATATACACACCTTTTTGAAAGGCCCCAGAGGCTGCAACACCTAAGCAAGAGGCACCACTAACAAAACACTACCATGAAGACCAAGGAACTCTCCAAACAAGTAAGGGACAATGTTGTTAAGAAGTACAAGTCAGGGTTAGGTTATATCAAAAATCCAAATCTTTGATGATCCCTAGGAGCACCATCAATTCTATCATAACCAAATGGAAAGAATGGCACAACAGCAAACCTGCCAAGAGACTGCCGCACACCAAAACTCACGGACCAGGCAAGGAGGGAATTAATCAGAGGCAGCACAGAGACCTAACGTAACCCTGGAGGAGCTGCAGAGTTCCACAGCAGAGACTGGAGTATCTGTACATAGGATGACAATAAGCCGTACGCTCCATAGAGTTGGGCTTTATGGTAGAGTGGCCAGAAGAAAGGCATTACTTTCAGCAAACAACAAAATGGCACGTTTTGAGTTTGTGAAAAGGCATGTGGGAGACTCCCAAAATGTATGGAGGAAGGTGCTCTGGTCTGATGAGACTAAAATTTAACTTTTTGGCCATCAAAGAAAATGCTGTCTGGTGCAAACCCATCACCCAAAGAACACCATCCCCACAGTGAAACGTGGTGGTGGCAGCATCATGCTGTGGGGATGTTTTTCAGCAGTCAGGACTGGGAAACTGGTCAGAGTTGAGGAAAAGATGGATGGTGCTAAATACAGGGATATTATTGAGCAAAACCTGTACCACTCTGTGTGTAATTTGAGGCTAGGATGGAGGTTCACCTTCCAGCAGGACAATGACCCCAAACACACTGCTAAAGCAACACTTGAGTGGTTTAAGGGGAAAATGTAAATGTGTTGGAATGGCCTAGTCAAAGCCCAGACCTCAATCCAACAGAAAATATGTGGTCAGACTTAAATATTGCTGTTCACAAGCGCAAACCATCCAACTTGAAGGAGCTGGAGCAGTTTTGCAAGGATGAATGGGCAAAAATCCCAGTGGTAAGATGTGGCAAGCTCATAGAGACTTATCCAAAGCGCCTTGGAGCTGTGATAGCTGCAAAAGGTGGCTCTACAAAGTATTGACTTTTAGGGGGGTGAATAGTTATGCACATTGACTTTTTCTGTTATTTTGTTTGAAGATGATTTTTTTTTTTTTTTTATTATTATTGTGAAGCAAAGTTGTGGGCATGTTCTGTAAATTAAATGATGCAAATCCTCAAACAATCAATGTTCCCAGGTTGTATGGCAACAAAACATGAAAAATGCCAAGGGGGTGAAGACTTTTTGCAAGGCACTGTAACAGGGGCACCTCTGAGTCTGATTTCTAAGATGTTAATGCTTGGAAGTCTACTTTTTGCAAGGTCTAGCTGACATGGAAGGCATACTTCACTTGGCAAAAGTCTCTGGGCTTACACCTCAAGAGTTTCTCCATGGCACAAGTTCTCGCCTTCCTGCAGCTGGTTCTGGACCTGGTGTCCTGACTCTGATCTATGAAGGGTCAAATTTCTTCCCTTTCCTTTTGTATTTCAGAGACTATTGGCCTTATTCTGCAAGGAACCATTTTTAGTTCTGTATAGGACTAAAGTAGTGTTGAGGCCCAAGACTTTCTTGCCTAAGATAGTTTTCTACCTTTTCCCTCAACCAGAACATTGTTCTTCTATCCCTCTGTCCAGCTCCAGTTCAAAAGCAAAATACAAAAGTTCATGGGGATGAATATTAACCTGTATAAAATGAAGGTTTCCCCTAAAACACAGATGTGGTAGTGCAGCCTAACAGTGCGCTTAAAGGAGAAGTAAAGCTTGTTTGGCTGTACCCCTGCTAAGGATCACAGGAGTGCAGTTTGTTCTGCACTCCTGTGACCCGTTTTCAGCAGACAGCGGGCTGAAGTCTGCTTTTTGCTGACGTCACAGAGCTGGTCCAGGTTTAGGCAAGATTGTGACAATGGAGTCTGGATCCGCCCACATGCCATGGCTGGCACCTGGCTCAGCCTCTCGGTGAGAGGCTGAGCCGCCCGCTCCTGTCCCCTCTACAGCTCAATGGTCCAGTAAGGGAGGAGTGGGCAGGCCATAGAGCAGTGACTGACAGACCATAGCTCTCTGTGCACAGAGCCCTGAGAACCGAGCATGTGGCGGTGTTGGATCGCTCGGTTCTTAGTGTTAAAGCCAATGGGAGATCAGATGCAGCATCGAAGCCATGCTGCATCCACCTAGTTAAGTACGATTCTGGAAGAAAAAAAATCCCATACATCTTTTTAAGGGTCAGTTCATTAAGAAACATGCATTATCTTAACTGATATCTCACGATTTTCTCATGAAAAGGTTTTTTTATTTTTGCAAAAAAGTTGCTTAGGTATAGAATTCGGATTTTAAGCTGAACTCCAACTTTCTTTTCACTAGAAATGAATAGAATGATCAGTCCCAGCATAGATCATACCTCCTGTACCATGTTGCTCTGTTGTCTGCAGATCCTCTGATTGTCTGGGTTTAGTTGTGGCTTTGTAAAATGTGACAGTCTGTAGACTGAGACCCTTCCATAGCCACTTCCTGCTGCATCTCTAGCCTAAAATGCATCCCTCTGTAGTCTTTGTGCAAATGATGTAACTTCCTTCACAGCTCTGGTGGTGGGTGGGGTTTAATACATCCTAATTAACATTTAATCTTGCTCCGTCACACCTACAGGAAGTGTCCAAACCTCCCAAGTCCCACCTCACAGATCACAGCATTGTTCAAAATTAACCTTTTGGTGCCCCCAGGCCCTCATATGATGTCCTTGACTTTGTGGGGGTATATCTGAATGATTCCTGCAGCTACAGGCATCATTCAGATATCGTCATTTTCAGCCAGCGATTCCCTACACCATAGGAATGATCATAGCAGCTGTTCCACCGCTTGATCATTCTTACGGGCGGTGAAAGGGGACGTCCCGCCCTCCGGTGCTTCTACAGACTCACCGCTGCGATCGGTGAGTCAGAGAAAGGATCCGCCGGCCCTGGATGTTGACCATAGAGATTTCCGGCGGACCAGATGGTCGCCGGAGTCTCTATGATCGTCGGAGTCCGGGCGCGATGTTATGACATCATGCCCGGCCTCTGCATTAAAAAAAACGATGGAAGTAGCAATACTGCGCCAACCCTAAAAATGTAAAATAGGAGCAGCCAACACAACAACCAGACAAAATTATAAAAGTATAGAAAATATAAAGTGTAGCGCTGTAAGGGCCCTTTGACACAGGTGTTTTTACCGCGTTTTCGCGGTAAAAATAGTGCTGTAAAAATGGCTGATCTAATCCTGCCCCATCATTCTCAATGTGAAAGCCCTGAGGGCTTTCACACTGAGGTGGTTTGCTGGCTGTGCGTTGGAAAAAATCCTGCAAACAGCTTTTTTGGAGCATCTTTAGGTCGCTAAAAATAGCGCTGTAAAAACGCCTATCTCCATTGAAATGAATAACGCGGTAAAAACGCATAGGTGTATATGTGTCCAAAAAATATGCAAAATGAAATACAGGTCCTTCTCAAAAAATTAGCATATTGTGATAAAGTTCATTATTTTCTGTAATGTACTGATAAACATTAGACTTTCATATATTTTAGATTCATTACACACAACTGAAGTAGTTCAAGCCTTTTCTTGTTTTAATATTGATGATTTTGGCATACAGCTTATGAAAACCCAAAAATCCTATCTCAAAAAATTAGCATATTTCATCCGACCAATAAAAGAAAAGTGTTTTTAATACAAAAAAAAGTCAACCTTCAAATAATTATGTTCAGTTATGCACTCAATACTTGGTCGGGAATCCTTTTGCAGAAATGACTGCTTCAATGCGGCGTGGCATGGAGGCAACCAGCCTGTGGCACTGCTGAGGTGTTATGGAGGCCCAGGATGCTTCGATAGCAGCCTTAAGCTCATCCAGAGTGTTGGGTCTTGCGTCTCTCAACTTTCTCTTCCCAATATCCCACAGATTCTCTATGGGGTTCAGGTCAGGAGAGTTGGCAGGCCAATTGAGCACAGTAATACCATGGTCAGTAAACCATTTACCAGTGGTTTTGGCACTGTGAGCAGGTGCCAGGTCGTGCTGAATAATGAAATCTTCATCTCCATAAAGCTTTTCAGCAGATGGAAGCATGAAGTGCTCCAAAATCTCCTGATAGCTAGCTGCATTGACCCTGCCCTTGATAAAACACAGTGGACCAACACCAGCAGCTGACATGGCACCCCAGACCATCACTGACTGTGGGTACTTGACACTGGACTTCAGGCATTTTGGCATTTCCCTCTCCCCAGTCTTCCTCCAGACTCTGGCACCTTGATTTCCGAATGACATGCAAAATTTGCTTTCATCCGAAAAAAGTACTTTGGACCACTGAGCAACAGTCCAGTGCTGCTTCTCTGTAGCCCAGGTCAGGCGCTTCTGTCGCTGTTTCTGGTTCAAAAGTGGCTTGACCTGGGGAATGCGGCACCTGTAGCCCATTTCCTGCACACGCCTGTTCACAGTGGCTCTGGATGTTTCTACTCCAGACTCAGTCCACTGCTTCCGCAGGTCCTCCAAGGTCTGGAATCGGTCCTTCTCCACAATCTTCTTCAGGGTCCGGTCACCTCTTCTCGTGCAGCGTTTTCTGCCACACTTTTTCCTTCCCACAGACTTCCCACTGAGGTGCCTTGATACAGCACTCTGGGAACAGCCTATTCGTTCAGAAATTTCTTTCTGTGTCTTACCCTCTTCCTTGAGGGTGTCAATGATGGCCTTCTGGACAGCAGTCAGGTCGGCAGTCTTACCCATGATTGCGGTTTTGAGTAATGAACCAGGCTGGGAGTTTTTAAAAGCCTCAGGAATCTTTTGCAGGTGTTTAGAGTTAATTAGTTGATTCAGATGATTAGGTTAATAGCTAGTTTAGAGAACCTTTTCATGATATACTAATTTTTTGAGATAGGATTTTTGGGTTGTCATGAGCTGTATGCCAGAAATCATCAATATTAAAACAAGAAAAGGCTTGAACTACTTCAGTTGTGTGTAATGAATCTAAAATATATGAAAGTCTAATGTTTATCAGTACATTACAGAAAATAATGAACTTTATCACAATATGCTAATTTTTGGAGAAGGACCTGTATGGAGTGACCCACAGCAGTGAATAAACTTGAAAAAAAATCCACAAATGAACGCTAGGACCTATGTAATGATCCCAAAGTTCCCTGACAACTGTCACTATGAAGTTCATCAATGGACATCCAAATTGAAACCGGCGTCAAACGCTAACACACTGTGGTAACGGATGCCTCAAACAGTCTTTATGGACAAATGTTATATGTGATTTGGAATATCACCCTGGGAGTGTCGTCACCTTTGAACAGTGGGGAGAGAAATAAATACTCTCACCTGCCAATGTGGACCCAGCTCCCCATATGGTGGTGGATCTGTTGCGCTTATGTCCACCGTGTGGACTCAAGGGAGTAGGATCCTCGAATCGCCTCCTCTCTCAGCTGGCAGCACTTCCGACCAGATTAGTAACTCCGAAGCAGGAACCAAGTGTGAAGAGATCAGATGTCCAGATTACGATTGCATCAGGCATGAAATGTATAAAAAAAAGGAAATCCTCCACATAGTGTAAATCCAACTGGTTTTGGAGTTTATTAAAAAAATCCATAAAAGTTCAAACAACTGAACAAATATTTAAAATTCCGAATGGACAAGCAAAAAAGCGCAGTATGGGCAGCTGGTGCTGACGTGTAAACCTGACGCGTTTCGTCTAAAAAATACTTCAACTGGGGTACACGCCAACCCGCTACCCCCCCACCCACGCTTGTATAGGAAAATAAATTAAATAAAATTGAATTCAATTAGTATACCGTCAATGTGTCCCATTGCAGATCATGCTTCTGGGACCCCATTGTCATGTTGGAAGTGTAATGACGTGCTACATTGGTCACGTGCGCTCCGACCAATCCGCATGTCTTTTGCTTAAAAAAGACGACCAACATACGTCGCCGTCAACGGGGCTCCGCCATATTATTGACCAAGTGTCCATCTCATAAGCGAATCAGTACTTCAACACCTCACCTTGTGACCTCCGAGGTATCCCGCGGGGCAGGCTGGGACGCGGAATATGCCACACAGGCTGAAAATCCGGGAACTTCACCATCCAGCGTGCTAACGTGAATCCTAGCATTCCGCATTGACACCCCATAGTCACGAGGGGGAAAGGGAGCAAAGCACGCTGGGGCATGTAGTTCCATGGTATGCCAAATGGCTAAAAACCCAGAACAATATCAACCAGCATAGTGACATAAGTCAGTGTAATGCTCCACATAGTGTAGTAACTATCATATTGTAAAGTTATACAGTTTGAATTCATGACAATGCGTATCAATTGAAAGACGCTGATCCCAAAATGCAATAAGGACAATGCGCCACACATATGCAAATTGTACAATAACAATATCATGCTCATCAGTATGGATTAAAAAAGTAATCTAAAATTGCCCCTGAAACCAAGACCGCAGAGGCTTAAAAATACGGCCCGCCTTGGCTGGGAAGCCGTGGCCTTTTTTTTTTTTTTTTTTTTTTTTTTTTTTTTAGTTTAAGCTTTCCAGCCTAGTGGTGAGATGTGGGGTCTTATTGACCCCATGTCTCATTGTAAAGAGGTCCTGTCATGTCATATTCCTATTACAAGGGATGTTTACATTCCTTGTAATAGGAATAAAAGTGATCTTTTTTATTTTGACACTTTAAAAAAAAAAAAAAAAAAAAGTTTAATTAAAATTAACAATACATTTTAAACATTTTTTAAAGTGCCCCTGTCCCCGTGTGCTCGTACGCAGAAACGAACGCATACGTAAGTCCCGCCCACATATGAAAACGGTGTTCAAACCACACGTGGGGTGTCGCCGCGAACGTTCGTGCGAGAGCAATAATTCTAGCCCTAGACCTCCACCTCCTCTGTAACTCAAAATATGTAACCAGTAAAAAAATTTAAAGCTTTGCCTATGGGGATTTTTAAGTACCGAAGTTTGGCGCCATTCCACGAGCGTGTGCAATTTTGAAGCGTGACATGTTGGGTATCTATTTACTGGGCGTAATTTCATCTTTCACATTATGCTGAAAAATTGGGCTAACTTTCCTGTTTTTTTTTTTTTTTTTTTTTTTTAAAGCATGAAACTGTTTTTCTTCCAAAAAAAAATAGTTTTTTGCGCAAATACCGTGCAAAATAAAAGGTTGCAATGACCACCATTGTATTCTCTAGGGTCTCTGCTAAAAAAACATGTAATGTTTGGGGGTTCTATGTAATTTTCTAGCAAAAAAAATTATGATTTTTACATGTAGGAGCAAAGTGTCAGAATTGGCCTGGGCGCCTAGTGGTTAAATAGTAAATGCCTTCATTAACAGCCTGTTCTAAAAGCCAGATGTGCTGCTGCTAGGGATTGAATGGATCACAATTAGAATTCAGTCCTACCCATTTAAATATGCTGACCAGTGTGGACAGGGAGAGTCCCACCGCTCAGATACACCCCCCCCCCATGCTCTCTGTAGATTGATTAATTTACATATTAACCACTTAAGCCCCGGACCATTTGGCTGGCCAAAGACCAGAGCACTTTTTGAGATTCAGCACTGCGTCCACTTGCCGACCGCCGCACGCAGATGTACGTCGACAACATGGCACGGGCAGGCAAATGTGTTTGTGGGTCCCGGGAACTCGATGTTCCCGGGCGGCCTGCAATTGCGGTCGGCAAAGGCAGAACAGGGGGATGCCTTTTGTAAACACCGGGAACGATGATCAGTGAAGTGTCACTGGTAGCCACGCCCCCTAACAGTAACAATCACTCCCTAGGTCACACTTAACCCCTTTATCGCCACCTAGTGGTTAACCCCTTTACTGCCAGTGTAATTTTTACAGTAATCAGTGCATTTTTATAGCACTGATCGCTGTGAAAATTACAATGGTCCCAAAATGGTGTCCGATGTGTCCTCCATAATGTTGCAGTCACAATAAAAATCGCTGATCGCCGCCATTACTAGTAAAAAAAATAATAATAAAAATGCTATAAACTACCCCCTATTTTGCAGATGCTATAACTGTTGCGCAAACGAATCAATAAACGCTTATTGCGTGTTTTTTTTTTTTTTTTTATTAATTTTTTTAACCAAAAATATGTAGAAGAATACGAATCGGCCAAAACTGAGGGGAAAAAAAGTTTTTTTTATATATTTTTGGGGGATATTTATTATAGCAAAAGTAAAAAATATTGCATTTGTGGGAAAAAAAGAACGTCAATTTTGTTTGGGAGCCAAGTCGCACGACCGTGCAATTGTCAGTTAAAGCGACACAGTGCCGAATCGCAAAAAGTGGCCAGCGAAATGGTCCGGGGCTGAAGCGGTTAACTGACAATTGCGCGGTCGTGCGACGTGGCTCCCAAACAAAATTGACGTCCTTTTTTTTCCCCCCACAAATAGAGCTTTCTTTTGGTGGTATTTGATCACCTGTGGTTTTTATTTTTTGTGCTATAAACAAAAATAGAACGACAATTTTGGGGAAAAAAGCAATATTTTTAACTTATTGCTATAATAAATATCCCCCAAAAATATATAAAAAACAATTTTGCATCTTAAAAGGGACGTACCTGTACGTCCATCTGCCCAGCCGTGCCATTGTGTCAATGTATATCGTCGTGCGGTGGTCGGCAAGTGGTTAAGGAAACCCCTTCATAATAAGCTCCCATAGACCTTCCTCTGTAATCTTGCAGAAAGACATTATTCTTTGGCATGCTACAAGACGGGAATGACACATTTACACCTGCTTTGCTGACTGAAAAGTGAGCTGCATTTGGATCACTCTTCAGAGAGAATTTGACAGGCAGTGAGAAGGAATTTGTTTTACCTATTTAACCCCCTAAATGCTGCAGTACTGCACTGCAAAAATGCACATTGTGCGCCATTGCAGTCTGGCTCCATTCACCAGAATTGCTTGTGTCTGGCAGGCAGTAGTGCCCACCAAGCACAACAGGAGGTATAATTCCACCATAGCCATAAAGCAGAGTATCACAGTCGTGGCATGTGTTCACCCCCCCCCCCCCAGCCACTGGTCCTTCAGCTAAAGGGGGAGCAGTTGGGCGGTAAAACCTTGTGGTTGTGCTGCATTTTTGCACCATTAATTTATTCAAGCCCTAAAACTGCACTGATTCTAGTATGGTAGTGATCCCTTGCAGCGAAGGCCCCATTCACACTTTGTGTAGAAGGAGTGCACATTCCTGCTCACAATAATATTAGTGTTTGGTGACTACGCAAACACTACACACATTACAAATCATGCCTTCAACAAAGACCATTTGCTGTTTCTCTGTTGGGGGGGGGGGGGGGGGGAGATCAGAGCAGAAAAAAAAACAATTATGTGATCAGTCTTATATTTGTGTGCTCTTTAGGCCCCTTTCACACGGGCGGACCGTATGTCCGTTTTTCACCCATCTGTTTTCGGATGAAAAACGGACATACATGTATCCCTATGGGATAGCGGATGTCAGCGGATGAACATCCGCCGACACCCGATCTCACCCGTGTCTGCTATGCTCCGTTTTTCAGGATAGAAAAATTACAATTTTTCTATCCGTCTGCGGAGCGGATTGGATGAACACGGACCGTCTTCATCCGATCCCCCATAGGGGAGAGCGGAGATCTGACAGGGCGGTCCCTGCACAGTGCCCTCATCCGCCGGCTCATCGGGGATCAACGGAGCGATCCCCGCTGAGCAAGCGGAGGTTCACGGGGCGGATCATGACTGATCCGTCCCATGTGAAAGGGGCTTAATAGTTAGAATAGCACATTTCTTGTTTAAGAGATGGTTTGTAATGTTATACTTACTGCTGTACAGCACTCTGCTCACTGCAAAGAGCAATAGAGCATGATTTGTGAGAGCAGAATTACAATACTCTCCTTTCACCCACCCACATGAAGGCCTAGAAACACCCCCATCAACTCCCAGGTCTTATACAAGCAACTCCCATAGCCATCCTTGAAACTACAGAGGCTCAAAGGATGATGGGACATGTAATATCAGGACTGGTACAGGAAGTCGGAGAACTTTGTAATTCAGATAGGGGAAGGAGTGACATCACAGACACAGAAACCTGTATACTATTAAAGTAGACGGTGGGATTATGATTCATTTACCTGTACAATGCATCTGTTTTGGGGAGGAAAAGCTTGAGTTCTACTTTAAGTAATTGTAAGCAATAACTAGATCAGGGATCCTCAAACTATGGCCCTCCAGCTGTTGTGGAACTACAAATCCCATGAGGCATTGTAAAACTCTGACATTCACAGACATGACTAGGCATGATGGGAATTGTAGTTCCTAAACACCTGGAGGGCCGTAGTTTGAAGACCCCTGAACTAGATGATATTTAGTTTGCTAAATTACTGTAAATCATAAATGCTGGATATCTTTCAACCCACTTATATTGTGTTATGGGTGCCTTTATCGTTTTTCTCCCAGCAAAACTGTAGGAATAGCTGTGACATCATAACACCAGCACTCTTCTCTACATCAATAAGGACCACACACACACTGCTGAAGAGGTAAGAGAGACCATGTAAGTCACATGACCAACCAGAGGATCTAAGAAAATGGGTATGCTCCACAAAATCCAGTGGTGGATGGGAAAATAGGACTGAAATTTGGCACTTTTTTGTTTTTGTGTGAGAATGCAGTTGTCAATTGGGATGGCCATTTAATAGAATGTTACAAGAATAAAATTTTTAAGTATAGTCTAAGGTTGGATTAGTGGTACTGGGTCGAGGGATGAGCGTTGATCAGTATTTGGTTGTTTAGCGGTTGGCCTGTTAAGCAATTGGAGAAAGGGGAATTTACCCCTTAGTTTAGTTTTGATTTAAAAAATATAATAGAAACAGACCTTGGGACTGTCTGATACTCATGCAGAAAAAAAATACCTTTTTGGACCTTTCTTTTCTGACTTTAGACAGTTGTAATCCTTCTGCATTGTCTATAGATGATTGGCATGTCTTTGTAAATGAATTGCAATATAGAATCCATGTGATTTTTTTTTTTTTCTGTACATCTTTTTTCAGTGAAAGGAAATCATAGCTGATGAAGATAGTGAGGTTTCAGTATGGGGATAGTCATAAACAGGAAAGACATGTCATGCTTCTCTGGCACTAGGCACTTGCTGTCTTGTTCCCACCAACAGCACTGACTGAAAAACAGGAATTCAACACTCATATCAGAGCCACAATGAGCCTTTCCTCTGTCTCCTGTCCCCATGGACTCCGGGAAGGCAGGAGGCTCATCGTAGCTTGTTGTGTGATAACTTCCTGGGACATGCTTTTGGCAATCCTCCATCTTGTGACCGGTTTAAAACCACATTTTAGATGTTTTATGAGTCCTTTATTATCAAGCATTTTTTATTTTCCAATTGTATAGTACAAGAACACAGGATCTTCGTCATAACCATGGGTTATGTGCAGCTACCTTCACGTGAGTGGACACTGGCAAAAAAAGAAAGCTGCAGGGACATTTTCTATAACCCTTTCCACTCCCACCAATCCTCAGTTTTTTTGCTATTGTACTTAGGTGAAGGATGTCTGTTCTTCTGAGAAGAGCTTTATTTTTATTTTTGAGGAAAACATTTTCTTGATCTTTTATCAAGCTCTAGCTGCTCCAACACCCTACTGAAATTTTCCAGATCAGTTGACTTTTTGGTTGGACTGTGGAGAACCATATCCGCTTGAATGAAGATGTAACTCTGCAGGCACTGGATCCTGTGTGGGTGCTTACCTTGGCACGTTGTGCAACCAACTAAGGTAGCTGCAGGGTACTATACAAGTCTGGGGCTTTGGTCTGCTTGTGGTGGAGCTCTGTCCTTGAAGACCTCTTTGGGGGTATGCTTACTGAAGAGGGTAAAGCCAGGATAGAGCTTGTCCTTAACATCCTACTACTGAAAAAATACGTTATTAAGGCTTTTATGAGTACACCTCTGGGGACACTGTACCAACGCACATGGTAGATCTAGGTGCAAAGGCACCGGATCAGAGGGCCTTACAGTCTGTTGATGGCCCAGGATATAGTTTTTCCCCAAATTGATCTCCTTGGTCCTGATTTCGGGTTGGTTAATGTCTTTCTGTACTTGTGGTATAGTGACCTAATCATGGACAGCCATTACTTTCCTTCTCTGCAGTGATATGTGAGTAATACCTGATTTGTAATGTCTCACTGGGTACTCTTTGGCCTATGGTGACCTAGTCACAGAGAGCCATTAACCCATTTTGTTCTGCATTAGCCTAAGATGAGTAACTTTTGTTGGTAATGTCTCGCTGTATACTGTTTGAAAGGCAGCCCATGGTGACTTAAGCGGGCCATAGATGGTTCCAATCTCAGCTAATTCAGCAATGACTGTCTGACATTCGAACCATCAATGGGCAGGCGGATTGTACCCAAGTTGATCCATTGATTTGACTTGGGTACAACCAGCATATTGGATTTTTACATGCCATTATTGCGAGCGGCTACAGCCGCTCGCAATAATCGCTCTGTTTTCCCACCAGAGAGGGCTCCCCACGCCCCTCCGCTGGGAGAACACAATAGCTATACAGGAAGGAATTCTTCATCAACACTGACTGTTGACGGGGCCATCATAAATGGCCATTAAACCTACTGCTCTGCAGGGGCCTGCGAGTCCCTTGTGGTACCATCCCACTTGTTTACCATTTATACAGCTTACCTTGACCTAGTTACACCGGCTGTTGAACTCTGCTGCTCTACAGTTTGTCTGTGAGTGACTTTGGGCATTGTTACTAGTATACTGTTTGCACAGAGTCAGAGTAGCCTATGATGTATAATGTACTTGTTACGTATGGCTTTTAACGCAATTTGCTTCACGGTTGGCCCATGAGTAATGGTAATGTCCCACTTGTACCCTGCTGGTAACCTAGTGGCAACGGCCATTGTTCCTCTAGCATTGTAGTTTGCCGTTAGTGCTCCTTGTCCTACAGTTTAACTTGCATACTGGTGGTTTTTTTTTTGTTATAAGACCAAAGTTTCCATTTTGTGTTGTAGCCTAAGGTGACCTAGACAAAAACAGCTGTTTGCCCCTCCAGTTCCAAAGGTGGTGAGTCAGTTACCGTTGATTCTATTTATCGTGCATACGGTTTGTACACTGGTCTGAGTTGACCTAGCCACACCAGGCTTTTAACCTTTTCTGCTCTGTAGTTGGTCCAAGAAGTCACCCTTGCTGACTCCCATGCAGACTGTTGTACGACATACTCCAGTGATCTGGTCAAGGGTAACTCCTGCCGCTTCCTTGTACGAGGGTCTTGGGTGTTCCAGTCACACTTTATCTTCTATTTCTCCTGCTTTTGCAGCTGGGCTGTGAGTCCACCATGTCAGAATGATCTCAATATAAATATATATGCAGGTGTGAAGAAATGCTGTAATGCAAGAAACCTTTCAAAAAAAAAAATATAATATATATATATATATATATATATATAATATATATATTTTAATTGTTTTTTTTATCAATTTACATAATAAGCGAATAGAAAAAAAAAAAACAATTTTAAATCAATATTTAGTGTGACTACCCTTTTGGCTTCAAACCATCATCGATTCCTACACTTGCACAAAGTCAATGTTTTTTTTTTTTTTTTTTTTTTTTTGTAGGTTTAAAGTCAGTTATATAATTAACCAATTATACCAAGCAGGTACTAATGATCCTCAAATTCATATAGGTAGATTGGAACACAGTCATTAACTGAAACAAACAGCTGTGTAGGAGGCTTAAAACTGGGTGAGGAGCAGCCAAACGCTGTTACTAAGGTGAGGTTGTGGAAGACCGTTTCATGTCGCAGGTCATACACTATAGACAGACTGAGCACAGCAACAAGACACAGGGTAGTTATATTGCAAGGCAAAGATTTCAAAGCAGACTGGGGTTTCAAAATATGCTGTTCAAGCTCTTTTGAAGAACAACGTAGAAACGGCCAATGTTGAGGACCATAGACGCAGTGGTCGGCAAAGGAAACTTATTGCAGCAGATAAAGACACATCATGCTTCCCTTTGGCATCAGAAGATGGTCAGCAGTCCCATCAGCACAGAACTGGTGGGAGCCAGGTACACCTATCTATTGTCCGGAGCAGTCTGTCCAGAAGTGGTCTTGGAAGAATTGCGGCCAAAAAGCAATACCTCCCATATAGAAACAAGGCTAAGGGACTCAACCACGCATGAAAGCACAGGAACTGGAGTACAGAAAATTGGCAGCAGGTGCTCTGGACTGATGATTTGAAATATTTGAGTGTAGCACGAGGTAGTTTGCTCACTCAAGGGTGGTACAATGAGTGTTTGTAGGCAACAGTGAAGCATGGTGGAGGTTCTAGGGGTGCATTTCTGCAAATGGAGTGAGTTGTAGACTTGGCCAGGATAAATGGTGTCCTCCAATGCTGAGAAATACAGGCAGATATTATCCATCATGCCATACCATCCGGGAGGCTTGTGATTGGTCCCAAAATTATTCTGCAGCAGAACAATCACCCCAAACATACAATCAATGTCATTAAGAACTATCTTCAGTGTAAAGAAAAATAAGTCCTGGAGGTGATGGTTTGGCCCACACAGAGCCCTGATCTCAACATCCAGTCTGTCTGGGATTACATGAAGAGACAGACTGATATGAGTACCAAACTGGTACAATGTGGACAAATACAGCAAAAGAAAGGAGCACCCTAGAGGAAGGTGGTTATTTAATTTAAAATCCAGCCATGGACTCCAAACCTTAAAAAAAAAAAAAAAAAAAATTGTATGGGTGTCATCAAATATAGAGGTAAGCTTTTAAAGTATCATCCAATATATAAGAAATAACCAAAACAGTGATGCAATCGCACCTTCAGTGCTATAAATACCGTATATACTCGAGTATAAGCCGAGTTTCTCTGCACATTTTTTTTGTGCTGAAAAAGCCCCCCTCGGCTTATACTCGAGTCTCCCGCTGTTGACAGTCGGCGGCCGTCCAGTGTAACAAAGCCCCGCCTCCTTCTCGTCCTCGTCCGTGATAGGCGGAACACTGACTCACTACTGGGAAACTGAATTGGTGTTCTGTCTATCGAGGAGGAGGAGGGGGGGCTTTGTTACACTGAACGGCCGCCGACTGCAGTTAAGACTGCACGACACAGCGGGAGATCAGGAACATGAGGCACAGTGAGGCATGCAGATGGGCATTGTTGACCCTCTTTTCTACTTACAGTAGCTGCTGCATTTCCCACCCTAGGCTTACTGTATATTCGAGTCCATACGTTTTCCCATTTTTTTGTGGTAAAATTTGGTGCATCTCCCACACTAATGTGAGTCCATATGAAATGTGCACTTTGTGCAACACCACAAACTCTACAATAAGTCTATATACTATGTGCTCAGTGTTCACTCCACTGTGCTAGGCAGTGTCCTGGGGGAGGGTGATCATTGAATATTCCACCACTGTGCATTCTATATGCTCACCTCAATGAGTGGACCCATATAACATATATTATGTCTAAACCACTTCCAGCGGGGCAAAAAAAGTATTTAGTCCGCCACCAATTGTGCAAGTTCTCCCACTTAAAAAGATGAGAGAGGCCTGTAATTGTCATCATAGGTATACCTCAACTATGAGAGACAAAATGTGGAAACAAATCCAGACAATCACATTGTCTGTTTTGGAAAGAATTTATTTGCAAATTATGGTGGAAAATAAGTATTTGGTCACCTACATACAAGCAAGATTTATGGCTCTCACAGACCTGTATCTTCTTCTTTTAAGAGGCTCCTCTGTCCTCCAATCATTACCTGTATTAATGGCACCTGTTTGAACTTGTTATCAGTATAAAAGACACCTGTCCACAACCTCAAACAGTCACACTCCAAACTTCCCTATGGTGAATTATAATAATTGTAGACCTGCACCAGGCTGGGAAGACTGAATCTGCAATAGGCAAGCAGCTTGGTGTGAAGAAATCAGCTGTGGGAGCAATAATTAGAAAATGGAAGACATACAAGACCACTGATAATCTCCCTCGATCTGGGGCTCCACGCAAGATCTCACCCCGTGGGGTCAAAATGATCACAAGAACGGTGAGCAAAAATCCCAGAACCACACGGGGGAACCTAGTGAATGACCTGCAGAGAGCTGGGACCAACGTAACAAAGGCTACCATCAGTAACACACTACGCCGCCAGGGACTCAGATCCTGCAGTGCCAGACGTGTCCCCCTACTTAAGCCAGTACATGTCCAGGCCCGTCTGAGGTTTGCTAGAGAGCATTTGGATGATCCAGAAGAGGATTGGGAGAATGTCATATAGTCAGATAAAACCAAAGTAAAACTGTTTGGTAGAAACACAACTCGTCGTGTTTGGAGGAGAGAGAATGCTGAGTTGCAACCAAAGAACACCATACCTACTGTAAAGCATGGGGGTGGTGACATCGTGCTTTGGGGCTGTTTCTCTGCAAAGGGAACAGGACGACTGATCCGTGTACATGAAAGAATGAATGGGGCCATTTATCGTGAGATTTTGAGTGCAAACCTCCTCCCATCAGCAAGGGCATTGAAGATGAAACGTGGCTGGGTCTTTCAGCATGACAATGATCCCAAACACACCAAAACATCACTGCTCTAGAGGAGATCTGCATGGAGGAATGGGCCAACATACCAGCAACAGTGTGTGACAACCTTGTGAAGACTTACAGAAAACGTTTGACCTCTGTCATTGCCAACAAAGGATATATATAACAAAGTATTGAGATGAACTTTTGATATTTACCAAATACGGTACTTATTTTCCACCATAATTTGCAAATACATTCTTTCCAAATCAGACAAAGTGTCTGGATTTGTTTCCACATTTTGTCTCTCATAGTTGAGGTATACCTATGATGACAATTACAGGCCTCTCATCTTTTTAAGTGGGAGAACTTGCACAATTGGTGGCTGACTAAATACTTTTTTGCCCCACTGTACCGTGTATACTTCACTCAGGGTCACCAGTGGGACTTGTTTCTTTCAAGATGGAATCGGAGTGTGCAATTGGGATGTCAGGTGATTCTTAAAGCATTATATTCATCACCCCCTACCTCCAGGGTGTCACTCCAGACAAAAAATTGAATAAATGCCAATGGTGCAGTAAACTTATAAACTAGTTGACTCAAATTGTAGGCACTCTCATTTGCGAACAACATAAGCCAGCCTCTATGTAATATTCTCAAAAGCCACGGTTTATCACTCATTTCTGGTTTTGATCCTGACCAGAAAAGACGACACCCAGCTTAGCCCTTTTTTTTTGTATTTACAGGTTTCCTCCTGGGTAAGCTTTTAAGATCACATGGCCCCAATTATTACTTTTATGCTGAAGATACTTGGATATACATCCATACTAAACTGGGTATAAATTTTGGCTGTTTCTCTCCTATTCAAAAAATGGATGACTTAAAATTTTCTTACAATGAACTAAGACATGCTTATTGGCACCCTCCTCAACTTTGCAAAGCCAGTCCTTTAACACGATCTGTTGGTGCCTTATTTAAGCTTCTGTCTAAAGTGAACCTGGGATTCATTTTTGATACTAGCTTAACATTTGATCCACATCTTTTTCCACTACACCCTATGTTGTATACCGTGGCTGAAAAGTTAATCAATATATTTGTGTTCTCCTGATTTGACTACTGTAATGATCTACTTGCTGGGATACTGAACTCTACACTAAAAAGACTACAGTATGTCCAAAATTCAGCGGCCATAATTCTGACTAGGTGTGGTGCAAATGATCATATTAATTCTTGTACTAGCTACTTGTCAAGTTTTACATTGATTTCAAAATCTTCATACTCCCCTATAAGGTTCTGTCACCATACCCTCCCCCCCCCCTCGTAACCTTTGCTCCCCTAATCCTGATCCTCGGTGTCCCTCATATCTGTCTATACTCCAAGTGACAGGGTCTTCTGCTTTTAGAGGTAGTAAATTTGTGATTAAAAAAAAGGGGTCCCTCCGCTTTAAGTCCTTATGTGCAATTATGTACTGCATTTTTCTGGCACTTTTTAAACAGCCTTTTTTTTTTTTTTTTTTTCCTTCAGCCTACTAATTAAGGGGAGTGGTTAATTGGTCACAGGTGCTTGAGGCCTATATACATTTTTGTAGAACTCATTTTGAGCCTGCTCATCTTGGAGCTTGCTGGAACTCTGTCCAAGGGGAACTGGACTAAGTGGTGAGTTAAAATCGAGAGTTTAAAACAGCAGGTTATAACAGTGGTCATAGTACCTAAGTGTTTGAGTAGTGTGTGTGGATTGTTAGTACTTGTGTATTGTGGGTGCACGTAGGACTGTTGGTCTGCGAGTGCACGTAGGTCTGCGAGTACCTGTGTATTGTCGTGAGTATTATTGTCAGGAAGCTAGTTGTTGGGTAATTTGGACAGGGTATAATCCCCAATCCTTATTAAATTAATAGGTACGATGCCCAGCGGGTGTGGAGAGGAGACTCGGTGTACATCTTGTGGCATGTATGTGTTCCTTGATCATCCAATCGAGGGCAAATACTGCTGTACAAAATGTAAGCACGTTGTTTCCCTGGAAGTCCAGGTTCTGAATCTGGAAAAGCAACGGTCAGCACTGAGAAGACCCTCCACACTAACGGAGAGCCGGGAACGTACCCAGCAGGTGACAGCAGGGGCCAGCACAAAGGTGGGTGGAGACAGAGGTGCAGGCACTAGAAAATAGTAGATGGGTGACAGTCAGGAAGGGTAGAGGGGGAAGTGCCAGGGAAGCTGATCCAGGGCTGGAGCATCCCAATAAGTACGCTCCATTGAGTGACATTGGTGAAACCAGTCAGGGACCAGCACTGCTGGAGCTGAGGGACTTCTGAAGGAAGAACTCCTCCAGTGAGAGTGGGGGGGAAAGGAAAGACAGATTCTGGTGGTAGGGGACTCAAGTCCTAGGACAGAGAAGGCAATCTGTAACAAAGACCTGAAGCGCCGAACTGTATGTTGTCTACCGGGAGCTCGGGTTCGACACATCACGGATCTGGTGGACAAATTACTGGGAGGGGCTGGGGAAGACCCAGCTGTCATGGAGCACGTTGGCACCAATGATGAAGTCAGAGGCAGATGGAGTGTCCTAAAGCACGATTTTAGGGACTTGTGAGCTAAATTGAGGAAAAGGACCTCCAAGGTAGTATTCTCAGGGATACTACCGGTACATTGAGGCACACCAGAAAGGCAGAGGGAGATTAGGGAAGTAAACAAGTGGCTGAGGAGCTGGTGTAGTAAGGAGGGGTTTGGGTTCCTGGAGGACTCGACCAACCTTCTCAGTCGATAACCAGTACTATAGAAGGGACGGACTGCACCTAAATGAGGAGGGTGCAGATCAGCTGGGGAATGAAGATGGCCAAAAAGTTAGAGGGGTTTTTAAACTAGGCGATGGGGGGGTCCAGAGGTAGAGATAGTCAGTGTTGGAACATATTCCAGAGGGTAGTATTTGGGGTATTAGTAGTAGGGTAACCAAAGTACATAAACCCAAGGTAAGTATAGTAGCAAGTCTTGGTTGCAATCTCGGAACACCCAATAAGAGGATAGTATGCGACCGGTCTAAACTAGATGGGTGAACTAGAGATACTGTTGTACGAGGAGGATTTGAATTTTGTGGGAATTTCAGAGACCTGGTTCAACGGCTCTCATGATTGGCTGGCAACCATTCAAGGGTATACCCCTTATCGCAAGGATAGAGAGGGTAAAAAAGGGGGAGGGGTATGCCTATATATCAAGAATAATGTACAAGTGAATGTGAGAGATGACATCACTAAGGGGGCTAGGGAGGAGGTGGAATCTAGCTATTGGCCCCCCTAACCTGAGGGAGGAGGGGGAGACAGATCTCTTATCACTATTTGGATTAGCAGCAAGGATGGGAAGTGTTATCATAATGGGGGATTTTAATTATCCAGACATAGACTGGGCAGAGGGAACCACGCGTTCATCTAAGGCTTGCCAGTTCCTAAATGTCTTGCAGGACAATTTTATGGGTCAGATGGTAGACGCACCAACTAGAAATAAAGCGTTACTGGATCTACTGATTACCAACAATACAGACCTGATCATGGATGTGGAAATACAGGCAATTTAGGTAACAGCGATCACATGTCAATTGGCTTCAGTATAAATCACACAAATGGGAAACCTAAAGAGAATACAAAGACACTGAAGTTCAAAAGAGCCAACTTCCCTAAACTACGAACCTTGCTAGAAGGCATAAATTGGGATAAAATCTTAGGAACAAAGAACGCAATTTCCGGTTCCGAATCCATGAGACCTGATTTCCGGTTTTCGATTGGAACGCACGCTGGCGGCGTTCGTTTACTGTTATAAACTGTTTCTGGATCCATTCTTATTTTTTACCTTCAGTCTGTAAGTACTTGTCCACTTGTGCAATAAATTTCTTTGTCAACAGTACTTCACTATAGTACTTTTTTTTTTTTTTTTCCTTTTCCTTTTTCGGGCATCATGATCCACATTTGATGTTTACAAATTACGGCGATCCTCTTGATGCACTGATGTGATTTAGCCATCCCTGGTCAACATCTCAAAGCCTGAACGACCCCCTGACTGAAAATCTAGGGGTCCATTCCATCCAGTGAGTGGGGACACAGGAAGGAGTGTGGCGCACTTTGAGGTTTGGAGCACGACTGCACTTTAATATTGGAGCACATCATATATTACAATCTTTGGACTTTTTACGAATTGTTTATGAATTGTTGCATTTAATGTCTGCATTATATTTTATTATACTTATTTGCGAGAGCTGTAATTCTTTCTAGTCCATCCATTTTTCAAGTGTTAGCACTTGTTATACACCTGATTTATTTTATTATTTTATATGTACAGCGTGAGTTATATATTTAGATATATTTTTATTCATAACTTCCCCATAAACGTTTACTGTACAAAATAAGGTCTGTTGGCATGGACCATAGGGTCAGTACATGGATTGAAAACTGGCTACAAGGGCGAGTTCAGAGGGTGGTGATAAATGGGGAGTACTCGGAATGGCGAGGGGTGGGTAGTGAGGTCCCCCAGGGTTCTGTGCTGGGACCAATCCTATTTTTAGTTTTTTCATAAACGACCTGGAGGAAGGGGTGAACAGTGCAATCTCTGTATTTGCAGACGATACTAAGCTAAGCAGGGCAATAACTTCTCTGCAGTATGTGGAAACCTTTCAAAAAGATCTGAACAAATTAATGGGGTGGGCAACTACATGGCAAATGAGAAAAATGTAACGTGCATTTGGGTGGCAAAAATATGAATGTAATCTATACACTGGAGGGAGAACCTCTGGGGGAATCTAGGATGGAAAAGAACCTGGGGGTCCTAGTAGATGATAGGCTCAGCAATGGCATGCAATGCCAAGCTGCTGCTAACAAAGCAAACAGAATATTGGCATGCATTAAAAAGGGGATCAACTCCAGAGATAAAACGATAATTCTTCTGCTCTACAAGACTCTGGTCCAGACGCACATAGAGTATGCTGTCCAGTTCTGGGCACCAGTCCTCAGGAAGGATGTACTGGAAATGGAGAGAGTACAAAGAAGGGCAACAAAGCTAATAAAGGGTCTGGAGGATATTAGTTATGAGGAAAGGTTGCAAGCACTGAACTTATTCTCTCTGGAGAAGAGACGCTTGCGAAGGGATATGATTTCAATTTACAAATACCATACTGGTGACCCCACAATAGGGATAAAACTTTTTCGTGGAAGGGAGTTTAACAAGACACGTGGCCACTCATTAAAATTAGAAGAAAAGAGGTTTAAACTTAAACTACGTAGAGGGTTCTTTACTGTAAGAGCAGCAAGGATGTGGAATTCCCTTTCACAAGCGGTGGTGTCAGCGGGGGGCATCGATGGTTTCAAGAAACTATTAGATGAGCACCTGAACGACCACAACATACAGGGATATACAAGGTAATACTGACATATAATCACACACATAGGTTGAACTCGATGGACTTGTGTCTTTTTTCAACCTCACCTACTATGTAACATTACTGCAGATACAGACTGATTTTAAAGCATACTTGTTCTACTCACTGTGAAACCTAAGGGGTAATCCTCCGCATTGTGTAAAAAGGCTATTTGATCCTGGCTTCTCTGATCGTCCCCTCCTTCCACTGTCCCCTGATAATTTCCTGATAACACAGAGTCTATGGAGTCAGGCTGCACATGCTCAGTTTGTATTTCTAGAGAGGTTCTTTTTTTCTTCAGAGAGTGAATGTGATCAGCACTGTCCAGACAGGGGGTCGGGGGTCTTGCAGTCTCATAGGACAGTCCAGAAAAATCCTACTACAAGCTTTACCAGTGCTTGGCTGGACACTGATAGAAGTCACAGGACCACACTAACTGAAATAGTTGCATTTCTATGTTCTGTGTATTGTGGGAGACCAGATATAGTGAAAGCAGGGTCCTGGGTTTAGTAACGCTTCAAGGCCTGAAACCTCTGGAGTTCTCGGTCAGAGATTCATCTTGCTTAAACTTTCTTCTTTAGACAAGCCTTCACTTAATTGTTCCTTTTCTTGTGTATCACTTGGTTTTGTCTTTGATACTGTGTGTGTATGCGACCACTCTGTATAAGATACATTTTATTATTACAAATATTTATGCGCATTAAAAGTGTTGCATTGGCAGATATCCCTACTTGCAGGCATCACAGGGTGCCTTCACTTTACGAGTATTGTTAGTCTAAACATTTTGTAGGACCTGACAGGTTCACTTTATAAAACTGATAAAATCTGTGAAATCCAGCAGGATTCCCTGTACAGGGTGGTACCACTCACAGCTGAACCTGGCAATGGTCAGAATTCAGGGGCTTTTGACGTAACCCTTTAACCACTTAAGACCCGGAAGAATTTACCCCCTTCCTGACCAGAGCACTTTTTGCGATTCGGCACTGCGTCGCTTTAACCACTTAAGCCCCGGACCAATACGCAGCATAAAGACCAGACCCTTTATTGCGATTCGGCACTGCGTCGCTTTAACTGACAATTGCGCGGTCGTGCGACGTGGCTCCCAAACAAAATTGACGTCCTTTTTTTCCCACAAATAGAGCTTTTTTTTGGGTGGTATTTGATCACCTGTGCGGTTTTAAATTTTTGCAGTATAAACAAAAAAATAGCGACAATTTTGAAAAAAAAGCTATATTTTTGACTTTTTGCTATAATAAATATCCCCGAAAAATCTATAAAAAAACTTTTTTTTTCCCTCAGTTTAGGCCGATATGTATTCTTCTACATATTTTTGGTAAAAAAAAAATCAAAATAAGTGTATATTGATTGGTTTGCGCAAAAGTTATAGTGTCTACAAAATAGGGGATAGAATTATTATGGCATTTTTTTTATTAGTAATGGCGGCGATCTGCGATTTTTATCGTAACTGCGACATGGCGGACACGTCGGACACTTTTGACGCTATTTTGGGACCATTGTCATTTATACAGCGATCAGTGCTATAAAAATGCACTGATTACTGTGTAAATGACACTGGCAGGGAAGGACTGTTTCCTAGGGAGTGATTTCTAACTGTGGGGGGGATGGGCTACAAGTGACACGACAGTGATCACTGCTCCCGATCACATCCTGTCACTAGGCAGAACAGGGAAATGCCTTGTTTACATAGGCATCTCCCCGTTCTACCTCTCCGTGACACGATCGTGGCCCGCCAGCAAACGTAGAGTTCACGGGGCCCGCGGGTACGGTCAGGGAGAGTGTTGCGGGCGCTGCCATTGTGCCTACGTATATCGGCGTGCAGCAGTCGGCAAGTGGTTAAAGAAATATCTAAGCCTGAGTAAACCTTTTCGACCCCTTTTACACTGAGGTGCTATAGCGCTAAAAATAGCACCTGTAAAGCGCCTCTTCTTTCACTCCAATGTGAAAGCCCGAGGGCTTTCACATTGGAGCGGTGCGCTGGCAGGACGCTCAAAAAAGTCTTTGAGGCGCTGTAGGAGTGGTAAGCTGCAAGATATTAAATTTTTGGTTTTGGGTTTAAAACCACGTTTTCTATGTTAAGTCTCTTTCACATATATAACAAAAAACATGAATTAAACACTAAATTCCACTTTAAAGCAAAGCCTTTTATCCTTTGTGTGCTCTTTTACTTTTATTATGTTTCCCAAACTGAGACTGACTACAGCTTTTTTCTGATCACATCACTGGAGTGCACACAGGTCCTCAGCGAAGACCAGGAGAGGCTGATCTTGTGGCTGCCATTGTCCTGACCACTAAAGTCATTGTTATAGCAAGGACCTGCATGTGACGGGTAAGTGTGACTATGTGGAAAGATTCAGGTTAGCGAGAAACCACAGACAGAACATGTATGAAGTTCAATTGAGGCTTCTGTCAAACTGTTGTACTGCTGCCAAACACACTTAAAAAAAATATATAAAGTTCCTATTGTCAAATTGCACTGTGTTGCTGTGATGAATCACAGCCCAGATTAGATTATCGCTGGGAGATATGTGCAATCCAGACCTGCATATAGAAACTATGATGCCCTAGACATGCTTGAATGCTAATGCCCTTTTATACAAGCTCCACCCCTTAGGTTGATTTGCTAAAACTGGAGAGTGTAAATTCTAGTGCAGCTCTGCATGATAGCCAATCAGCCTCTTACTTCAGCTTGTTCAATTAAAGGGGTTGTAAATGGTTCGTTTTTTATTTTCTAAATAGGTTCCTTTAAGCTAGTGCATTGTTGGTTCACTTACTTTTTCCTTTGATTTACCTTCTAAATGTTTTTTTTCTTTTGTCTGAATTTCTCACTTCCTGTTTCTCCTCACTAAACTTCACACCATCATCTGAGCGGTGTTTAGTCAGCCAGAACAGCTTACTGAACAGCTTACTGAGGAGGAACAGGAAGTGAGAAATTCAGACAAAGAAAACAAAGAAAAAAAACATTTAGAAGGGAAATCTAAGGAAAAGGTAAGTGAACCAACAATGCACTAGCTTAAAGGAACCAACCTATTTAGAAAATAAAAAATGAACCTTTACAACCCCGTTAAAGTGATTGTAAAGTCTTTTTTTTTTAAATTAAAATAACGGACATGTTTTACTTGACTGCTCTGTGCAGTGGTTTTGCGCAGCCCGAATCCTCCTCTTCTTGGGTCCCTGGCTGGTGCTCCTGGCCCCTCCCTCCTGTTGAGTGCCCCCCACAGCAAGCAGCTTGCTACGGGGACACCCGAGCCGAGTCACAGCTCCGTGTGTCCCTTCAGACATGGAACTGCTGTTCGGCACCTCCCCTTCTCTCTCCTGATTGGCTAACTGAGTTTGATCGTCAGCAGTGGAAGTCAATGGCGCTGCTGCTGTGTCTCAGCCAATCAGGAGAGAGAGTCCAGGATGGCTGAGGCATTCGTGGACATTGCTTGGACAGAGATGGGGCTCGGGTAAGTATGAGGGGGCTGCTACACACAGAAGGCTTTTTATCTTAATGCAAAGAATGCATTAAGATAAAAAAAAAACCTTCTGCCTCTACAACTCCTTTAAGCTTTGACGAAAAAAAAAAACCTGGACGCTGATTGGTTTGTATGCAGAGCTGATCCAGATTTTGCACTTTCCAGTTTTAATAAATAAATCCCCTTGTATCATAAGATTATCCTTGTGAAAACTATGCTGCAATGTGCTATTGGAGGCAGTATAGGGTGTGCTGTTTATGCACCTATGTTCCCAATGTACAGACAAGCCAAGAGAGAAAGGAGAGATAGATTGCAGAATGTGAACTCTAAGGGCCCATTCACTCCACCCAGTCTGTTGTGGTGCAATAACATGCTTTTCATTAAAGTAACCAACCCATTTGTTTGAATGGGCTGCCAATGAACCAAACAGATGGAAACTTGCATCCATCTGCAGCAGTAACAAACCGCAATGTACGGTAATTCATTTTTGTACATTGTGGTGCCCTCCAAAAGAGATGCGTTGAGGTGCTTTTCAAAATAAATGGCACTGCAACTATATACAGTGCGTTATCATGCATTACTCTAACATGCTGATGTGTTTGAGCTCTAAAAAGCCTTCCTATTTTTCCCCAACATTCCCTGCATCCCCTTTTCCCCCACTGTTCATTCTCTTGCTAAAATTAGCCACAGGCTTGGTGCTCCCACCTCTGTCTTAGGCACAGTGTACACACCAGTGGCAGCTGGTGCTCAATACTGTGGGGAGGGGGGGTGACTCCCACTACAACCCCCCACCCACGGCGCTTGCTCGATCGGCCGTCCTGTAGCACCCCCCCCCCCCCCCGGATGCGCGATCAGGAATTCGGCTGCATGGAGATTAGATGCCAAACGCATGGATTTGGGTGGCGACGCCCCAAATGAGCTGGCTGCAACTAGTATACTCATCAGTGTATATTTGCGTTTCAAAAAATTAAAGGATTCCCACAGCACAGCAGTAATTTAATTTCAGTATTTCCCAAATACAATCACCCTTTAACGTGCCTTTATGGTAGAAGAGAACTTCACGCAGATAATTGTGACTCCTTTATCCTGTAATACAAACTTCCTCTGAAGAACATTTAAATCCCTCAGGT
Organism: Rana muscosa; assembly: GCA_029206835.1. NCBI lineage: Eukaryota > Metazoa > Chordata > Amphibia > Anura > Ranidae > Rana > Rana muscosa. The sequence goes on from CM055125.1 coordinate 75,640,545, forward strand.
CTCCCTTCCCAATGTGACAATTTCCCAACTAGATTATACTTTTACTGTCTGACCTCCAGACACCACGTGGCCCTTTCTTCTAAATCTACCCAGGCAGCTGGTGCCCCATAGTTTCCATTCACCCTTATTGACGGCCAACATTTGCAGAGGGGCCCTTTAATTAAAGGAAGACTGTGGTAAAGTGTGCAAGGAGAGCACTTGGCAGCACCTTGATCCTAACCTACCTACATTGCACCAAATTACCATGCTAACTGGCACACAGAAGGCATTGCGTCCTTGATGATGGCAAGATCAATGGATCAAATACCATACCAAAGTCCTTTTTAAAGAGAACAATTTTTTAATGTTGCGTCCCTCTACTGAGGTGCTTGGACATTCCTCTTAAACCCCATAAGGCCCCACCTTTGACAGGGGCTATTTTTTCTTTGGCCACCTGAAAAGACTGCAGAGTTATACTGGATATGTTCCTGTGGAGGCTGCAGAGAAACGCTGGGAAAAGCTTGCTGTATCTGGCTATAATTCTTGTCCGGGAAACAAAGTACTACTTTCGTGCCATGAATAGGAAAAAAAATATACTGTTCCTAAGCTCTCAGCCTAGGCAACTTGGATCACATGATCTCTGCCCACCAATCAATATGGTATAAAACCTATTGTTTCCAGTCAATGGTGAGATAAGAGTCAAAAAGTCACCATATATGCTAATAATACATTTTACAAACTAATAAGACTTTCAATACATTTAGGGCCCATTCACACCAGCCCAGTCCAATGCGGGGTATTAACATGCATTGCATTAGGCAGACCATTCATTTGAATCAGCTAACACAGCACAACAGACCAAAAACAATGCATGCAGCATATTTATCAGCACAAATTGGTGCACTAAGAATGTGCGTTGGGGTGCCTTTTAAAAGGAGTGATACCACATTGCACCAACACACGTAATCCACTACAGGCAGTCCCCGAGTTACGAACACAATAAGGACTGTAGGTTTGTTTGTTAGTGGAATCTGTGTGTAAGTCGGAACACTGCTTGTTAGAGTAACTTCCGCCTGTGCATGGATGTAGGATGTTCCGGGCGCCTCTGGGGCTCTTCTGGCCATGCAGTACATGTAGTACTGCAGTGTGCGATGTGGCAAGATAGCTGCTCGGAGGTATCCAGGACCAGCATGGAGCACAAGCAGCCGGCATTGAGGCCGTTCGTAAGTAGGAGTCGTTCGTAACTCGGGGACTGCCTGTATACTGTACATTGCAGTGACACACTCAGGTTACCACATTTTGATGGTGTGAACGGGTCCTTAAAGTGATACTAAAGGTTTTTTTTTTTTTTTAAATAACAAACATGTCATACTTACCTCCACTGTTCAGTTTGTTTTGCACAGAGTGGCCCCGAACGCCGTCTTCTGGGGACCCCCGGGGGCTCTCTTGGTTCCTCCCTGCATCAGATAACCGCCTAGGAGAAGCACTCTCCCAGGGGGTTACCTTGCGGGCGTGCTCCCGGGTCCAGCATTGGGCGTCCATAGCCGCCGAATGCCGGACTCGGGCCCCACCCCCCTGGCGCCCGCGTCGTTGGATTTGATTGACAGCAGCGGGAGCCAATGGCTGCGTTGCTATCAATCTATCCAATTCAGAGCTGAGAACCCCTGGCAGAGAGACTGTGTGTCCTCGCCGTGGGACAGCTCAAGTAAATAAAACGGGGGGGCTGGGGGGCCGGTGACTGCATAGGATGCATTAAGGTGAAAAAACAGGAGGGTTTACAACCCCTTTAAGAACATCTAAAACCAATATTTTGCCCTGGTGATCATCGTCACAAAAAAGTGTGTGCAAATCTGAAATTTTGGGTTGCTGCTCGGACAACATTGGAGGGGAAATCTTCCATTGGGGACACTTGGTCTGGTAATAATGGTTTAACAAGGAACTTTCAGTCCTCTCTGTAGTGGCTCCCTCCACCACCCCAGTTGCAGCCATTCTGGCATGTGCACAGATGTGCTAAAGGGCTCTGGCCGGCCTTCCGGTCCTGGCAGAGCCCTTTGGCACATCTACGCATGCGTAGGTACTTTTCCATCTAAGGTTTGGGACTTACCGTAGGCCTGGTTTACACCTATGCAGGTTGCGGTTGATGCGCATTCCTTTTTTTTCCACAAGCACTTCTCAATGCGTTTTTGGATTCTGTCCTTTGTCTTCTGGGAGAAACCATCAAAAACACAGCAGAAGCTCATCAAAAACGCAAGCACTTCATTTTTTATGCGTTTCTTTTGAAGTCTATGTAACCAAAAAGGCAACCTGCTGCGGGAAAAAAAAAGTCCCTGACCCTTTCCAAAAAACACACCGGTGGAAAACGCACAGATGTTAATGTGACCCAGAGAACACCATGTTAAATGGACTGGAGGCGTAAACCAGGCCTAATGGCTGTCTTCGTGCATGCGTAGGAAACAAATGTTATTGATTAAAAAAAAATGATGTTCAATATTAGAGGGGGAGGAGGCAGGGCAACATGACATACAGTACTTTAGGGTAAAGGTCCACTTTAAGAGGAGACTCCCCTTCCTTTGGAGAGATCGTCTCTCACTTCCTGTTGTAAGGGAAAATCTCCCCCAGTGGGATGCAGACAAAAACCTCATTTAAGATTATTTCTATTCAGTTGGAAACTTTCCTATGTATATAAAACAAACATTAAAATGACTTCAGTTCCCCTTTGAGGTACATATTTTAACCTTTAGCCCAGTTGCAATATTTCCTGGTTACTATGAGCAGTTTACAAGTTTCCCTTATTAAGCGGATTTGAGGCTGATTGACAACTTTTCAGCAGTTGCTCTTCCTTGCTATGCTAACAGTGAATTGAGTTCAGGCGGGTGCTGGTTTACCTCTGTGGCTGCCCCATAGTGTTTCTCACAGTGGTGTATGTAAATAATGCGTTAAAAGCAGAAGCGGCATGTATACTTTAGGCCTGCAGTCACACAATGCAGATCTTATCAGGCCCTGACGTCACACACAGTCTTGTGATCTGAGCTGGGTCAGAGCACTGACTAGAGGACTGATTTCCCGGGTCAGTGAGGACAATGTGTTGTTATGTTATGTTATGTTACGTCTGCCGCTCTCGCTGAAACAATAGGGACTTGCAACCCAGAGGCCATTTCAGTACAAGCCTCCTGTGGGACTCCCAGGACAGCTGCATAGGGACAATTAAAGAAAGTGCACAGCTACCTGACATGTGGGTGCACATACCACCTGCAGGATATTTATGTAGAATTTCCTACGACGTTGTGTGTGGAATTTTACCTCACTTGCATTATAAAAATATGTCAACAGACAATGCAAGTGTAAGGCTGGCCATAGAAACAAGATGGTGGTCTGGAGATCCAATTCCATTATTGTTCTGTAGATTGATTGTGTTATGAACACGCACACAGTGCTATCTGCCTAATGTGCATGTTTATATGCTGAGCCAAATACCTGTTGCATGTATCTTATTTATCCAGAAAACAGTATAAGACGACCATGTTGAACCATTTGATTAACACTGCTTGAGCCTGCATCCCAACCCTTTGGAGGCAGGAGACTTCCCCTTCTACAGCGCTGTGGCTCTCCAAAGTTGCCGAAATTCACTGTATGGAAAGCCTCACAAGCACTTGAGATGAATTCCAAAGCACCTGGTTCCATTGGACCTTGTTTACCTGCTCTCAGGACTGATTCCCGACTGGCAGATGACTTGCAAACATGACTCCGCTTCCCAAGGTCTCTGCTTTCCCATTTTTTTGAGGACTATACATGGTAGTTTTTGACCCCCCCCCCCCCCCCCTCCCCAACACTTTTTTCTTTCGCACTTCACACCCCTCCTTTCGTGACCTACATCCACTTTTGTGTTAGTGTGCTGTGTATTTTTGAATGTCTGGACTTGGGATACTGAGAGCATAGCTCCCAACTGTCCCTGATTTTGAGGGACTGTCCCTGATTTGGACCAATGTTCCTCTGTCCTCCTTATTTGTCCCTCATTTTGGTCTGATCTATATAGTTGTATATAAAATTCTCCTTTTTTCTTTCAAAAAGTGTTCCCCAGTGCTAAACCTTTTATCCAATTTCTAAATTGCTGCATTTGTACATTTCAAAAGCCAATATAAAGGAATAGTAGTGGTAAAAAAAAGCCTTGTGGATTTAATTAAGCTTTTTTTTTCTCCTTTAAAGTGGAGCTCCACCCTAAATATAAACTTTTGCTATTTGGAACCCTCCCCCCCTCCGGTGTCACAATTGACACCTTTCAGGGGGGAGGGGGGTGAAGATACCTGTCTAAGACAGGTATTTTCACCCACATCCGGGAGTCCTCTCTCCGGGAATCTGCGGGAGTGACGTCACTTCCCCCAGACTTCCCGTAGTGTTCTGGGAGACACTCGGCTCCCGGAACACAGGAGGACGAATCAGAACGGCGCAGCGCGACTCGCGCATGCGCCGTAGGGAACCGGGCATGAAGCCGCAGGGCTTCACTTCCTGGTTCCCTCAGCGAGGATGGCGGAGGGAGCTGCGGACGTCGCTGGACTCCAGGACAGGTAAGTGTCCAAATATTAAAAGCCAGCAGCTGCTGTAGCTGTAGCTGCTGGCTTTTAATAATTGTTTTTCCGGCGGAGCTCTGCTTTAAGTGGAGGGGGGGGCAGGGGGCATATCCTATGCCTACATAAATTTGCTAGTAGGTGTCCCTCATTCCCATCTCAAAAAGTTGTTCCTTATGCCATGGGACCGTGCCCATTTTGTGATGTCACACTCGTATATAAAAATTGTTTAAAAAAAAAAAAGAACTGTTAATGTGCGTAAGCATTACGCTGAAAAGTCTGAAATTTTTGTCTTGAATTCCTCCTGAAAAACAACAATGCACTTCCTGGTATTCAAGTGTGCCTAGGCACTGCTGTACCCACATTCTCAAAGCTTTATATCTGCAGTGTGAGATCTAAGGCACCTGGATTGGGCGGCATTTCTTGCCATGCTGACCTGGGTCCCGCCCTGCTTCCTCTCCAGATGGGATAGTCACATATTTGCCTTTTTGGTGACATTCCACCATCTTGTGTTGCTCTTATGGCCTGAGGCCCACCTTCCCTGAGGCCCGTTACCCAGAACAAAGAATGTCCTGTCCAAAAACATTTTCAATGCTTTACTGCATCAATTCAGGCACAAGTAAGAAAACATCTCCTCCATGGTACACAATCATAGAACACAGTACCATTGCCCTCAGCCATCTTCCCGGATATCACAGTCACTTCCTTCAGATGGTTCTACACACAGGGTGTTCCTCAACTTAAGCCTGAGGCCATCCTGAACCAAGGCACAGGACCTGCTAAACGAAGGTCAGGGGTGGCAAGGTTCCTCCATCTTCCCCTTGTGTCCTTTTCTAGTTACCCTGACAGTTCGACCAATCAGAGGGCTCTTTCACCAGCCCCTGTTCTACATGCTGCTGGTCAGGGGTGTCCTACTCTTATAACCCAACTCCTCCGTGCCCCACCCACAGCAGGTATAAAAAGGATGTGACATTCACCCACTACATCACCACAGGAGGGGCTACAGATCAAGAGGCACTACACCTGACAACATCTGACTGTTAGTCTCAGGAAAACTGGTGATGTCACTACTGTGTGGCTCACTGTTCTCCTTTCTGAAGGCTCCGATATGAGGAATTAAAGCCCTGCCTCTACCAAGATGGCCACCTCCATACAGGAACATTGCAGAATAAGGCAGGGTAACTCTGTAATGAGGAAAGATCAGCTGCAGGGAGACTATGGCCAATACTGGTACCTAGACTTTGGCATTCACCTGTCTTTTCTGGGCGCAGCTTTCAGAGTTTACTTCCTCTTTAGAGGTTAATATCTTCATGTTATACATCGATATGAACACTCTATACACACATTCAGGAGCTGTGACTGTCTGTCTCTTGCTCCATACTTCCATGGATACTGCAGTTTTAGAGGCTGTTTGAGGTTCGCCCCTGCTGCCCTCATACAAAATGTATTTTTTTTTTTTTTTGCAAGGTCACACCACCATGCTCTTTGGGAGGAGATAGTCCATTATTTCCGCCACTAAAATAGCCTTGACATATATTGCAGTGCATTTCATACCTTGTTAGGTATCGTTCAGGTGAGCAACAAACCACATCTTGCAGTCACAGCTCATTGCTCCAAGCTCCTTCTGCATGCATGGATGAATGAATTAAAGAATGTGATCATTCAGACAAAGCACCGGGTTTTTTAGGCTTTATAACAGTCACTAAATGTCTGTGGCTAAGGAAAGGTGTATGTATGAGCACAAAAAGAAAAGTATAGATGCTTTGTCTGTTATCCCTAGACATAACTAGCATCTAACCCTTGCGATGGGGAATCCCATCGCAAGGGTCTTTTTGTTTTGTTTTCAGTTCAGCTTTAAAAATCCTGCTACAAATCCAGTAAGCTCTAAACCTCCTGTGCTCTCTAGTTTTGCTGCATTTACCTACCCCCATCTCACCTTCCCGGTTCAGCCTAAAAAAAAAAAAAAAATGATTGCAGCTACCACATCTAAGGACTGTTAAGCTGCACTATATTACATCATTCTCGTGTTTAGTAATGCGTTCAATTATTTTCTATTTTCAGTGGCAGTTTACTCTTAGAACTCCATCCATAAGGTATCTCTGACAGGCTGATCATTTCGGGTCTATGGTACATCCATACAGCCTGGCCTGACCATTTTACAAAGAGGATATATTATTGTTTGGAAGCCTTGTCTGATCACTGTTATTCTTGTGCAGAAAAGTAGCACTAAAGCAATCTGCCAGCACCTATCTCCTCCTTCTCATAGACGTAGTTGTGTAAGCTTGGCCAATCTATGTGTGTGTGTGTATGTGTATGTATATGTGTATGTATGTATGTATGTGTGTGTGTGTGTATATATATCACACTGCTCAAAAAAATTAAAGGAACACTTTGAAAACACATCGGATCTCAACGGGGCAAAATCTCATGCTGGATATCTATACTGATATGGATTGGGTAATGTGTTAGGAATGAAAGGACCCCGAAAATCAATGTGAAAAAATTATGCAGCAAGCTAGTCCATTTTGCTGAAATTTCATTGCAACAACTTAAAATGGTCCTCAGTAGTTTGTATGGCCCCCAAGTGCTTGTATGCATGCCTGACAACATCAGGGCATGCTCCTAATGAGACGACGGATGGTGTCCTGGGGTATTTCCTCCCAGATCTGGACCAGAGCATCACTGAGCTCCTGAACAGACTGAGGTGCAACCTGGCGGCACCTGATGGACCAAAACATAATGTCCCAGAGGTGTTCTTTTGGATTTAGGTCAGGTGAGCGTGGGGGCCATTCAATGGTATCAATTTCTTCATCCTCCAGGAACTGGCTGCATCCTCTCACCACATGAGGTCGGGCATTGTCGTGCACCAGAAGGAACCCAGGACCCACTGCACCAGCGTAGGGTCAGACAATGGGTCCAAGGATTTCATCCTGATACCTAATGGCAGTCAGGGTGCCATTGTGTAGCCTGTAGAGGTCTGTGCGTCACTCCATGGATATGCCTCCCCAGACCATCACTGACCCACCACCAAACCGGTCATGCTGAACGATGTTACAGGCAGCATAACGTTCTCCACGGCTTGAACCTGCTCTCATCTGTGAAAAGCATGGGCCACCAGTGGCGGACCTGCCAATTCTGGTGTTCAATGGAAAATGCCAATTGAGCTCCAGTGTCCGGCAGTGAGCACAGAGCACACTAGAGGACGTCGGGCCCTCAGGCCACCCCCATGAAGTCTGTTTCTAAATGTTGGGTCAGAGATATTCACACCAGTGGCCTGCTGGAGGTCATTTTGTAGGGCTCTGGCAGTGCTCATCCTGTTCTTCCTTGCACAAAGGAGCAGATACTGGTCCTGCTGATGGGTTAAGTACCTTCTACGGCTCTGTCCAGCTCTCCTAGAGTAACTGCCTGTCTCCTGGAATCTCCTCCATGCTCTTGAGACTGTGCTGGGAGACACTGCAAACCTTCTGGCAATGACACGTATTGATGTGCCATCCTGGAGGAGTTGGACTGCCTGTGCAACCTCTATAGGGTCCAAGTATCGCCACATGCTACCAGTACTGACACTGACCCTAGCCAAATGCAAAACTAGTGAAAAACAGTTAGAAAAGATGAGTTGGAGAAAAAAATGGCAGACACCTCTACCTGAAAAAACATACCTGTTTTGGAGGTCCTCTCATTGTTGCCCATCTAGTGCACCTGTTGTTAATCAGTTTCAGCTGCTTTGCTGTTAATTGAAATTAACAACCCCCTTTGCTACTTAACTAACCAGATCAATATCCCAGGAGTTCTGATTCCAAAGTGTTCCTTTCATTTTTTTGAGCAGTGTGTGTGTGTGTGTGTGTGTGTGTGTGTGTGTGTGTGTATATGTGTATAAACCAGTAATATATACATACATGCACACACTAGGGATGAGCCGAACCCCCCCCCCCCCCCGGTTCGGTTTGCGGCAGAATATGCGAACTGACAAAAAGTTTGTCTGAACACCGTTGACCACTTAAGCCCCGGACCATTTGGCTGGCCGAAGACCAGGCCACTTTTTTTTGCGATTCGGCACTGCGTCGCTTTAACTGACAATTGCGCGTTCGTGCGACGTGGCTCCCAAACAAAATTGAGGTCCTTTTTTTCCCACAAATAGAGCTTTCTTTTGGTGGTATTTGATCACCTCTGCGGTTTTTATTTTTTGCGCTATAAACAAAAATAGAGCGACAAATTTTGAAAAAAATTAAATATTTTTTACTTTTTGCTATAATAAATATCCCCAAAAAATATATAAAAAAACATATTTTTTCCTCAGTTTAGGCCGATACGTATTCTTCTACATATTTTTGGTAAAAAAACGCAATAAGCGTTTGGTTTGCGCAAAAGTTATAGCGTCTACAAAATAGGGGATAGTTTTATAGCATTTTTATTAATTTTTTTTTTTTACTAGTAATGGCGGCGATCAGCGATTTTTTTTTTTTTTTTTTTTTTTTTATCGTGGCGGAAATATGAGACACTTTTGACACCATTTTGGGACCATTGTCATTTTTACAGCGATCAGTGTTATAAATATGCACTGATTACTGTAAAAATGACACTGGCAGTGAAGGGGTTAACCTGTAGGGGGCGCTGAAGGGGTTAAGTGTGTCCTAGGGAGTGCTTCTAACTGTAGGGAGGATGGGCTGTGTGTGACACGACACTGATCACCGCTCCCGATTACAGGGAGCTGTGATCAGTGTCCTGTCACTAGGAAGACTGGGGAAATGCTTGTTTACATCAGCATTTCTTAGTTCTTCCTCTCCGTGAGACGATCGTGGGTATCCCCACAGTCAGACTCACGGCGCGTGCGCGTCCACCCACAATGCCGCTTCTTAAAGGGTACGTACCTGTACGCGCCATTCTGCCGGGCCTATTCTGGCACTTCTCTCCTACATGTACAAATCATCATTCTTTTGCTAGAAAAGTACTCAGAACCCCCAAACATTATATATGTTTTTTTAGCAGACACCCTAGGGAATAAAATGACGGTCATTGCAACTTTTTTTCTTGCACGGTATTTGCGCAATAATTTTTCAAACGCCTTTTTTGGGGGAAAAAAATGGTTTCATGAATTAAAAAATAACAAAACAGTAAAGTTAGCCCAATTTTTTTATAAAATATGAAAGATGATGTTATGCCAAGTAAATAGATACCTAACTTGTCACGCTTTAAAATTGGGCATACTCATGGAATGGCACCAAACTTCGGTACTTAAAAATCTCCATCGGCGACGCTTTGAATTTTTTTACAGGTTACCAGTTTAGAGTTACAGAGGAGGTCTAGTGCTAGAATTGTTGCACACGCTCTAACGCACGCGACGATACCTCACATATGTGGTTTGAACGGCATTTACATATGTGGGCGGGACTTACGTGTGCATTCGCTTCTGATCGCGAGTTACCGGGGACAGGGGCGTTTAAAAAAAAAAAAAAATGTATTTTTTTATTTTACTTAATTTTTTTTCATTTTAAACACTTTTTTGATTTTTTTTTTTTTTTAGCACTTTTATTCCTATTACAAGGAATGTAAACATCCCTTGTAATAGGAATGGTGTGTGATAGGTCCTCTTTATGGAGAGATGCGGGGTCAATAAGACCCCACATCTCTTCTCCAGGCTGGAAAGCATGAGATCGTGAAAAATTTTTCACCGATCTCATGCTTTCTAGCCGCAATCGCGGCTTTGTTTACTTCTGCGAACCCATCACATCGCGCCCGGGCCTCCGACGGTCATAGAGATGACTGGTGACCATCTGGTCTCCAGTCATCTCTATGCTTCCCATCCGGCGCTGGACGATTCATTCTCAGGGGCCCCCGATGGCACGGGAGAGTCCGGAGAAGCACCGAATGGCGGAAGGGGGGGGGGGGGGGTGGGGTGGGGTGTCCCCAATGTCCCCTTCCGCCGCCTATAAGAATGATCAAGCGGTGGAACTGCCGCTATGATCGTTCTTATTGTGCACAGAATCGGCAGCAAAAGAGGATACCTGAATGATGCCTCTAGCTGGAGGTATCATTCAGATATCCCCCCACAAAGCCCAGGACGTCATATGCCGTGCACCCAGGATGGGAGATCCCATCTGTGAACGTCATATGACTATGGGCGGGTATTGAAGTGGTTAATGATGCTTAAACAATAAAAGTGAAATATTCCTTTAAATATCGTGCCTGGGGGGGTGACTATAGTATGCCTGTAAAGTGGCACATTTTTCCCCGTGTTTAGAAAAGTCCCTGCAGCAAAATGACATTTCTAAAGGAAATGAATAAAAGTCATTTAAAACTGCTTGCGGCTGTAATCTAATGTCGAGTTCCGGCAATATAGATGAAAATCATTGAGAGAAACGGCATGCCCCCCCCCCCCTTGGGTCTGGTATGGATATAAAGGGGAACCCTGCACCCAAAAAAAAAAAAAGTGTGGGGCCCCCAGGCTCTGTATACTCTGAACAGCAGTATACAATCGGTCCCTGGGTTACAAACAAGATAGGGACTGTAGGTTTGTTCTTAAGTTGAATCTGTTTGTAATTTGGAACAGGTACATTTTTTTAAGTGTGGCTCCAGCCCAAAAATCAATTTTTAAGCTTTTTGGATAACATAGGGAAGGGTTATCACCCCTGTAACATTTGTTTTGCTGTCTGCGCCCCTGTTCAGAAGATTTCACCTCACTTTCGGTCCCAATGGCATCAGTGGAGACACCTTTTTCCCATATTAACTCTTACAGGAGAGAATTTCCCTTCCTAGGGGTAGATTTCCTCTCACTTCCTGTTGCCTCCCTCCGTTTGTAAGTCGGATGTTTGAAAATAGGGAACCGCCTGTATATACTATACGGCCTGCCCTATACACTCTGAGGAAAATTGGGCCTTAGGTGTTGGTGGTACCAGAACTCTGTAAGGCCTCACAGTTACTCTTGGGGGGCGCTAGAATGGGCCCTGTTGTGAAATATTATATCAAGAATTGTAATTACATGCCCCTGTTAAACAGGGGCAGAAAAATTGGGTCTTAGGCAGTGGTGGTGATGCCACAACACTGTAACCCCTCACAGATTCTCTTGTTGAGTGCAGGAACGAGCCCTGCTGTGAAATATTTGATCAAAAATTGTAAATACACGCTCCTGTAAAACGGGTAGAAAAATTGGGTCTTAGGCAGTAGTGGTGGTGCCCTGAACCAAAAATATTCTAAAAAAGCTATCATCATGAAGATTGAGGAGGAATAGGATAGTCACTCAGCATAGGCAGTCTTCAAGGGATCCCACATCAATAGAAAAATCAATCGGTTACATAAGCATCAGGTGCTTGGTAGCTGGCAATCCAAGACTGATTCATTTTTATGAAAGCGAGCCGATCAACAGAGTCTGTGGACAGGCCCACTCTGTGATCTGTTACAAAGCCTCCAGCAGCACTGAATGTGCGTTCAGAAAGAACGCTGGATGCAGGACAGGCCAGTTGCTCAATTGCATATTGAGCAAGCTCTGGCCAAGTGGTCCATCCTTAAGACCCAGTAACCCAGTGGATGTTGTGTTGGAAAAGTCTCCAAGTCTGATCTTGCCCCTAGATATTCCTGCACCATATAATTCAGACGCTGGCAATGGTTGCTAGAACCGATCAGACCTTGGTGCTGAGGACTGAAGAATTGTCTGAAGGCATCAGTCAGCCGCCCACCTTCTCCACCGCTCTTTCTGTGACTAAACAAAGCCTCAGCAACACGTTGTCCAGCACCAGGAAATTGTAACCTCCCAAGCTCTGGAAACGCATTGCACAAACCTTTCTGCAAGGCCTCCCGAAGATGTTTCATCCTCTGCGAAGGCTGGATAAATTCTGCAACCTTACCCTTGTAACGTGGATCAAGAAGGATTGCAACCCAGTAATGATCCCTCTCCTTGATACCATGAATCCTAGGGTCCTTTCGCAAGCTTTGCAGGATCAGGGAGGCCATGCAGCGTAAGTTTGCAGAGGCATTTGATCCTGAGTCCTCTGGGTCACTAAGGATCACATGATCCGCAACCACCTCCTCCCAGCCACGTACAACTCCATGGGCTTCTGGGGACTGAAAACGATCCCTTGAAGACTGATGCTGAGTGTTATCCTCCTCCTCCTCTTCCTGTGTGATCGGCGGGCCTGCAGGAATACTATCTGGCTAAAGTGGGCCTTGAGAGGTAAGGAAGTCTTCCTCTGCCTCCCGCTGTTCTGCCTCAAGTGCCCTGTCCATTATTCCACGAAGCGTGTGCTCCAACAGGAAGACAAAAGGGACAGTATCACTGATGCTTGCGATGTCACTGCTCACCATCCTCATGGTCTCCTTAAATGGTGACAGGACAGTGCATGCATCCTTGATCAGTAACCACTGGCGTAGCGGAAAAAAGCCAAGCTCTCCTGACCCTGTCTTGGTGCCATACTCACAGGGGTACTCATTGATGGCCCTCTGCTGCGTGTGCAGCCGCTGCAGCATTGCCAAGGTTGTGTTCCACCTGGTGGTCATGTCACAAATGAGGCGGTTCTTGGGCAGGTTGCGTTCCCTTTGAAGGTCAGCCAGCCGAGCACTGGCATTATATGACCGGCGGAAATGACAACAGACTTTCCTGGCCTGCCTCAGGAGATCCGGTAAGCCCAGGTACCTGCTCAAGTACCGCTGTACCACCAAATTCAGGACGTGAGCCAAAAGGAACATATGTCAAGTGTCCCTGTCGGAGGGCAGAGAGGAGGCTGGTGCCATTGTCTCATACAACCCTTCCTGGCTGAAGCTGGCATGGCATCAACCACCTCTGAACCTGCCCCTGCAGAGCTGGCAGAATCTCTGCCCCAGTGTGGCTCCTGTCCCCTAAGCAGACCAACTCAAGCACCGCATGGCATCTTTTTGCCTGAGTGCTTGTGTAGCCCCTTGAACGCCTACGGAGCACCGCTGGTTCAGAGGACAAATCTGCAAAGGAAGAGGCCATAGAGGAAGAAGAAGCAGAGGATGGGGTGGAGGAGAGAGCTGTGGTAGAATCACCACTAGCATTTTGGAGGCGTGGTGGTGGAACAAGCTCCAACAATACTGAACCCTGTCCTGCATCCTTCCCAGCTGCCAGCAGAGTTACCTAGTGCGCCATGAAAGAAAGGTAACGTCCCTGTCCATGCCTGCTGGACCATGAGTCAGCGGTAATATGCACATTTCTGCTGACCACCCTGTCCATCGAGGCCAAGACCTTGCCTTCCGTGAAAATAAATGGCGTTTAGGAACCTGCCACTGAGGTACCGCACATTCCACAAATTCACGAAAGGGGACAGAGTCTACCAGCTGAAAAGGCAGCAGTTGCAGTGCTAGCAATTTGGCTGAGCATGTGGATGGCTGGGACCGAATTTCTTTTGACAGTTTAGCAACTGGGGTAGGGAAATTTGCCTGCTAAAATTGGATGTTGGTGTACCGCTAGCAGTTTGGCCGCAAGTACTTGGGACACCTATTTCTATACCTTCATTCCTCTGAGTGCAGGTTTCTGAGACGACTGGAGGTATAGTGGGGTTAGAGATCCCAGCTGATGAGGAGAGGTCCGCCTTGTTCTTTGATGTGGGTCTTTTAAGTGCTGTTGCCAACAGACTGCATGGGAGGTCATCATATGTCTGGTCAAGCATGTGGTGCCCAAGCAGCTGCTGTTTTGGCCACGCTTGATACGCTTCAGACATATGTTGCAAACAGCAATGGTGCGATCTGCTGCACACGTGTCAAAAAAGGCCCACACCAAAGAACTTTTCAAAATATGCGGGGAGTCAGCAGTGCCCTGCACCTGCTTAGCTCTGCGGTGTAATGCAATAGGGTGGCTGCTCTTAAACTGCCCCCTGGAGGGCATCCTGCCTCGTTGGAGATGTGCCTCCTCCTCCTCTCTTCTATCAGGCACCCAAGTAGAGTCAGTGACCTCATCATCCCCTCCCTCATCACTGAAGCAAACTTGGCAGTATGCTGCAGCTGGGGGAACATGACTGACAATTTCTTGTCCTTCTTGGGCACCCCCTCTCTCTAGGCTCACATTACTCCCTTCTTCAACCTGGGTACCATCATCGGAGCCTTCAAATTGCTGTGCATCCTCCTGCAGCATGTACCCGACACTGTGGTTGAATAGTTCGGGGGACTCCTCCTTGCATGATGGTGGGGCTAGAGAAGGAGTGACTGTTGACACGGAGCCGATGGAATAGGCCGCTTTGGCAGGCAAACTACACTGAGCCTGGGTGACGGAGGATGAGGGCAGATTTTTTTATCCATTCCACCAACTCTTCTGCATGTTGTGGCTCAATAACACAGCCAGCTGCAGGAAAAAAAAAAAGGACAAGCGTGCCTCGCGGCCACGTGCTGAGTATGCACCGTGGCCACGACCAGCACTGTTGACTGTAGACACAGAGCCTGATTGCTCTCTTTTAGTGGCCTGTGAGCGTCTGCCTCTCCTTGGTGGCCTTCCGGACATGCTGTAAATTTTGTTTAGCAAAACCACATTACACTGTATTGTGTACACAACCAGAAAGGTAGTAGCAACTGCACGGTATTGTGTACACCACCAGAAGTCTAATCGCAACTATGGGTGCACTGTATTGTGTACACCACCAGAAAAGTAGTAGCAACTGCACTAGGGGTGCACGGTATTGTATACACCGCCTGAAGTATATCAGAAAAAGTACACTGGGAATGGCCTGCAGTCAGATATAGGCTTGGCTACACGGGATGCAGTGTGTATGTGTATATATATATATATCCACTTGCTTACTGGGCACATAACCCCCTTCCTGCCCAGGCGAAATTTCAGCTTCCGGCACTGCGTCGCTTTGAATGACAATTGCGCGGTCGTGCGACGTGGCTCCCAAACAAAATTGACGTCCTTTTTTTCCCACAAATAGAGCTTTCTTTTGGTGGTATTTGATCACCTCTGCGGTTTTTATTTTTTGCGCTATAAACAAAAAAAGAGCGACGATTTTGGAAAAAAAACAATATTTATTACTTTTTGCTATAATAAATATCCCAATTTTTTTTTAAAAAAGTTTTTTTTTCTCAGTTTAGTCCGATACGTACTCTTCTACATATTTTTGGTCAAAAAAAAATCGCAATAAGCGTTTATTGATTGGTTTGCGCAAAAGTTATAGCGTCTACAAAATAGGGGATAGTTTTATAGCATTTTTATTAATTTTTTTTTTTTACTAGTAATGGCGGCGATCAGCGATTTTTATCGTGACTGTGACATTATGGCGGACACATCGGACACTTTTGACACCATTTTGGGACCATTCACATTTATACAGCGAACAGTGCTATAAAAATGCACTGATTACTGTATAAATGTGACTGGCAGGGAAGGGGTTAACACTAGGGGGCGGGGAAGGGGTTAACTATGTTCCCTATTTGTGATTCTTACTGTGGGGGGAGGGGACTAATTGGGGGAGGAGACCGATCTGTGTCCCTATGAACAAGGGACACAGCATCGGTCTCCTCTCTCCCTGACAGGACATGGATCTCTGTGTTTACACACACAGAGATCCACATCCTGCTTCTGTAACTGCCGATCGAATGTACCTGGCGGACATCGCGGCCGCCAGGCACGCTCCTCGACATCACGTGATGCGCGCCGCACAGCTGTTCCCCGCCGCGCGCCCTCGGCGGCGCGCAGCGGGATGTAAACAGAGAAGGACGTCCTGGGGACGTCCTCTCGGCACTTGAGAGCCGCGCTGCAGCCGTCTTTCGGCTATAGCGCGGGTCTCAAGTGGATATATACACACACACACACTCTCTCTCTCTCTCTCTCTCTCTCTCTCTCTCTCTACAGCTAACTAAATAACCTGCCTGCCCAATCTAAATCACACTCTCTCTCCATCCATGCCAACAACACACTGCCGACGTGCAGGCAGCCTTATATAGTGTGGGGCGTGGACTTAGTCCCCCTGAGCCATAATTGGCCAAAGGCCCCCTGCCTTTGGCCAATTATGGCTCCCTTTGCTGAGGGCGCTGGGATTGGCCAAAGCATGCACCAGGTCATGGTGCATGCTTTGGCCAATCATCATACAGCAATGCACTGTGATCTCGCAGTGCATTATGAGGCATTACGCGGAGCTCGAATTTGCATTTGCTGCGAACGCCCCATAATGTTAGTTTTTTGACGAACAGGCGTACACCCGATGCTCGACCCGAACATAAAGCTCATCCCTAATACACACACACACACACACACACTCTCTGATCAACCAAAACATTATGACCACTGACATGTAACCTAAACAACATTGATTACCTCATTACAATGGCTTCTGAAAATGGGTGGGATATACAAGGCAGCAAGTGAACATGTCCCTAAAGTTGATGTGTTAAAAGCAGAAAAAAAAAAAAAAAAAAAAAAAAAATGGGCAACTCTGAAGATGAGTAAATTTGACAAGGGCCAAATTGTAGTGGCTAGATCAGTGGTCATCAACCCTGTCCTCACAGCCCACGTTTTATGTATTACCTTGGGGAGATGCAGACTAGAATACTGCAATCACTGAGCAGCAAATGATATCACCTGTGATGTATTTCAGTTATCTTGCAAACCTGGCCTGTTAGTGGGCCCTGAGGACAGGGTCAGGTCTTCTCTAAAAATGCAGCCTTTGCAGGATGTTTCCAGTTATCAGGACCTACCATAGTGGTTCAAGGTAGGAAAACCAGCAACAGGGGCATGGGAAGCCAAGGCTCATTGATGCACATTGGGAGTCAAGGCTGCCCATGTAGTCTTATCTGAAAGAGCCATTGAAGCTCAAATTGCTGAAAAGGTTAATGCTGGTTCTGATTTAAAAAAAAAAAAAAAAAAGTGACAGAACATACAGTGCATCGCAGTTTGTTGCGTATGGAGGCAGCATTGTCACAAACCGGTCAGGGAGCCATGGTGAACCATGTCCACAGCCTAAACGCCTAGTCTGATGAATTCAAGAATGGTTTGAGGAACACCGCAATGAGTTGTAGGTGTTGACGTGGCCTCTATATCTTCCAGAAAGTCAATTGAGCATCTGTGGGATATGCTGGAAAAGCAAGTCTGGTCCATGGAGGCCCCACCTTGCAGACTTAAAAAGGAACTGCTACTGATGGTTTGGTGCCAGATACCACAGCATACCTTCAGAGGTCTAGTGGCGTTCTTGCATTGATGGATGGTCATATTGGTATGGCTGATCGCTTTGTGTAGTTTGCAAATATGGCTTCTCCCATGTATTGTGTTAAAGCAGGGGTCTCAAACTGGTGGCCCTCCAGCTGTTGCGAAACTACAAGTCCCATGAGGCATTGCAAGGCTAACAGTTACAAGCATGATGAGACTTGTAGTTTTGTAACAGCTGGAGGGCCGCTAGTTTGAGACCCCTGTGTTAAAGGATTTGCAAACACTAAGGCGTGATCCCAGCCTAATAGGGAACCATAGATTACATTCATCTCACCTGTTCCATTCACCAATCTGCTTTAGCTGGCCATACATTATACAATTTTCTTCTTCAATTTCCTTTAGATTTACCTTCAACTACAAACTGTAAGGGCTTTCCTGATAGCATATAAATAGAAAGGGTTTAGGTTTGATCTCATGTTATATGGTTTGGGTAAATCTAAAAGGAAAATCGACCAAGAAGATTGTATGGCCACCCTTTGTTTACACATTTATGCAGCACTTTTTCATTACCTTAAGTGGTAGTATTGTGTGTGGCCCAACACATGTTCATAAAATCTACATACAAACACTAAAAACAAAACATAAGTCAGATCCATATTTTATTGAAAAGAAATACAAAATCCATGTACAAAAAAAACGCAATCACAAAATGTACAGAAAAAATAAAAAAAGGATGTTTACATTTCACAGATGTACAGTATTTACAGAAATAACAGCCTCTTAAGTGGCATCCCCGGGGGCTAAGCCAACCGGGGACTAAAAATTTCTCTGAGTGTTTGTGATGATTGAATGGCACCTCCCTGACAGGTCACAGGTTATTGTCCTTGATATGTGAAGTGGCTACCAAGAAATAAATATACTTGTCTCCATCTCTTTCAGCATTGCTGCTGTAAACAAAAATAGAGAACATTTCATAAACTGTACAAATAAAAATAAAATTTCATTATTCTTTTTCATAACGTTATAGTGATTTTTTTTCTTTTAGAATAGGTTTATAAAAATCTGTCTCTGTTATATGGTGAAAACACAGGACCTAAAGTCATGAGCATAAAGCCTATCAAGTCACCAACAGCTCTGATGCACAAGGCTCCTCAGGGGCTGTCCTTAGCTACTGGTAAAATATAGGCTAGTTATTGTCTCAACCCACAAATAGGCTGCCTTTTCTCTGTACAACTGATAGATACATTTAAAATTCCAACTCCACACAAAAGCTTCTTGTATATTTCAAATACTCCAGTGCAGAGACTTCCCTGCAGCTGTTTATACGTAGTTTTCATGCAGTCTTCCACAAAAAGTTCCTTCACCAAAACGGAAATCCATTTTGGAAGAACAACACCATCATTTGGCTTTGCAGCGACCACAACAGTTGGGCAGAACTGGGAATTCTGATTGGAAACCCAGTCACTGGAATCCCTGAGAAATAAAAGAAGATCTTGCCATTTCCAACTGAAATCTCAGTCTTGGGTGGAGTTGGCTTCTAAATGTTAAAAGGGAGCCGTTATTGTGTATGTCAAGAACGCACAGCAGCTGGTGAGAGCGATTGATTAGCAGGATATTACAGAAAATAAAAGGGTTGTATCTTGCTGCAATAAGGAGAAAAAAAAAAAGAGAGTGGATCAAACATCTGCAGAAAGAGAGATAGCAAACTCTATAGTAATTCTATGTCTACTGTGGTCAAGGCTTTGGGTTAGTTCCCCAGATTTGATTGTTATTACAGATGCATCAACTCATCCCCATATGTCTTGGGGGGCAACGCTTAAGGGTTTATCAGGATGTGGTTAAATCAGTCTCTTTGTCTTATGTTTTGGAGAAATTTATTTCCATCAGGCTCCAAGGATATGGAAAGTGAAGTAGCACACAGCAACCAATCAAACATTTTTCATTGATAAGACACGATTTGTGGGGAAACAATACAGAAGAGTGCCGTGGGCTACAGGTTTTTCTATACTGGAAATAAGGGAGAGAAGCTAATCTTTATGTCTTATGAGTTCATGGCCAATTAAACAATTATTATTTCCTCCATACTACCTTTTGACATGTATAGAACTGCACCACCGCAAAAGTTCCTTGATAATAATGCGCGGCACATTAAAAGTGCTCTGGGAGACACAATAGTTAAAAAAACAAACCCTGTATAGGACTACAATAAACAAATAAGGTTGCAGCGTGTTACTACACTTAGTGTTATCCTAGGCGTCTAAATAAGATTGAATGTCTAAAGTGGAACAGATTACCTCCCTTTTTTTTTTCAATGTGGATCCATTCCAAATTCTTGGAATGGGTCATTCACAAGAACCACTAGTCATAAACAGGGAATATTATGAGCCAATCAAAATTATTTGAATACCAGACTACGGACTCCACCAGAATAATCCCCCCCCCCCCCCCCCCCCAATCATACGATGAGCTGAAGGTTTTATGCATCATCTAGAAAATTTAAAAAAAGGACCAAGACACTGATTTAGACTCACAACCGTAAAGAGGTTTCAGAAACTTGTAGTTGCACAAGTTGTAGAAATGGTTACAGAAGTGCACTTCTTTTGCTAATGGTGAACTACAAGTTTCAGAATGCACCCTTACATATCTCATTCCCAACATGTCAGAAAGGAGAAGAAGAGGTAAAAACAAGAACATTCTAATGTGTGTGCGTGTTACAGGAATGGTCATCCCCAGTCCTTCAGCTTTTGAGGCATTACAATTCCCACCGCACTCTGCACCTTGCAGTGCCTACTGGGAACCGACGTTACGAAAAGACAGGCATCTTAAACTTAGGCTTAGCACAGATATCCTATAGATGAATCCAGATTTCCCCTCCCTTTACGCTAAGGCTTATGGAAAAAACATCCTTGGAAAAAAAAAAACCCACACGACTCCAAAATTGTCATTCCCTCCGAGACATAATAATATTACTTCTTACTGACCAGGGGAAAAAAAAACATAAATTACAATAAAAAAAAAACAAATAAATAAACTTTGTTCTCTTTTACATTATACAATTTTCTCTTTGTCTTTAAGCTATCTGTATTCCCCCGTGGGTATATAATAAGTCGTTTGCTTGTAGCAAAGGATATAAAATGTTCACGTAGCAAAGTTTTGTAGGAACTCAACGATAGGCAATTAACGCAGTAGAGAAAGAAGGAGTTTTAAGTGCTATATCAGGACATACGGCATTATAGTGGCAACATGCTGAGGTCTATGTATACAGATGAGGGCCAACCACAGCATGCAAAAAGGGGGCCGGCAATAATTTTTCATTATGGCTTGTCTAGGTTTTCACAATTTGGCTACAAAAAGGGCAGTTGGTATGGCTCAGAATAACACCCTTTCCAGCCACTGGTAAGGAGTTCATTAGGAGGGGGGGGGGGGGGATGCGCCAAACAAATACAATTCCATGCTGTACTTGGCATTTGCTGGTGCTATGACACCCGCTACAAAAAAAAAAAATCCCCCCCCATGTATTTACTAGAAATTGTAAAGAATGTGCCATATATTTCTTACAACCAAGACTTTAATTGCTCCTTCACTTGAACATTAACACCAGTTATTCCACATTACCAATACTCCCCGATTGTGACAGCCATCATACAATGTCTTAACTAGAGGAAACCATTTTTTGTTAAATCTCCACAAAAAAGTCTCTTGGTGAACATAGCAGGAAGAGAAGGCAGCTACCATATCCACCTTATTTCTATTAACACCACCAGGCAACAGCCAACGGCTCACAGAGATCAAGATCCGATATTCAAGTCTTCTCATAGGAGAGATCACTGGAGAAGAGTCATCTAGTCATCATCTTGACACCCACTGGACTTCGGCGGTACCGTCCATGGAGACCAGTCAAGCCTCCTAGCTTCTGTCCAGCAGAAGCCAAATTAGCACAAGTGGGAATCTCAAACCTCCCGATTCTTTGTACCACATGTCCAAATGGAGGTAACTGATTTAGTTCTGTGGTAAAATGTCCACGAGTGGGTTGTACAAGGCAGCCAGGATCTCCGAGATCATCTGGGTGAGATGCCATCGCAGAGGACCCCACCACTGTCGCTGGGCCACTTGCCTCTGAAACAGAAAAAAAATAGGGTGTTACACTTGTCCTTGCAGTGTAGGGAAACAATTTTATAGCTTGAACTGTTAAACATGAAAGTGTCCACTCATAGGGGGCAGATAATCTTAAACGACCGTTAGGAATTGAATATATACTTTTAAATGTATGAGAGATACATCTTTGTTCCAGAGGGGCGAGTTTACAGACAGCTTTTATTTAACCATGAATGTTTGGTAACATGGACTGCTCTGCTCTTAATGGCTGCAGCAGATAGGTGGACCTGGGAACCCTAGTAAAGATATTTGACCAAAAAACAAATATGGAGACTCCCTATTAGTTAAGAAGAAGGGGGATTTCTGGAGGAGGCTGCCCTGTTTGTACTGAGCACCCTAGTTCTTTGGGGGGGGGGGTGTCCAAGCGACCCAGGTCATGTGGGGGGAATCCTGGGTGAGAGGATGTGGGTGTGTGCTATGAAACCGCAACAAATGCTATACACAACCTCCTCTAAATTCCCTTTTGGATCTGTTGGAGTGAACAGTTTGTACTAATGACAAAATGACATGAGAGCATAGAGTGACTTAGAAACTTGGGCTCCATTCACATCAATGCGTTTTTTCATGATTTTTGCAGAAACGCAGGACTTTGTTTTTTTTTCGTGGGTTCCTTCGGAATACGTTCACATCAATGCATTTTTGTGCCTCTGCGTTTTTGGAAAGAGTCAGGGACTTTTTTTTTTTTTTTAAAAGAACACCCCCACACAAAACCCCCTCATAGGGATCATGTGCATAGATGTGAATCAAGCCTTAATGGGGGGGGGGGGGGGGGAGATAACTGGTGCACACAGAATTTGGTGCAGCTGTGCATGGTAGCCAATCAGCTTCTAACTTCAGCTTTGACAATAAGCCCCCGTTCATATTGGAGTGATTTGACAGGTCAAAAATCACAGCCTATTGCTGGCAACAGGAGCGTCCCAATCGGTGCAACGCAGGCTTTGCGGTGCCGCACCGGTTTCCAAAAGTAGTTCATGCTCTACTTTTGGCAACTTCGGGGGCGATTTCAATAGACATCTGTGAATGAACCCGCACAAATGCCTTTCAAGTCACCCCCGAAGTCAGACTAAAACACGGCTTTGAAATCGTGATGTTCGGATGAGCTTGTGCAATTTCAAAGCCGTGTTCAGTGTGAACGAGAGCGAAGGCTAGGTTCACATGTCCGGCTGCGGTTTGCGGTCCAGAGTCCGGTGCGGTTTTGTTCACCGGTTCAGGTGCAAATTTTTACTTGAATTAGCACAATGCTTACTTAAACTGAAGCACTTAGAATCTGTTGTAGCTGTGCATGGTAGCCAATCAGCTTCTAACTTTTGGCAATACAACCTAGAAGCTGATTGGTTTCTATGCTGAGCTGCACCAGATTTTGCACTCTCCAGTTTTAGTAAATACCACCATACACCTCCCCCCCCCCCCTTTGTCTATTAGCACTTTACTGACCAGAGTTAGTTAAACGTCAGAAGGATTGCTGTTCTTTTGAAAATGCCATTTGCCTGACTCATTCTAATGCTGCTGTCTTCAATATTTTTCAGAGTCACTGACCCAGAACAAGCATGTAGCCAGTGAAGTCACAGTGCCTGATCTGCATAATTATCACGACTCAGAAAGCCCCGAGGATTTCCAGGAGCGGAGGTCAGCGACAGCAGCCGGTATGTTCCCCTCCGGACATGTGTATTTTTAGAAAGCTTGCTTGTAAACAAGCCACAACCTGTCAACAACTTATGTAATATATAAGAGTGCGTTTCATTCCATTCCAGTGCAGTCCTCCAGCAGGACAAACGTCACATTTTTTGTACAGTTATGCTGAACCCGACGAGTGCTTGTTGTTTATTCCACCAAGTCAAAATCAAACGCATACAGTGGATTATTAAATTCATTCCGAAGAGGTGTCACAAGACAAGCAGCTCTGATGTATTTCACAAGTGCCATCCTCATCTGGGGATAGATCGGCCCTGGGACAGGCTTAACCCCTTGCTGGCTGCGCTCTGCCTTTTATTTTTTTTAGTTGCTGCACAGTGGAGATAAATAAGACAGATGGTGACAGCGGTGGGAGGAGCCTGGCTCCAGGCAGGCAGCTGAGTCATAGGTTAAATATAGTAACACGTATAAAAAGGAGGAAAGGCGCTGCACAGCGAATTCACTTCTACAAAAGAGCGAGACGGACTGATCGCTGCTACAGCACTTGATTATAGGGCTTAGATGATCACAGAGGACAGGCAGCGGAGACCGGCGTACGGGGAAAGTGTGACAGCGGATTACAGCTGCTGACAGCTCTGGGTGGGAGATTAACTCCCTCCGTTCCCGGCATACATTCTCCGCAACAATTTAAAATCCCATACAAAATATAGAGTGCAACTCAACTGCAGACTGAATATATATTAAACATCACTCCATCTAAACCTAAGGAGGTGCATCACCTTCTGGCTGCCTGTACGTCCCACCTACTTAACAGGTGAGAATTCTTGGAAGAACTTTCCCAGTCCCGCTGCAGCAAGGGGAGTCTCATTCCTCCTGCTGCACTCTAATTTTGGGCACACTTGGGGTCTTGGGGGCAGAGAGTGTGAGATATAAGAGAAGACTCAGACAGTCGAGTCCAACACTTAAGGTTGAGAGCTCTGATACTTACTCTTCGCAGGTACCGCTCATTCATTTGGTCGCCAATCCTGCGCAGTCGGAGGGCGATCTCTCGCTCTACAGGCACGTCTCCTGCCAGCGGCAGCTCCGCTTGGGGGTCATCTTGGTGTGACTCTTCCACTTCTGTCCCCATGTTGGAATGTTCGTGGGTTGTGTGCCTGAGACCTGTTGGGCAAAATAGAGAAAATTTAGGGATGTGATCTACAGAAAAACAAACAAACAGGCAGCTATATGTAGGAACTCATTGCAACAAAAGATTTTATTAGTTCACCTAGCTTCTGATTGGTGGTGATGGGTTATTAAACACCACCGCACCTCGACTTGATAAGCCTATCAGGAATGTCTGATAAGCGGCAATATTCAGCAAGGGATGATTAATTCCGATTGGTTGCTGTGGGTTAGTGTGCTCCCTTGGCAGCATTACTTAATAAGGCCGTATGTCTGTCACAATTTACATTCTGTATATTGAACAAATCTCAATGGCTGTTACATTGTTTGCACGGTTAATTAGCACAATGCCAGCAGTTTTTTTGAAGCTGCAAACATCATCTGCTCCAAGTAGCAGGAAATGAAATATAATGAGCGCCGACACAAGCTGTGTAGAGATTTATAAAGAATGCATGCACTTTCAGCTGTAAATCATACCAATAAATTTCAAAGCGATGGCATTTCCATTTTTAGACACTTAACCGTTTCACTGATCCTGATACGGCTTGTAGTACGGCACCTCTATACGGAAAAGGGGGTCAGCGACACGCGCTAATGTCATTGTTTGCGGAGCCATCAACACAAGCAAGCATTCACGAGGCTCGATAAAGGGAACCTTATACTAAAATAACCCTCAATCCCTCCCTATCCTCCTTCCTTGAGCACATAGGCAGGCAATGAAGTGCTGAAATAGATTTGCGGCACCAATCAATGCTCCCTCCAATGCCAATTATATCTCAAAATTCACAAGAAGACTACTTGTATCTGGGAGGAGCCAACCAATCAGGGGCTCTGCCTGTACCCTGGTCGTCAATAGAACAACATTACTAATGCTCCACTATTTGGTCAAGTAATCAATATCCGGGAAGGGCTCGGAGTGCCAATTTGTGCAGCAATAGCATTGCAGGGCTTGTTTAGGATACTGTATGGTCAGTAGTGGCCAGGAGGGGGAATTCATTTTTCTGTACTGATCTCTTTAAAACCCAATCTCTAGACAAGCAGCAAGATTACACAAATTAAAACAATCTACATGGGGGTGGCTTAGCCTGCTGTAGGACTTGTAACTCTGTTCAGCCTGTCTTGTGATCTGCGCTTCCTTATCAGCCAGCAGTGTCAAGTCTATGATCTCCACTGTAGCAGACAAAGCATGTTGAAGAGTCCCGATTCCCCCCCACACCAGGTTCCCTGTGTTAGACTGACAGTGCTTTGTAATGCAGCAGAGCCTATGCTGGGCCTTCTCACTCCCCAACAAAGTGCTGCTGTGTAGGGAATTAAAGGGGAGGATGACAGCTTAACAAATCTGGATACCTAAATTCGGTGCATTTAACTTTTTTTTTTGTAAATACATAACTGCTTTTTTATTTATATTGGACGTGCTAGTAGTCAAGCTTTAAGCAGTTAATGGATTTCACTATCCATTATCCTTGATAGTCTATACCAGTGATGGCGAACCTTGGCACCCCAGATGTTTTGGAACTACATTTCCCCATGACGCTCATGCATTGAGCATCATGGGAAATGTAGTTCCAAAACATCTGGAGTGCCAAGGTTTGTCATCACTGGTCTATACAGTCACACTCTATCCAAATCCGATAGCTAGATCAGAGGGGGACCTGCGAGAACGCATTTTGGAGCCGACATGTTTAGAAGGTGCAGGCACCAATGCAGTCATCCCAACCAACCTGGAGTTAAGACTTTTCAGCCCTCACTGGCTGCATGCTTGCTCCTGATCAATAACTTACTGGATGACAGGCCACTCAAGCTGCCCTAAAACTGACCCCATCAGCAGAATTAGGGTGAATGAAGGACCCAAGAAGCTCTGCAGTCTTTATTAACTTAAAATGTAAAGGGGGAGATATAGGGGAATATTTACTAAAAAACTGGAGTGTGCAAAATCTGGTGCAGCTCTGCATAGAAACCAATCAGCTTCCAGGTTTTATTGCCAAAGCGTCATTGAGCAAGCCGAAGTTAGAAGCCAATTGGCTACCATGCACAGCTGCACCAGATTCGGAGTGCTCCAACTTTAGTAAATCTCCCCAATAATGTCCTCTTAGGCTGGGTTCATACTGATACTACATGACAGTCATACGACTTTCATCCTACTTTGCTCTGCGACATCCATCCTACATTGGTCCTACATCCATCCGACTTGAACGAACAGGATACTACTTTGATCCGACTTTGTAATAATCTGACTTGTTCTTTGACCAATCAAAACAATCCCAGTGTGAGATAAATTCCTTTTACTGCTGCTGTAATCACCATGTCGGATGGTAAAGAAAACTACTTTGATCCGACTTCAATGATATTCAATGGGCTGAAGTAGGATCAAAGTCAGACCAAAGTACTACAGGGAGCATTTTCAAAGTCGGACCGACATGTGTCGGACCAGTTAAGACGGCTCTCATAGGAAAACATTGATTTTCACACGTCATGCCACATGAGCTCCCAATGTCGGAACGTTTGTTGGACCAGTGTGAACCCAGCCTAAAGCAGTGGTTCTCAACTTTGGTCCTCAAGTACCCCCAATGGGCCAGGTTTTCCTTTACTTTGCACAGCTGCTTTAAATCAATATCAATGACATAGTATTGATAAGAGCCATTTTATCTAAGGGAAATTCCCAAAACATGGCCCGCTGGGGGAACTTGAGGACTGAGGTTGAGAACCACTGCCCTAAGAGGACCAGCAGCAACTGCGAACCACTATTGGGCTGTGTATGTTCATCCCACCACTCCAGGCATTGCATTCCTCCGTTATCAGTTCCCCATTCTATTATATGGACTGTAAAGACTAATAACAGGTGTCGGATACCCATGCAGTTTATAAAATGCAAATATTAATTAACATTTGATATTCCTTCAGATGCTGAAACAATACAACTCTACGGACACACACACACACACACACACACACACACACACACACACACACACACACACACACACACACACACACACACACACACACACACACACTTTCTGCTGCCATTACAAGGGGATGTTGTTGTCGTCTAGCATGCCCCAGAATGGGAATGCTCAGATCTGGGTAATTACAGCCTGTCCTGCATGTCTCATTCCAACTCATGACTGTGCCACTGTGTCCACAATGCCAGCGCTTCCAGACAAGCTGGACACACGCCAGGGTGTCATGACTAGCCTCTAGTGACCTGGCATGTGGCCAAACATAAAGCTTCATAAACAGGAAGACTAAAGGAACATGTGTGTGTAAACCTACACCAGACACTAATAAAAAAAAGGACAGTTAGACAATCAGACAGACGCAATCACGCCAAAAAATAAATATAGGGATCAAGATCCCAACAATGTCCTACACAATCAGCAGATCTAGATCACATCTCTGCTTTACATTACTGCAGCTGGTCTATTACAGCGGATCATACGGACGCTCAGGCATGCGACTCCAACATCCAGCAAAAAACAATCACCAATCCCAAACAGGACTTCATTACCATAACCCCCCTGCAATCACATTTCACCAGAGGGGGTGGGGGTGATCACTTATTGGTTGCTATGGGTTACATCACCAATAATAACAAATCCTGCACACAAGAGATAGCAATCACAGCGTGCCGTACACAAAGCGCTCGCCACTTTCCTGTTTCATATCTTAGAATGCCCTCTTCTCCTTTTTAAAGGAAGCTGGTGGAGGACAAGTCAGGACATGTCTATCTATACCAGGTGAAGCCCCAGCACTGCATGCTTTACTAACAATCCAACACAAGTCTAACACTCTCTTACTACATCACAAACCCTGCTTAGCCTGTGTGCATAATCTCCGACAACCTACCACCAATGCAACAACGCTCAGGTCAGACACAATGGAGGCAAGCCACTTACCGTATGCAGTGGGTTCTCCTGTGCTGAAGGATTCTGGGTAGGAGCAATGCCTTTGTTCACAAGCAGGTGAAGAAGGTCCAGATTCACAACTGTTAACCATTTCAAGTCTGTCCTGGGGGTGGTTTTGGCACAAGGATAAGCACCTTTGACACATGGATAGTGGGGCCGGGACGGGGGCCGGATGGCTCACAGGTAGGTTCTGTTCACAGATTCGGGAGGAGGAGGCGGCGCAGGCACTAACGTCAGCAGGAAAAGTGCGCCCGGCGTCAGATTGAATGTTTCCCACGCGTTCGGAGGTACTCCCATCATGAAGTGCCCTCGCCATTGCTGAACTTGTAATCTGCTGAAAAATAAAATGATGATTTCAGAATAGGATTACACCCCAACATTCATGAGAAAGGTCCCCCCCATCTCCAGGTGTGGAAAACAAACAATGTCGAGTTGTATGCAGTTATTGGGTTATATGTGAGTGACGGATACAAAGAGAATCACACAACATGAAATTTATACCCATAGCTATAGGAAAAGAAGCCAATAATCTTGTAAAAGCAACATGAAATTTGAAGACCTATATAACCCAAATAATACACAATAAAGATGTTAAAGGAAACCAAGTGACCTGCTCCTAATGTAACATCTGATGTAGATATTGTTGATTCCCCCTCCCCCCAGGACGTGTTCTTTGTGAAGTGCGGATAATGTGTGAATGAGGCGTCCTGTCAGTGTCTCACCTCCTCCTCTGTGTGCAGGCCTGTGTAGTGTCCACACGAGGGCAGCGCAGCCACCTGACTGCCACTGTTTGTAAACAAATCCTACAGACTACTGTGTGTGGATCCTTATGTGACCCAATGTGTGGCAGGCTCAGGAACCAAGAGCAGGGTGCCCATCAACACCCTTCATCACTGACACTGTGCCCACTGATTGCTCACTACTAAATGCATGTGTGTGTGTGTGTCAGGGGGACACTGTGCCCACTATACACATCACAGCCTTGTTCCTGGAAAAACCATCACTAATACTGCACCCCAATCCCTGCCACAGCACCCCACTATATACATCACAGCATTCTTCCTGAAACACAAACCACCCCCACTACAAAATACACCAATAACAAATCTGAATATATATATATATATATATATATATATATATATAAAACAAAAAAAAAAACCCACAAATCTGCAGGGGGCTGCCATCACAGGGACCGTTCTGGCATTACACATACAACCCTGAGCATGCAAAAAAAAAAAAAAAAAAGGAATAAGATCATTTATTTATTTATTTATTTATTTATATTACACACGTTCCCTATATAGTATGTCTGTATGTACATTGTTGTAGATCAGTACTAGTCAAAGCAAATGTACTGTACAGGTGATATTAGTATATGGGTACTTATATGGGGAGCATGGAAGCTGAAAATATACACACACAAATACTGCTGATCATGTCTATCACCTGCAGTAATATGCAGTAAGTATAGACACTCTTCCAGGTATATACAGTATTGGACTTTGTATATGGTGATGGATAATGGATCACTTAGTGTCCTGGCTATATACTGTCCTGTATTGGCTATGTACTGTCCTGGGTCTCCTGTACTGTATTGGCCATCTACTGTCCTATCCTGGGTCTCCTGTGTTGGCTAACTAACTGTGTTGACTAACTGTCACAGATCAGTCCCAGTAATGGACAGTTAGGACATATTAGTATGGGTACAGATTTGGAAGCATGACAGCTGGAAAAAAAAAAAAAAAAAAAAAAAAAAGGGGGAGAAAATAAATTTATATATATATATATATATATATATATATATATATATATATATATATATATATATATATAAATAAAAAAACAAACACACACTCGCTGCTCATCAAATACTGCTGATCATGTGTATCACCTGATCATGCAGTAAGTGTATATATATATATATATATATATATATATATATATAGACAGACACTCTTCCAGGTATATACAGTATAGGACTTTGTATAGAGTGATGATGAATAATGGATGTAATGATCACTTAGTGTCCTGTGTTGGGTATGTACTGTGTGTTACAGATCGGTCCCGGTAATGGACTGTCAGGACAGATCAGTGTGAGGACAGATAGGGGGAGACCTCCTGATCATATATAAATGGTGCCATGTGTGTGCGGTGGGATGTAGTCGGTGATGTCGGGTAGTTTCCCGGTCGGACTCGGCAGTGATGAGCACAGACCGGGCGATCTCCGGTACAGTGATCCCGGTGTGAAGGTCCCGGGCAGTACGGAGCTGTCAGGCTGGATGTAGAGGACAATCACTCACCTGGGTCAGCCGTGTGACATGAGCCTGGATATCGGTGTAGAATCGTCCCATGTACCGGGATCGGATGGAGATAAGGAAGGATGGAGGCGGCGATCACCGTGCACCCCGCACCGCGTACACTTCACTAACTGCACTCACCGCCAGCCAGCAGCCAACTTGGACAAACCACGCCCAATCAGACCGGGAGAACACGCCCACACCCAGACCTGACACTCCGCGGCCGGCTCCGCCCCCAACATAACATCAACATGTCGGGGCATGCAGAGAGTCCGGGGAGCCAGGGGTTAATGTCCGGGACACAGGATGGGGGGGTGGGAAAGTACCGAATATTACAGCGGACTCGGGGCACCCAGTGTTCTCTAGACTCTGGTACTATACCAATCGGTGCGATCTCCCCCTCTAATGAGCGATCAGATCGAAGCCCCTCATTGTGTTTCTGATGATCGGTCATAAGTGAGAGCGCGGCCACACCGTCTATAGATGTGTATGGAGGAGAGATCCGGGTCACCCTCCATACCTATCACTGGAGAGGTGAGCAGGGTTGCCAACTGTCAGTAAATTTACTAACAGTTTGTAAACTCTATGCAACAATGCATCCGTTCATGAATGACATTCACAGACAGAGGCAAAAATTACAGAGTTTTCAAACGGTTCGTAAATTTACTGACAGTTGCCAACGCTGGAGGTGAGCCCTGCCCAGGGCAGGATTATGGGGGGCAGTCCCTCTCTGTACAACTTATATAGCTTTGGAGGAACCCTGGTGCTCCATTAAACCCTGGTTGAGAAAGGGCAACTCTGGAGGAACTCTGGTTGAGAAAGGGCAACTCTGGAGGAACTCTGGTTGAGAAAGGGCAGCTCTGGAGGAACTCTGGTTGAGAAAGGGCAACTCTGGAGGAACCCTGGGGCTCCATAGAACTCTGGTTGAGAAAGGGCAGCTCTGGAGGAACCCTGGGGCTCCATGGAAGCCTGGTTGAGAAAAGGCAGCTCTGGAGGAACCCTGGGACTCCATGGAAGCCTGGTTGAGAAAAGGCAGCTCTGGAGGAACCCTGGGGCTCCATAGAACTCTGGTTGAGTAAGGGCAGCTCTGGAGGAACCCTGGGGCTCCATAGAACTCTGGTTGAGAAAGGGCAGCTCTGGAGGAACCCTGGGGCTCCATGGAACCCTGGTTGAGAAAGGGCAGCTGTAGAAGAACCCTGGTTGAGAAAGGGCAGCTGTGGAAGAACCCTGGTTGAGAAAGGGCAGCTCTGGAGGAACCCTGGGGCTCCATGGAAGTCTGGTTGAGAAAAGGCAGCTCTGGAGGAACCCTGGGGCTCCATAGAACTCTGGTTGAGAAAGGGCAGCTCTGGAGGAATTTTGGGGCTCCATGGAACCCTAGTTGAGAAAGGGCAGCTGTGGAAGAACCCTGGTTGAGAAAGGGCAGCTCTGGAGGGACCCTGGGGCTCCATGGAACCCTGGTTGAGAAAAGGCAGCTCTGGAGGAACCCTGGGGCTCCATAGAACTCTGGTTGAGAAAGGGCAGCTCTGGAGGAACCCTGGGGCTCCATGGAAGCCTGGTTGAGAAGAGGCAGCTCTGGAGGAACCCTGGGGCTCCATAGAACTCTGGTTGAGAAAGGGCAGCTCTGGAGGAACCCTGGGGCTCCATGGAAGCCTGGTTGAGAAAAGGCAGCTCTGGAGGAACCCTGGGGCTCCATAGAACTCTGGTTGAGAAGGGCTGTTCTACACTTCCTCAGTGGCTGAAACGCTGCAGCGGAGATAACCTTACTGTTTTGGGTGGTAAGAGTCATTCCTAAGGAGAAGGTCTTTGCAATTTTAGAGGCTTTTACACTTCTCCAATGCAATTGGTTGTAATAACATGTTAACATAACACATTAGTGCACGTTACATTCATTTTAAATGGCGCCCTAATGCAGTAAAGCAACCTGGCTCTGGCGCACATATGTAACACATAACTGCAGAAAAGATAATGCATGTCCCTTTTTTGTCCATTCTGGTGAATTAGCAGCCTAGTTAAAATAAATGGGCCGCGTTAACACAATGCACATTGATGCATAACACTACACAAAAATACAGCAAAGCGTTAAAGCCCATCTCGGGGCAAAGAAAAAGGTTTTACCTGGCAGCGGGGCTGTGTCTGTTTCATCCAGGGGAGAAGAGAAAGCATTATACTCCACTTCACCAGCAAACAGCACTCCCCCACAATCCAGCAATCCAGCGGTGGACTGTTCCTGGTGCCTATACATCCAGAGCAGGTCTGTGGAGCCTGCTCTGGATGGCATCAGGAACAGTCCTCCGCTCAAGACTCCAGGGGTGCAGGAGCTGCATGGACCAGTCTTGTGAAGGGAGGATCAGGTAAGTATATCCCCCTCATCTCTCCCCTAGAGAAAAATGAGCAATTAACTTTCCAGCACAGGCACATCCCTAACTGCAAGGGAAAACTTTTTTGCCCCGAGTTCAGCTTTAATTGGCCTTTAGCAGTCCAGTTGCGTCAAGTGATTACTAGCATGACATGAGCTGTCACATTATTGGTATCTTCCAACGCACAATCACACATCTACAGACAACTTTGAGGGATGTCAGATCTCCACCAACCAGTGAAATACACAGAGACTAGTGTTGTAAAGTCCAGGCTGGTACTATGCAAATTAGGATAACCTTAGGCTGTGCTGTATTCAGCTTCATAGTCTCAGAGCCAGCATGGTTACCTGTCTGTATAGTTCACCCTTCAAGTCAATCTGTGGGGACATATTTTCAAAGTGTCACAGCCAGCCTGACTTCTATACCTAGTGAGCCACTGGCCTGGAACCAGCATGCAGGATGGGTGTTTACATTTTCCAGCCTTTACTGGTTGCATTCAAGTTAGTGGCTCACTAGACAGTAGAGCAGGCTGAGAGTGACAGCTTGAGGAAACCCCCCCCCCCCGCACCTTTAAAAAACATACACTCAAAGGTTGCTTCCATAATTCCACTCTCCTTTAATTACTCCAGATTTCCAGAACACTAGTTGCCTTGTATTCTTAAATGTGACAACTTCAATTTAAAGCATATTTTGCATGAAAATTGGTCTTACTACGGGATCCTGGGAAAGCGGAGGATCCCAAATCTCGTTCTCACAGAAAAACTTCCTTAGCTTTTCCCAGGATGCCATGAGAAGGATCTATGGCGTCAACCAATCTAGGAAGACATGCCAGAAGCTAGGAGGAGGATATTTTTTTAGGGACTATGTTGATGGGCTTTGGGCTTGTGTGGATGGTATCAGTTTGAGATGCTTCTGAGATCATTCAGAATCAATTGACAGGTGCCATTGACCTAAAGTTATTGTCCTTCAGACCTGCATTTGCTGTGCATTCCCATAGATTGTATGGGAGTGCAAGACCCATCTGAATCAAACAAATGCCCATTGACACAGGTAGTTATATTTTTTTTAACTGCTTTCACTTATGCCGCGTACCTACGACCGTTTTTAATGTCATTGAAAAAAACGAAGTTTTTCTCGACGTGATTCTTCTCAAGCCTGCCTTGCCTACACACGATCATGAAAAAAAATGCTCGAGCAAAGCGCGGTGACGTACGAAATGTATGACGGCAATATAAAGAGGAAGTTCCATTCGGATGGCGCCACCCTTTGGGCTGCTTTTGCTGATGCTTGTGTTACTAAAGTTTGGTGAGAGACGATTCGCACTTTTCAGCCTCGTGCTCTTCAGTCAGTTACAGCGTGACGAATGTGCTATCTCCATTACGAACGCTAGTTTTACCAGAATGAGCGCTCCCGTCTCATCACTTGCTTTTGAGCATGTGCGTTTTTTTCACGTTGTTAAAGCCTACACACGGCCGTTTTTCATGACGAGAAAAACGACGACGTGAAAAACGACAAGAAAAATTAGAGCATGTTCCAAATTTTTAACGGCCATTTTTCACGTCGTGAAAAATGCTCTGGAGCACACACACAATATTTTTTAATGACCAAATCAAAAAATTGCATTTTTCTCGTCATGAAAAACGGTCGTGTGTACGCGGCATTAGGGTAACAAACAACTTGAAGCTTGACAATATA
Source organism: Rana muscosa (assembly GCA_029206835.1). Classification (NCBI taxonomy): domain Eukaryota; kingdom Metazoa; phylum Chordata; class Amphibia; order Anura; family Ranidae; genus Rana; species Rana muscosa. The sequence goes on from CM055125.1 coordinate 75,675,369, forward strand.
CAGATCTACCAAGCGTTACTGAGATATCTGCATCTTTGGGACTCACCCAATAGTACCCCAGTCTGTACACTCAGTAAGCTGTTTGGTCCTTTATTCTACAGAGATGAGAGATTGATTGCCAAGCTGAGATGGGATATCTCTAGAGGCAATATTGTGCATTGACAGGGCTTGCTGTTGCACAGTAATTAACCTGTAGACAATCTAAATGTTTGAAGATGTTTGGATGCGGACTCCACCACACTGCTCACAGATAAATTAACCTGTACAAGTTAAACGACTTGCCAAATTGTTTTGTGGAAGTACCCAAAAGTATTAATAACTTGGTCAAATCTCCTGAAGATCTATTCGTTTTTAACGAATAGATGGCGAGTTGGGCTATCTACAGACTTCACCAATGTATCCATCAGATCACATAGGATCCAGCCACTGAATAGTCTTTGCATCCAAAGATCACAGTATCAAAATGAACTTTTGCAGTGGCATGCACCATTTTTGGCACTGGCCTCTCTTGAGGGAAAACAACAGTGACTGGCAATGAAAAATCGAATTCAGTCAATTGAGTCTCCCCTGGGATGTCTGGCATGGGTTGGGTAGTGCCTAGGAACGTTCCCTAATATGGTTGGAGCGGCTTAAAGATTTTTGATGTTTGTAGGTACCTTTAGACAGGTAATAGAAAAGGATATACAGTAGATCAGCCATTCTCAACCAGGGTTCTGTGGAACCCTAGGGTTCCTCCAGAGGTGGCTAGGGGTTCCTTGAACTGTGGCTGATTTACCTCCTGTTTAATGGTGCCTACATAGTTCTGAGCCAATTCCACTTGGAGGAGCCAGTGATATGACACCAATGATCTTTATAGCTCTCTGTAAAGGGGGCCATTCTTGCCACCACTGTAAAAAAGGGCATTCCTCTCACTGACCACCAAAGTAAGGGGCATTGTTCCCACTGACCCCCAATAAATGGGTTTTATCAGGGGTTCCCCGAGATCTGAAAATTATTTTAAGGGTTCCCCTGGGGTAAAAAGGTTGAGAAGGGCTGCAGTAGATGCTAAATAAATATTTGATTTAGTGACCTCTGTTGCTAGGCTTTATACTAATTATTTTAGCAACATTTGTGTGCTAATGAATTTATTAAAGTTTATGACATGGTGTACATAGTCATAAAGGGATCATGACCCTATTCATCTCTAGAGGCACCACATGGATCCCAGGTCCACCTGTTATTACCTTTCCAGGTAGAGTTGAGGTTAGTCTACACAGAGGACATCCAGCGATTGCTGCCAGGTACTTTTCTAATCATCGACAAACAAAATATTTAATCTCCTGGACCCATGACTTATCTCTATGTTTGAACAATGTTGCATTTAAATTACCGGTATACTGTTTTTTTTTTTGTTTTTTTTTTATGGATACTATGGAATTTTTAGTGATCATTTTCTTGCAATGAATTGATGGCCCTATATGGCTAAAGCAGCCTATGCTCAGTACCATTCTTATTATCATTATTAATATTATTATAATACAGGATGTATATATTGCCAACAGCTTTCCCAGCACTTTACAAAATAAAAGGAGACAGAAGAGTTGCAATACAATTCAAGACAAGACTCTATTCATTAAGAGTTTACAATCCAAAAGGGAGAAGCAAATGATACAAAAAGGTAATGACTGTGGGGGATGAGCTGAAAGTAAGGCCCCTTTCACACTGGGGCGGGCAGGTGCGGTGGCGGTATAGCGGCACGATTTTTAGCGCTGCTATACCGTTGTATTTACCGCGATATTCGGCCGCTAGCGGTGCGGTTTTAACCCCCCGCTAGCGGCCGAAAAAGGGTTAATACCGCACGCAAACCGCAAAAGTCCAGTCTGATATGAATAATTAAAAGAATAAACTCAAAGAAGACAACAGGCTATCCGCTACCTGCTGAGTGGCTCTGTTTCACCCTATGTGCCAAGTGCACTTGGCCATTCTGTATACTCTACTCCCTGTAAATACTGATTTATTTGATTTTCTTGCCATTAAACCAAGCCTTAAAGCAGGTCCCCCCACCCCTGCAAAAATTAAAAGCCAGCAGCTACACATACTGCAGCTGCTGACTTTTAATAATAGCACACTTACCTGCCCTGGAGTCCAGTGATGTCGGCACTGCAGCTGATGTTTCCATCAGCTGTCGGCTGCTGCTGCCTCCATTGCCGGTAAGGGAACCCGGTAGTGAAGCATTACGGCTTCACGCCGGGTCCCTACTGCAAATGCGCGAGGCTCCGCTGCAGTCTCCTACTGGCCCGGTGGCGAGGGAGGAGGAGGGAGCCAAGCTGCTGACGTAATTTGCCGCGGCCTGGTCTCCCGGAAGTGGAGACAGGATACCTGTCAAAGACAGGTATAAGCTCCCCACTCTGCCCCGAAAGGTGGCAAATGTGGCACCGGAGAAAAGTAGGAGACAAAAAAGCAGAAGTTTCACTTTTTGGTGGAACTCAGTTTTAATGAGGCTAAAGGTTTCCAGGTTTAGATCACTGCCCTCTATAGTCATCAGAGAGCTTGTATATCAATCATTGAATCACCAATATATTTATTTTTTATAGGTATAGTGCAGTCAACTTATACAGCACTTTACATTCAGTATATATTGTACATTCATGTCGGTTCCTGCCCTCAAGGAACTTACAATCTACTGGGTACTAACCTTTAGAGGTAAAGTTGATCCAGGGAATATTCGATTGCCTCTCGGGGGATCAAGAAGGATTTTTTTCCTCTGCTGTAGCAAATTGGATCATGCTTTGCTCTGGCTTTTCGTCTTCCTCTGGATCAACTGTGGGTTTAGGATAGTAGTGTGTATATGGGATTGTGTGCTTTTTTTTTTTTTTATTGGTTGAACTAGATGGACTTTTTTCAACCTCACTATGTAAGGTCCCTAACTCACATTCATATGTACATATACTAGGGCCAAGATAGACAGAAGTCAATTAACCTACCAGCATGTCTTTGGAGTGTGGGAGGAAACCAGAGTACCCAAAGAAACCCACACAGACACAGAAAGAACATGCAAACTCCAGGCTAGTATATATAAAACACGAGTTAAAGTCAAAACGAGAGGACTTTCTGACTTTGACACAGTTGCAGTGTTTCCTAGTTAGCACTTACAGTAGTCTGGCCATAGCTAGGCAAAAGTTTCCCCAGGAACCCATGGCAGGTGGAAGTATTCCTATTGTCTGTAGTGCTGTGCTGACACTTTCCCGTTTGTCCTGCAACACTCCCAAGGGAAGCACATGTGCAGTCAATGCCGTTCTTCCATCATCCCATTAGATAGAAGAATCTGCTGTGTCTCATGGAGGCTTTCCAAAAAGAAAAAGTAGCCGTAAATGGTCCAATGCTTGGACAAACATTGCATCGGGCAGAGTTGGACTAAGGCCAATTTATAGATACCCCAATTGTCACTTAGTGGCTGAAGTCGATAATAATCTCTCAGCAGAAGTCATCTATGGTGAAGCAAAGAAGGCGATCGTTGGGTTAAACTCGTACAACTGCATAATCAAAAGCTACTGTGTGATCTAAACCTGACATGGTCCGGTGTTAATCTTTTTAATCTCGATTCTATCCCGTTATAATACTTGTGATGCTGTTTGTTACTGTAATTCTGCCCATGGCAGACTTTTCTGCAGATCTTTTACTGTTTAATAAGCATTAGTCTAACCTTGCCTAGGCTGGAGACTCGCCATGGTTTAATAAATGCTGCTTTTGATCCTACCCTGTTTAATAGACATCTCTGTAATCCTTTCTTGGTGTAATGCCTATTATCGTAATCCTGCCTTGGTGAAATGCATATTACCCTGATCCTGCCCTGGTTAGTACTTAATACTGTAATCCCGTCCTGGTAAATCTTACCCTGGTTTAATTCCTGTTACTCTGATCCTGTGCTGGTTTAATTCTCATTACTCTAATCTCATTCTGGTTTAATTTGCGTTAATGTGATCCTGCCTTGGTATAATACTAGTAACTAGAATCCAGCCTTGGTTTAATATTTGTTATTGCAATCCTGCACAAGTTGAAGATTTGTTACTGCCACGCTATGCTGGTTCGTTACTTGTTAGTGCTATATGGGGAATGGGTTAACTTGAAGTGTCTCCAGGAGATGCTGATGCACATTGTGTCCTGGATGGTTGCAGAGCTCTTTCCTTACTGGTCCTGAGGCTGATTGCGGCCTTGTGATTGGCTGTCTCTCTAGTTCCATTCACACCACTTGGACCAATCGGTGGTATTTATTGTGTAGCTGCTGCAAGAGCGATGCACGGACTGCCAGGGAACTAAGAGGAGAAGAGGGCAGATCCTGGCTCTGCTCAGCAGCAGCATCTAAACCAATGTACCCAATGTGCTCCGCAACACACTGCTTCACTCCATGTGCTGCCATTTCCGTGCTATACATAGAATATCCTAATATTGGCAGATTGCAGCATGTGCCCAGCTGCAAATAGATGAGTGGAGGAGGGGGTGGTGGTCTCACAGGTACCGCTCTAGTATATGGTACATAGACCGCACATCATTTAGCACGATACTGTACTGATTACCTCACCATCTTCTCACTGTACCCATTTCTATCACCCTACTTACCACCCTGCCATGACCTCCCATTACCTACCTGATATCCATAGACCCTGGAATATGTGGCATGCTGTTATGTTAATGAGATGAGCCTTGGGGCACAGGTGACAGGTGCAGAAGGGAAGAGGCGGTATAATTCTAGGGCACTATGCCATCCTAAATTGACCTTGATATATAAGACTATAATGAAGAGTAGCTATGGCACTCAGGTAGGGGTGCCAGATGTCCCTCATTGTCCCTATTATGTTATTTTCATCAACACAGATTTGTTCCACCCCACCAAGTTTGCCACGAATGACAAACCCGAGCCGCAGAGCTGTGTCCTATACATCCTTACCAATATTTATTGGAAGTTGCTTTGCTAATATTTAATATGTTGTTTTCTTCTGCTTTGAATCGGTGACTGGTCAAAACCCAACCCCATCTCTGATTAAAAGCAAGCTAAAATTTATCTCAAAATGAATTACGTTTTGGAACTGGGAAGCCACCACCGGTTGTTTTTGATTTCAAGACCGGGAGGGTTTGGTAGTGAAATATATGTAAACCTCAACTTCTCTTGTTTGGTCTAATAAATACACCATTGAAAGAGTTTTGTTATATCTATTTAATTAGTACAAAAATATACCTGTGCTCTCTGCCTCTGCTGCACATTTATCAGTCAGCATTATCCTCAAGGAACTTCATACTTTTAAGATTAAGATTTCATCTCCAAATACGGAAAGGTTTCTTCACAGTAATGCCGCGTACACACGACCGTTTTTAATGTCATTGAAAAAAACGACGTTTTTCTCGACGTGATTCTTCTCAAGCCTGCCTTGCCTACACACAATCATGAAAAAAAATGCTCGAGCAAAGCGCGGAGACGTACGAAATGTACGACGGCACTATAAAGGGGAAGTTCCATTCGCATGGCGCCACCCTTTGGGCTGCTTTTGTTGATCGTTGTGTTAGTAAAGTTTGGTAAGAGACGATTCACGCTTTTCAGCCTCGTGCTCTTCAGTCCGTAACAGCGTGACGAATGTGCTATCTCCATTACGAACGCTAGTTTTACCAGAACGAGCGCTCCCGTCTCATCACTTGCTTCTGAGCATGCGCGTTTTTTTCAGGTCGCTAAAGCCTACACACGGCTGTTTTTCATGACGAGAAAAACAACGACATGAAAAACGATGATAAAAATTAGAGCATGTTCTGAATTTTTCATGGCCATTTTTCACGTCGTGAAAAATGCTCTGAAGAATACACACAATCGTTTTTAATGACCATTTTAAAAAATTGCATTTTTCTCGTCATGAAAAACGGTCGTGTGTACGCGGCATAAGAGCTGTGAAAATGATGAATAGACTCCCTCAAGAGGTGGTTCTGGCCAGCTCAGTAGATTGCTTTAAAAAAGTCCTGGATTATTTCCTAAATGTACATAATATAACCAGATAGCAACATTTATAGGTAAGGTTGATCCAAGAAATATCCGATTGCCTCTCGGGGGGATCAGGAAGGATTTTTTTCCCCTGCTGGAGCAAATTGGATCATGCTTTGCTGTTGTTTTTTTTTTTTGCCTTCCTCCGTATCAACTGTGGGTATAGGATTGAGTATATAGGATTGTATATATATTTTTTCCTTCCATTTGTTGAACTAGATGGACTTGTGTCTCTTTTTTCAATCAAACTATGTAACAAACTAGCTCTTTCTATGTTATGAAGAAGAGGAGAGGTACAGTGCAGTAAATGATGGTTGTCACCCTAGGACAGGAAGTGTGTTACTGGCAGGATCACCAGGTGAAAAATAGATCTAAAGCCTGCAAAATAAAATGTAGCGATCGCATCTAAGGATTGGTAAGCTGCAATATATGACATTTTTGTTCTTGGGTTTAGATACACCTGAAATGTTAGGGGGGAAGTTAAGGGTTAATTTACTGGTTATATTGACAGGAGGGGTTTAGAGGATGGTGCATGTACTGTATATGGGGTGTGAACTTTATATTTACAGCAGTTTCTTTTTTAATGTTGAGCCTGTTTAAGCTGAGGGTTAAGGATTCTAGGTAGGGTTAGGGGTTGGATTGCCAGTAAAGGCCAGGGTTAGGAATTTGAGGTTAGGGGGTTAAAGGGGTTGTAAAGGTTCGTTTTTAATTTTCTAAATAGGTTCCTTTAAGCTAGTGGTTCTCAACTCCAGTCCTCAGGGCCCACCAACAGGCCAGGTTTGCAAGATAACTGAAATGCATCACAGGTGATATAATTTGCTGCTCAGGGATTGCAGTATTCTAGTCTGCATCTCACCAAGGTAATATTTAAAATCTGGCCTGTTAGGGGGTCCTGAGGACAGGAGTTGAGAACCACTGCTTTAAGCTAATGCATTGTTGGTTCACTTACCTTTTCCTTCCATTTACCTTCTAAATGTTTTTTTTCTTTGTCTGAATTTCTCACTTCCTGTTTCTCCTCAGTAAACTTCACACCATCATCCGAGTGGTGTGGAGTCAACCAGAACAGCTTACTGAATAGTTTACTGAGGAGGAACAGGAAGTGAGAAATTCAGACAAAGAAAAAAAAACATTTAGAAGGGAAATCGAAGGAAAAGGTAAGTGAACCAACAATGCACTAGCTTTAGAAAATAAAAAACAAACCTTTACAACACCTTTAAGGTTTAAAGTAAGAAAAAAAAAATCATTATTTTTTTGGGATATGATTTTTGATGCTCCTAAACTTCATATACACCATAAGAATCGCCAAATGCATATCAGCATTAAAATTGTACTGGAAATCAACATACTATGAATGTGTAATTTTTTTATTTTAGAAGAAATAATAGCAGATAGACATCTCCCTGCTGGTTTGCAAGTGCTGGCAGCTCTATGAAAGCCCATGGGGAAAAGGGCAAAGATTACAATGCTGCCTGGACCAGCATAGGCCATGCGTTTCTGGGCCAGGTAACCCACTGATCCGCAGTCTGCATGTGGCGGTTATAAATGCGTGGGAATGGTAAAGGGAGTAGTTAGGGTCACTTTGTCTGAAAGTATTGATATCCTTTAAACCCATCTGTAAAACAGACATAGTAAACTGATCATATGGATCAAACGTCCAAAGCTGGCTGAGATTCGAACCACCTATGGGCAGGCTGATTGTACTCAAGTCAATTATTTGATCGACTTGAGTACAACCAGCATGTTTGATTTTCAGCCTGCGATTATAGCCACTAGCAATAAGCATTGTGTTCTCCAAGCAGGGATGACTCCCTGTACCCCTCCTCCACCAGGAGAACGCAATAGCTCTGCGGGAGGGATGGGACACAGTAGCTCCGCAGGAGGGACACAGTCAGTGTTGATGGGGGAATCAAGTGAGTTTCTTTCCTTCCACCCGTGGTGGAAGGAAAGATAATTGAATTATCTACCGCCTGGTAGATGGGGTTGGGCTCAAGCTTGACTTCAGGAGCTGAAGAAACAGTTCGAAATTCGGGGTTCTTGGGGGACACATGAAGATCTCTAACCTTTAGGCACCTCTAGGAACCTGCATGTCATTCATGCTGTCAGTTTAGTATTCATTGTCAAGGTAGGTTTATGTTAAGTAGTCTGCACACCTCCAGAGAAGTCCTATTTCTAACATACCCGAGCCTTCTAACTCCAGTTTGCAGGTTTTCACTCTTAAGCCTCGTACACACGGGCGGGAATCCCGTCGGAAAAAAAGCGTCGGTTTTCTTGACGGGATTCCTGGCAAGCTTATCTTGCCAAGCCCTGTGTACTCACACGCCATTCAAAAGAACCGCCGTTCTTTTGAATGGCAAGAACGCGGTGAGGTCATCGACTACGACGAGCCGGCGCTTGTCACATTTGATGCCGTCGCCCCCATCTTGCTACACCCTATACTACCCTTGTATGCTACTGCGCATGCGTTGAAGTCTTACCGAGCATGCGCGGGTTTCCCTGGACAGGTAAGCATACAGACGACCGGGTTTCTCGGCAGGAAACACTCTGCCGAGAATCCCGACGAGAAAAATAAAGAGCAGGTTCTCTATTTTTCTCGTCGAGATTCCCGGCAGTTTTCCTACCGAGAAACCATACACACGAACGGTTTTCTCGGCAAAAAGCTCTCCCAGAAATTTTCTTGCAGAGAAAACCGGTCGTGTGTACGAGGCTTTAGACATGAAATTGTGTCTACAAATCCCTAGTCACAACTAATTGTTATCCAGTCGTCAAATTTTAGCTATACGTACAGCGCGTAAAATAAGTATTGAACACGTCACTATTTTTCTAGGTAAATATATTTCTAAAGGTGCTATTGACATGAAATTTTCGCCAGATGTCGGTAACAACCCATGCAATCCATACATACAAAGAAACCAAAACAAATACGTTCAGAAATGAAGTTACAGTATCTCACAAAAGTGAGTACACCCCTCACATTTTTTAAAATATTTTATTATATCCTTTCATGTGAAGAAATGACACTTTGCTACAATGTAAAGTAGTGAGTGTACAGCTTGTATAACCGTGTAAATTTGCTGTCACCTCAAAATAACTCAACACACAGCCATTAATGTCTAAACCGCTGGCAACAAAAGAGGCTAGGGGAGGAGACAGATCAGTGTTTATACTTCGTGTGTTCATACTATCTGTCTCCTCTCCCCTGAGAAAACCGGGATTTGTGTGTTTACACACACAAATACCGGTTCTCGCTCTGTCATGAGCGATCGCGGGTGCCTGGCAGTCATCGCGCCCACTGGGCACGCGCATCGCCTCAGAGGACTTGCGGCGGCGTGCGCGCACCTGCTGTGACGTCTTAAAGGAGCGACATACAGCTACGGCGATTTGCGCAGCCACGCCAAGCTGCCGCAGTATAACTGCGGCGGCTGGTCGCCTAGGGGTAATGACTGTGTGTTGAGTTATTTTGAGGGGACAGCAAGTTTACACTGTTATACAAGCTGTACACTCACTACTTTACATTGTATCAAAGTGTTATTTCAGATGTTTCTTGTGTGACACAATCGCAATATTCCCTAGGCACTCATTCATGGAAATGGCTGTAATAATGCTGGGTGCTGTAATGACCACTGGCTGGAAACCGCAGACAATCTGAATGGGGAAATGTCATCAGCACACCAATGATTCCTCAGAAGGGTCCAAAGCTTTATTTACATGGTTACACAGTACACATCCGGCAGCGTTTCGGAGCCACGCAGGGCTCCTTCGTCAGGCCCCTTTGTCTTGCCTGACGAAGAGGCCCTGCGTGGCTCCGAAACGTTGCCGGACGTGTACTGTGTAACCATGTAAATAAAGCTTTGGACCCTTCTGAGGAATCCTTGGTGTGCTGATGACATTTCCCCATTCACCTTGGTAATGAGACACCATTTTATAGGGCAGGGTTTCCCAACCAGGATTCCATGGATCCCTAGGGTTCCTCCAGACGTTGCTAGGGGTTCCTTGAGCAATTTCTGAATTTCAGAGACGTTCCAACTGACACCATTGATCTTTATACCACTATTCCCACTGACTCTCTCACTAACATACCATGAGTTGTAGCTAAAGTCATTTTTAGTAAGGGTTCCCTGGGACCCAAAAGTTATTTCAAGTGTTCCCCTGTGTTGAGAAAGGCTGTTATAGGCTATCAGTTGAGACTGAACCAGCTGATAATAATTTGCACTGACAAGGGGCAGGACTGCTTTCTAATTACTGATAGATTTCAGCTGGTGTCTTGGCTCTCCATGCCTTTTTGAACCTCTCTTTCTTCAGGTGTTCAATACTTTTTCCCTGTGTCATTCCATTTTAATACACAACTTCATTTATGAACTTCTTTGTTTTGTTTTGAACTTCTTTGTTTTGGTTTCCTTGTATGGGTTGTTACCGACATGTGGTGAAAATGTCATGTCAATAGCACCTTATAGAAATATATTTACCTAGAAAAAATGGTGACGTGTTCAATACTTATTTTACCCGCTGTAATTTTCTCAACAAAAATCAAAAAGCAAGGCTGCATGTTGCATAAAAAGTGCCTCAATACTGTAATGTAGCCCAGGCTACAGAAGCAAAACATGGTGGCCCAATGTGGCCCCCAGCACCCAAAAGCCAGCCAGCAAATGTTTACAATTACCTTTGGCCCAGTGATACTGATATTTATGAGCGTGCCAAGTTTCTGCATGTTGTTGGTGAAGACAGCCCCCACACACCATATGTAAGTACACAGAAACTCACCACCTACACACGTGCGCGGGGAGAGGGCACTGCTACCTGACTCTGCCTGAGGAAGCAGACAGATCACCAGACTGTGCAGAGCAGAAACTGCTTACAAAATATTGTTATCTTACAGGCTGAACCGCAGTGCTTCTGTCTCTGTAGTCAGGCAATCAGTGGGAAACTGCAATTCCTCTCACACACACTTCCCGAAAGTCTTCATACACAGGAGCACGGTCACTCCGACCCAATCCAACCACGAACATTTTTCTTCATTAAGCACCATTAGGATCATTAGGCTTCCTTATCTCCACTGATAAAGAACAGTTCTATCCAGGAAAAGAAGGATCACAGTTTTTACTAAATCAGAAGGAATTTTTAGAAAATCCCCTTTTTGACTATGCCTACATGTACAGAAAAATAAAGTATAGAACGTTTTCTGGGTGTATTTATTATTATTTTCCTTCTAGATGCTTGCAGGAAGAATTGCTCTGTTCATATAGAATGTACACTTACCAGTGACGCTCTCACATATTGACCTAATCAAGTCTTGTTACCTCTGTTTTCTATCTGTATTTTCTTTTCATCAGGGATATTCACATTATTTATAATAGAGACACCGCTACAGTTGCCATCACCAATTACTTAGTAGGAGCTAATGCAGGGCAAAGCAACAGGTTCACTTTAATGGTGGCCTTGCTCCTGCATATACGCGATATTACCAAAAGTATTGGGACGCCTGCCTTTACAAGCATGAGGTAGCGATGCCGCTCCAAGAGAGTTGGTGTCTCTATTAGCCGCCCTCCCCACTCACAACTTCAGGTGCAGGCTCTGCAATTGTGTAAAAAATTGAAGAAAACAACTGAACAGTCGCACTCTGAATAACACCTTTTATTCGTGGCAAAACAGTGTAGAAAATCTAAAATCTGTTACATCGTGGTGATGGAAGGTACAGACAGGCTAACGCGTTTCACATCAATATAGATGCTTAATCATAGCTTTACAAGCACATGAACTTTAATGGCATCCCAGTCTTAGTCCGTAGGGTTCAATATTGAGTTGGCCCACCCTTTGCAGCTATAACAGTTTCAACTCTTCTGGGAAGGTTGTCCACAAGGTTTAGGAGTGTGTCTATGGGAAAATTTGACCATTCTTCCAGAAGCACACTTGTGAGGTCAGGCACTGATGTTGGACAAGAAGGCCTGGCTCACAGTCTCTGCTGTAATTCATCCCAAAGGTGTTCTATCAAGTTGAGGTCAGGGCTCTGTGCAGGCCAGTCAAGTTCCTCCATCCCAAACTCGCTCATCCATGTCTTTATGGACTTTGTTTTGTTCACTGGAGCGCAGTCATGTTGGAACAGGAAGGGGTCATCCCCAAATTGTTTCTAAAAGTTGGGAGCATGAAATTGTCCAAAATATCTTGGTATGCTGATGCCTTACGAGTTTCCTTCCCCAGCTCCGGGGTGGAGGCGTCGGCGATGCTAGTAAGGGAATCAGGAAGTTAAGCCTTGCGGCTTCACAGCCTGGTTCCCAACTGCGCATGCGAGAGTTCTGAGTGGTCCCTGCTGTCTTCTGGGACCCGTGTGTCTCCCAGAAGACAGCGGGGGGAAGGAGGAGGGGCCAGACATTGCGTAGATCGCCGCGGATCCTGCGGCGATCTTTTGCCGGAAGTGGGAGCAAATAGCTGGATTAGACAAGTATCTGCTCCCCCCTCCCCCTGAAAGGTGCCAATGTGACACTGGACAGCAGAATTTCCATTTTTGGGTGGAACTCCGCTTTAAGAAAACACAAATTGTTATAGCTGCTTGCAGTAATCACTGTTCTTCCAGCAGGATCAGCTCCCCCCGCTGGGAAAACACAATGGCTCGGCGGAAGGGATTCACCCATTAACAATGACTGTGTTGATGGGGGAATCAAGTACATTTCTTTTCTGCAACCCGTGGTTGCAGGAAAGAAAAACGCTCTGTCTATTGCCGGTTTTAGGCTCGGCACACACTACTGCAATGCGTTTATTATGAGACTTTTAGTGTGATTATGTAGTGCGACTTTGATGAAACTTTAGATGTGGTTACCCTATTCTATGGAACCAGATTGCACTGAAATCACACCAAAGTAGAACAGGAACCTTTTTCAGAATCACACTACACAGAGTCGCATTGATGTCAACCATTAAAAATAACATGATTTCCCTTGTCATATGATTCTGTGCGACTCAAGACACATTAGAAATCGCACCAGTGTGAACCAGAACCAAAACTCACTACACTCCATCCCACTTCCTCATTCACTGCCCTACAAATCTCTATATATAGTTTTTTTAAGCAGATGTATAGCTGGTGCAGTCCGCAGGAGCACCTGCCATAATGTATAAGAATGCATAACATGCTTGCACATTATTGCAGACCTAAAGTATACAGTAAGTAAAGCCAAAACGTATTTTCTAGTTTGCATAGTATTGTAGAGTTAAAACCTGTCAGGTTATTATTGCTGTCTGTGTTCCTTATGGGGAGATTCACCCTTTCTATTCGTTCCGGTGACCACGATCACTCACACTGAAAATGACAGGAAATCTAAAACGTTTGAGCTGTCAGATGAGTTATCCAAAAAAAGATTTTGGCTTTACATACATTTTAATTTGCCCTTCTTCAGTGCCGACAGGTCCATGCTCCCAGTTGTGGCATCTGCCATGCTTTTAGAGCAGGGGTCTCTAAACTGCGGCCCGAGAGCCAGATGTGGCCCTTTGCTAGACTTTATCTGGCCCTTGGGGCACTATTCTTCCCAATGATAAGAGGCACTATTCCTCCCACTGATACCAAAAATGGGGCACTATTCCTCCTGCTGATCTCAACAATGAGGCCCTATATCTTCCAATGACACCAATGATGGGATACTATTCCTCCTAATAGTACCACTACTCCTCCTCCTACTGACCACCAACCCAGAGGCCATATTTATTCTCACTGATGCTGGGCCGGGACATTTGCTACCCCCACTTGCCAAAATCCAGTCCCCTAAAATCTGAAGGACAGTAAACTGGCCCTTTGTTTGAAAAGTTTGAAGACCCCTGTTTCAGAGTCTTCTTCTGGACCAAGGTCTCTTTTCTTTGACCAGTGGGCGCTCACAGATGATGCAATTTTTGTCCATTTTTCTGAACATGTGATGACACAGGTCAAGTGTACAAAAAATTGCCAGAAAAAAAAAAAAAGTGAAAGTAGTTTAGAGACAACCAAAATCCCCCTGGCAAAGTTTTACTGAATTTGTCCTTTAATAAATCCCCCAGCCCCCCTGAGTGCAGGCAGCCTGGGTTTACACCCAGTAAGTGATTCTAACACTGAGATCGACATGGCTGGTTCCTTGTTTTGCCCTTGTGCACCACAGCCCCGTTATTTCTCTGGGTAGCTGTACTCATGGTAATCTCCAGCAGTCAATAGGGTACAGCTTTCCACATAGGAATAAAAGGGCAATGCACATATGCACATTAGGGGGAAGCAGTCCATGTTGGGGGATAGATCGCTAGATCAGGACTGAAGATACTTAAAGAATAAGCCCAGGCTGCCTGCACTCAGAGGGATGGAGGCATTATTAATAGACAACTTTATGAATAGGAATGCCCTCCATAATGCTACTAAAACAGTTGTCTCCTTCAATCTCCAGAACTATTTTGTCTTCTAGCATTGGTCATACAGCCTCTGCTTTTGGGTGACATTTAGAGGGGGTGGCAATCAGTGGCTCTGTCTAAACTTTCAACCTCTTCTTCACCAGAGACCATGAGAATGAAGCCTTGGCATCAAGGAGTCAGGTACTATAAGGCCAAGACTACGGATGATTCACAGAACTGAAGTAACCCCGTGTGTTCTCAGCTTTCATGGCCTTATGACTTTTCGGGGGAAAGATGGTTTCAAAGCAACCAGATTCCAACGGAAAACTTTTCAAATATATTCCGAAATTCATTTTTTGATGTGAGTCACACAGGCTTTTAAAAAAAAAATTATACATTTTAGAAATCCTAAAGCTGAACTCCAAGCAAACCGCTATGTACTTAGTTGTAAAACATGTCTTACCTGCAAAACTATTTGTATTTGTGTCAATCCAATCCTGAGAATTACACAGCACAGCCAGCTTGGGCATCTGACTCTCCCGGTGCTGCAGTTAAAGTGTTATTAAACTCACATAATAAAAAAATTTATCAATAAAAGGTGTATTACATTCTGTTAATACTCACTCAGTCACTATGAGATTTGTTTTCTGTATTGCAAAAAAAAACTGGTTGATCCTGCGGCTCTCTATCTCCCCCTTCTGTTCATGTCCCCAATTCAGCATCGGGATTTTGCAGCTGTGGGGGCAACTCTGCACATGCGCAGTTTTCAGTTTCTATGCTGAGCATTTCCTCCCTTTCCATCTGAGCTGCCCATGTGACTATAGAGTCACACATGTGGGCATATACACAGTGGTAAATGACAGCCCTCTCCCCCCCAACCAGCTAAACACAATGGGGTGTTTTGGAGATGCCCGAAATTGTTCCGATACTGGAGGGAGGACAGAAAAAGGCCACTTCTTAAAGTAACCAAGGGTCGGACTTTTAAGGCATAGAAACAATGGAGAAGTATACTTCAAAAATAATATTTATTTATAAAAAATACATGATAAATAACAGTGTTCAAGAATTAAAAATCATATAAAATTATATAGTTTGTACAATGAGCCCTTGTGTGTCTACGCGTTTCGCTTCTTCAGGACTACGATCAAGGTTCAAAAGGGATGACAAAACAGAGAGAGAATGAGTCTCACTATCTGGAATGAGATATATTGAAATTATAGATCTGACAAAAACATACATATATCATAAATTTTATTGTTTAAAAAGGCGTATGCTAGACTGTCTTGATGAATAGCCAAGAGAAAAGAGGACATAGGAATGAAAGAAAAAAAAATGAAAAATTATATATATATATATATATATATATATATATATATATATATTGTGACAGCAGGAAGGTAAAGTCACCTGGTTGCATCCAGGGGGGTAGATATATTTCGCCCAGATTCAGGCTTTACGCCGACTTATACAGCTAGGTGGAGAGTTGTATAAGCCCAGCTGAGACTAGTGGGCTCATGGATGACTCATACCTCTAAGGAGAGGGCTGGGCGTCGTGCAGACAGGGAGTTGATGAGATCAGCTGAACCTTGTCAGCTCATTTAGGCCTCTATAAGAAATCCCAGCTTCATTAGATGTTAGCTCATGCCTGGAAGCAGACCTGTGTGGACTGTCTAGGGAGAGTGAACCCCTGTGCGGTGAGAGAAAGCCTGTGTGGCTATATTTTGCTTGGACATTTAAAACCAGGGACTAGGACAGCACTAGGCTGATCCCAGTCGTTAGTTAGGAAACCTGTAAGTTTAGTCAGAGGTCAAGTTGACCAGGATTTATTTTGTTTATGTTTTTTTTGCCTTGCTGTGTTTTTGTCACTGTAAATAGAAAATAAACCGCACCTTTTTGATTTTGAAAACCACAACCTCCGTCTGCTGGGCCTGTTTTTGGGTGGGGAGCCCATCCCGGGGGTCACACATACCCGCTGCCGAGCTAACCCCCTCACAGTTGGTGGAGAATGCGGGCAGTTTTTTTTTTAAGCCAGTATGGAGGAGATACTGAAACAGCTGGCTCTAGCAAATGCCAATCAACAGCAGACAAATGCAGGTTTGCAAAGGAGCCTTGCAGCCCAGCAGCAAGCTCATCAACAGAGCCTTGCAACTTTACAACAGAGTCTGGAGGCTCAGCAACAAGCCCAACAGCAATCTGAGGCCCGCTTCATAGACCTGTTGCAGAAGCAAGAGCAGAGACTACAACAACAGATGGAAGCAGTAATGCAGCAACGTCCGCAGACCAGTGAGGAAAGCCGTCCCACTAATACCGCGTCCTTTGGGGTGAGTCGTTTATTGACAAAAATGACTGGAGAGGATGATCCAGAGGTATTTTTGACCACATTTGAAAGGACCGCTGAAAGAGAAAAGTGGCCTGAGGAGCAGTGGGCTGGACTAGTGGCTCCTCTGTTAACTGGTGAATCGCAGAAAGCTTACTATGACCTAGAGCCTAACCAAGCAAAAGACTATGTGATGCTAAAAGCTGAAATATTGGCAAGGCTGGGTGTCACCCTGGCTGTCCGGGCTCAGCGTGTGCATAACTGGACTTTCCAGCTTGGAAAACCCCCCAGGTCTCAAATGTATGATCTCATTCACCTGAGCAGAAAGTGGCTACAGCCAGAGACTTTGTCCGCACCAAAGATTGTGGAACGTGTTGTAATGGATCGGTTTTTGAGAGCTCTTCCTACTGCCATCCAAAAGTGGGTAAGCCATGGAGACCCAGAGACGGCCGATGGTCTTGTGGATCGTGTGGAGAAATACTTGGCTACAGAGAACCTGACGGCCTCTTCCAGAGACACTCGGACTTTCCACCCTAAGACCAGACCATCCCCAGGGGCGGATAAGATGATTCCAAGGGGTAAGGGTGGAGAGAGTGAGAGGGTGGGAGCTCTACCCCAAGTTTGGCGAGAACAGCCTGGGAAATCAGCGGCTCAAGAGGCGGCAAGAAGGATCGTTTGCTACCGCTGCCGGCAAGCGGGACATATTGCAGCAAATTGCCCGGTTTTGGAGGAACCCATGCAGTGTGACTTTCTGACGGGCAGACGTCAGTCGCTGTGTGCGACAGTCGCATGCACTGCCATTCGGGGAACTGAGAAACATTTATGCAAAATGTGTATTAATGGTAGAAATGTTGTGGTATTGCTGGATTCAGGTAGCCTTGTGACCCTGATAAAGGCTGAGTTAGTTAAAACAGAGGTCTCTGGGAATAGCAAGGTAGCCGTTATTTGTGTGCATGGGGACACCCGAGAGTATCCAGTGACTACAGTGTGTTTCGAGACCCCCAAAGGTACCCTCTCTCATCCAGTGGGCTTAGTATCTCAGTTACCGCATGACGCCATTGTGGGAAGGGATTTTCCGAAGTTCTGGGAACTGTGGGATGATCCTGAGCCCCCCACTGGTGCCCCTATGTACCAGGAATGTGATAGCCAGAACTCCCCTGAGAGTGGTGAGGACTCTCCGGAATTTCCCTTGTCAGTATTGGCAGGGGAGACTCAAGAAACTGGAGAGGAGCCCACCTCCTCAGACGAAAACCTACCGTCTGTGGAGTTTTCTGATCTTGAGGTTCACAGGGAAAACTTTGCCACAGAACAGTTGAAAGACCCCGCCCTAATAAAGGCACGGGAAAACGTAGTGAAAATAGATGGCGAGTTAGTGAACCCAGATAATACCGGCACTTACCCATACTTCAGCGTAGAGAAGGACCTACTGTATCGGGTGGCAAAAAGGGCAGAAGAAACCGTTGAGCAGCTTGTGGTGCCCAAACCTTACAGGAAGTTGGTGTTGGAGTTGGCCCATGGGCACATTCTTGGAGGTCATCTGGGGACAGAGAAAACCCGAGAGAGGGTATTACAGAGATTCTATTGGCCTGGGGTGATGAAGGACATAGAAAATTATTGTTCCTCCTGCCCTGTGTGTCAGAGGTCGGCCCCGATGCCACATTTCCGTAGCCCGCTGGTCCCTCTACCCATCATTGAGGTCCCGTTTGAGAGAATCGCAATGGATTTGGTAGGTCCTATAATCAAGTCCGCTAGGGGGCACCAGTACATATTGGTTATAATGGACTATGCCACCCGTTATCCAGAAGCGATCCCTCTCAGAAATACCTCGGCCAAAACCATAGCCAAAGAGCTATCTCTTGTTTTTAGCCGGGTGGGTATTTGTAAAGAACTGCTTACGGACCAAGGTACACCCTTTATGTCCCGGGTTATGAAAGAGCTGTGTAAATTGTTCAAAGTGACGCAATTGCGTACATCTGTGTATCACCCCCAAACCGATGGGCTGGTTGAAAGATTCAACAAAACCCTAAAACAAATGTTGAAGAAAGTGGTGGATAGAGATGGAAGGGATTGGGACTGTCTACTTCCTTATTTGATGTTTGCTATTAGGGAGGTGCCCCAATCCTCTACGGGATTCTCCCCCTTTGAGTTACTGTATGGGAGACACCCAAGAGGGCTGTTGGATATTGCCAAGGAAACTTGGGAAAGTGAGAGTTCTCCCCACAGGAGTGTGATTGAGCATGTCGCCCTGATGCAAGATCGAATTGCACAGGTAATGCCCATCGTGAAGGAACATTTGGCCCAAGCGCAGTTGGCACAGCAGAGAGTGTACAACCGTGGAGCCAAGACCCGTACCTTTTCCCCGGGGGATAGGATATTGGTACTTGTCCCTACGGTTGAAAGTAAATTCCTTGCCAAATGGCAAGGCCCCTACGAGATAATGGAAAAAGTGAGCGAAGTGAATTACAAGGTCAGACAACCAGGAAGGCGAAAGCCCGAACAGATCTATCACGTTAATCTGTTGAAAGCCTGGAGGGATAGAGAGTCCCTAGTCGCAGACACTTGGTCACCAGCTCAAACTGGTTGCGTGATTCCTGAGGTTGGAATCGCAGCCACCTTGTCACAACCCCAACAACAGGAGGTTAAGGAGTTTGTGCTTCGCAACAAGGAGGTATTCTCTGAGCTGCCGGGACAAACATCTGGGGTAGAGCATGACATTATTACCCCGCCCGGTGAAAGGGTGAAGTTAAAACCCTATCGGATCCCAGAGGCCCGACGGGAGGCAATACGGGAGGAAGTACAGAAAATGCTGAACTTAGGGGTGATAGAGGAGTCCCAAAGTGATTGGTCTAGTCCCATTGTGTTGGTGCCTAAACCGGATGGGAGCTGGCGATTTTGTAACGATTTTCGTCAGTTGAACAAAGTTACAAAATTTGACACCTACCCCATGCCACGTATAGATGAGTTGATCGACCGGCTGGGAACAGCCCGATACATGACGACTCTTGACCTCACAAAAGGGTATTGGCAAATCCCCCTGGCCAAGTCGGCCAAAGAGAAAACCGCATTTGTAACCCCAGACGGGGCGTTCCAATATAAAAGAATGCCGTTCGGGTTACAGAATGCGCCGGCCACATTCCAGCGGAAAATGGACCAGATGCTGAGGCCCCATCGGAAGTATGCTGCGGCTTACCTGGATGATGTAATTGTCCATAGCACAGATTGGGCCTCACATCTGCCAAAAGTGCAAGCAGTCCTGGACTCTGTTCGGGAAGCAGGGTTTACGGCTAACCCCAAGAAGTGTACCATTGGGCAGGAGGAGGCCAAATATCTTGGGTACACCATTGGGAGGGGAGTAATAAAACCCCAACTCAACAAAGTCGAGGCCATCCAGAGTTGGCCACGTCCCAACAGCAAGAAGCAGGTACGAGCCTTTCTGGGAATCGCTGGGTATTATCGGCGATTCATTCCCCACTTTGCTTCTAAGGCTGTGCCCCTAACCAACCTGACGAAGGGGAAAGGGTCGGTCATGATTAAATGGACCCCCGAGGCTGAGGCAGCATTCCAGTTCTTGAAACAAGCCTTATGTAGCCAGCCAGTGTTGTACTCACCCGACTTCTCTAGAGACTTTGTCGTACAAAGTGATGCGTCAGATGTGGGGTTAGGAGCAGTATTGTCCCAGGTCTGGAACGGGGAAGAGCACCCAGTCATTTACCTCAGCAGGAAGTTGAAGTCCCATGAGGAAAATTACGCCACCGTTGAAAAGGAGTGTTTAGC
Organism: Rana muscosa; assembly: GCA_029206835.1. NCBI lineage: Eukaryota > Metazoa > Chordata > Amphibia > Anura > Ranidae > Rana > Rana muscosa. Next base: position 75,695,795 of record CM055125.1, read on the forward strand.
GGTGAAGTGGGCTCTAGATTCCCTTCGGTACTACCTGCTAGGTAGGCACTTTGACATGGTTACGGATCACGCTCCGTTAAAGTGGATGGCTCAAAACAAGGAAACAAATAGAAGAGTGAATAGGTGGTTCCTGGCCCTCCAGGAATTCAACTTCACAGTAAAGCATCGCCCTGGTGTTCAAATGGGGAATGTGGATGCTTTGTCTCGAGTACATGAATGCCTGATTGCTGGTGTTCCAACCCCGAGGTTAAAACAAGAGGGGGGGGTATGTGACAGCAGGAAGGTAAAGTCACCTGGTTGCATCCAGGGGGGTAGATATATTTCGCCCAGATTCAGGCTTTACGCCGACTTATACAGCTAGGTGGAGAGTTGTATAAGCCCAGCTGAGACTAGTGGGCTCATGGATGACTCATACCTCTAAGGAGAGGGCTGGGCGTCGTGCAGACAGGGAGTTGATGAGATCAGCTGAACCTTGTCAGCTCATTTAGGCCTCTATAAGAAATCCCAGCTTCATTAGATGTTAGCTCATGCCTGGAAGCAGACCTGTGTGGACTGTCTAGGGAGAGTGAACCCCTGTGCGGTGAGAGAAAGCCTGTGTGGCTATATTTTGCTTGGACATTTAAAACCAGGGACTAGGACAGCACTAGGCTGATCCCAGTCGTTAGTTAGGAAACCTGTAAGTTTAGTCAGAGGTCAAGTTGACCAGGATTTATTTTGTTTATGTTTTTTTTGCCTTGCTGTGTTTTTGTCACTGTAAATAGAAAATAAACCGCACCTTTTTGATTTTGAAAACCACAACCTCCGTCTGCTGGGCCTGTTTTTGGGTGGGGAGCCCATCCCGGGGGTCACACATACCCGCTGCCGAGCTAACCCCCTCACAGTATATATATATATATATATATATATATATATATAAGTACCTTGGAATGGACTGAGCCTCATGTACAAAATCCGGTAGACGGAAAAGTATCACAATATGGAAAATTTCCAGAGCAAGTGTACAACGCCAACAAACTTTGAATAATGAAAAAAACGACACAAGTCCAAGATGGAGGACATGGTGTCTGTGATGGATATTAGAGTAGTAAAACCGATCATCAGGGCAGGGTTTTATTTGAAAGAAAATCCCGAAGGGGTCCATCCTTACATATATGGCATTAGTCCCATCTGTGTTAGTATATCTATAGAAAAAGAAAAATAATAAAAGAAAAAGAAAAACAATGTATGAATACAGAGTAAATGACAGTATACATATTACAAGTCAATAAAAATAAATTGATTATAGCACATACATCTTGTACAACACAGACGAGTGGTGATAAGATAGTAGATGTAAGCAAAATTTAAATGTTATGCGAATTACAGGAATGGGGAATGGGACAGGGAGAAAGGAAAAAAACTAAAAATAAATAAAAAGAGGAAAATGAAAAAACAAAACAAAAAATAAGAATAAAAAAGAAAAATAAATAAAATAGATTAAATAAAAATAAAATAAATAGGGATGGTGAAGAAAAACAGCCATAAGTTAATTTAGAAGTTCTCTATCAAAGATCTCAGAAGAGAAGCCAGGTAAGAACGGTTTGAAATTCATAGCTTGATTGAGGCCTGGAGGTGAGGTGGCATTCAGGACCGAGATCCATTTCAAATCCCGCCTGTCAAAATCCCCTCCTCGGGGGCTGCGATGCACCCGGTCCAGAACCAATACCTCAATTTTGGGGCATACACCGCTGTGAGTTTGCAGGACATGCCTGCCCAGTGGTAACTCCGGATCATTGTCTCTCATGGCCTTAAGATGACGGTATAGTCTCTGCCATAATTTTTGTGTGGTTTTTCCTATGTACAAACAATTGCAACTGCACATCAAAAGGTATACCACTCCAGTGGTTTGGCAGTTAGCATAATGTTTAGGAAAAAACCTAAGGCCATTTGGTAAGTAGATGTTCTTTCTAATATTCATGTATTTGCAGTAAGTACATGTTCCACATTGGAAGGTCCCCAAATCTTTGCAGGGGTCTCCCCTAGTTGGGCCTTGAAATTCACTTTGAACAAGCAAATCTCCAATAGACGTAGCTCGTCTGTAGGTGATGGCAGGTCTGGGGGGCACCAAAGGTCCAATCACAGGATCAGAAGTTAATAAGTGCCAGTTTTTTTGACAAATGTGGGTTATTTTGATATGGTCATCGGAATATGTGGTAATAATCCGGTGATAATTTTCCACATTTTTTACTTGTTTAGGTGCTAACAAGTCATGTCGATTCTGAATTTGAGTACGTTTAAATGCTTTTTTAATGCATCTGTGACTGTACCCCCTTTGCCAGAAGGCGTCTTTTGAGATTGTTGGCTTCCCGTTTATAATCTGCTGGGTTGGAACAATTGCGTTTGATTCTTAAGTATTGTCCATATGGGATGGATTCAACTAAGGATCTGGGATGGAAGCTAGAGGAGTGCAGAATAGTGTTTCCTGCCGTCGGCTTGCGGAACAGTTTACATGACAGCATGTCCTCGCAGTCCTTAAAAATTTCTACATCAAGAAATTTTATACTATTGAGATCTGATACCATTGTGATGTTGAGGACAAGGAGACATTCATCCAGCAATTGTTTGGAACCGTTGCATACGGCGAAGATGTCATCTATGTACCTGTGCCACATAACAACGTGGCACAGGTACATAGAGAGACCCTTGTCGGAAAAAATGGCCCAGGAGACACCCAGGTCGCGGTTCTGCAATGTTTATTTCAGGCAATGAAGCTGATTGCCTTGAGATGGCAATCAGCGTTGCCTCCATCCAGCGCGGAATGGGTAAATAGCATGAACCTGACAATTCTTAAGGAGAAATCGGAATACGTGAAGCAAGGAGGGCTAAAGAAATACACCAAAATGTGGAAACCCTGGTGGGACGCAAGAGGGATTAACATTTAAAAAACATCAGAAGGAGAAAAGCATTTAAAGGAAGAGAAGTGACCCAATAATTAGGGAAAAGAGAGAGAGTGAACTGGAGGGATGAGTGGGTGGGAAGGATGGTGATGAGAGGTTGAAGTGGTTGGTTCAGTATAAGGAGTTACAAGGAGTATTAGTTAGGTTAGTGTATAATGCTGACACCCTCTATCCAGGATACACCCAGGGTAGTAGCCCTTTGTTTATTTTTTTCTCGTACTGGTATTTTATTCTGGGATAGGGGGGTGGGAAGTGGGGGGGGGGGTGTCGGAATACAGTGGTAATAATGTTGTGATGATTACTGTATTTAAAACAAAAAAAAAAAAAAATACTATGGGCTGGGATATTACATCTTGATTGATGGAGGTTTCACCTCCCTCCTGTTCTAAGATATCGGCTGTAGGGGTATGACACAGCCTGTGACTGGCAGAAATCCACACACACACACACACTATGTTATTTCTTCCAAATAATATAGGTTTTATTTCAAATATATATATGTATGACAATTTAAAACTGTTGATACTGGATATATTGTTTGTCTTGACTCCCAAAGCCTTTTTGTTTTATCTATTTTGAACATGTGACCAGCAGCCGAGGAGTAAAGGCTCCTACTGTGTCTCCCTGCAGACAGTCTGGGAAAGAGCTGGATCATGTGACATCTGTATATCGATTAGGAAAAAAGCACTCCAATTTTTTTTTAATAAAATAATTACAGTGCTATCATCCATATACAGAAATAGAAGGGACAATGTAAATTAAACCGTGTGTGGTTAGTATCACTTTAAAGTGGTTGTAAACCCACTTTATAAACAAAGACCTACAGGTAAGCCTAGATTAAGGCTTACCTGTAGGTGCATGAAATATCTCCTTAACCTACACGGTTAAGGAGATGTTTGCATTTAAATGCGGCGACGCTGACGTCACGCGCATGCGCATGGGGTTAACCCCATTCACAAATTCGGCTAGGTCGCAACATTCGACGACGTAGCCGAATTCGACGGATCACGTGCGCATGTGCGGAGTGACGTCTTCGCCGCTCCGGCCAATAACAGCGCCGGAGCGTGATTGGCTGGAGCGGCGATACCCAGAAGTAACCTTCCGGCTATCGCCGCAGAGATGGCTGCGGCTGAAGAGGGAGACGAGGACGGCTTCGGGGGCCCCGATCTAAGGTAAGTGATGCATAATGAGCTATTATGCTAGTCATATTAGCTCATTATGGCTTTCTCTTACAGCTAGGTAAAAAAAAAAAAAATTTTTAGGAGGGTTTACAACCACTTTAAGTACCACAGCTAGGTCCCCTCTGTAGCCTTAGCCTGTGATAGTAAAGGAGCAGCTACAGACTGATAAAATCATCCTTCTTCTCTTTCCTCCAGCATGTGTCACAGCATATCACTTGATTGTCCCCAAGTACTGCTACTCCGTCTCCCAGTCTGAGGGCTGCTGTACAGGGGATTACAAGACACTGATACCAATTTCAATTCAAGTTCTTATACTAGCTGCATATAAAATACATTAAAATATAAATACATAACTGCAATCGGTTTTTTTAATATCTGCCTGGAGATTAGCTTTAATTTTCTTTTTTTTTTTTAGATCAGGCTGAAAGTCACTAATCTTTATCCCACCGACGTATCCATAAAAGGGCATTTCCTCCTTTTTAATATACCAGTAAAACCTTGGATTACAAGTAACTTGGTCTGTAAATGTTTTACAAAACAAGCATATTTTTTTTATGAACTTTAACTTCACAAACGAGCAAGGTCTTGCAATACGCGTAGCGTCATGTCACAACTGAAGATAATGCAGGCTATACATGGGCCGAATTCCGATAGAATGTTCTTACAAAAACTGTAACTAAGAATTTTCTTTCGAATTTCGCACCATTAGTGGGCCGCAGCAACAGCCAAATTTCTTGCGGCCATCGAATTTGAGTGGTCGGGTAAGTTGGAAAAATTTATGAATTTCTAATTAATGATGGGAGAATTGTGCGAGAAATATAATTGAAAAAGAAATGCGCTTAAATAAGAAAAGAGAATTCCCGGAAAAAAAAAAAAAAGGCCCGAAAAAATATTTCTACAGCAACATGAGGTGAAATTGAAGGCTTGGTTGGAAGAATTTTGAAATCAATGGTGGCACGTTTCCGGAATGAATTCTGCTCGCTATACAAGGTTATACTGTATTAGCTCCTAGTAGCCTAATAACTGTAATTGTATAAGAACTGGTTCCTGACCAGTCGCTGCAGTTATACTGTGGCAGGTTGGCTCCCCTGGGCGAGCCGTCGTAGCTGTACGTCGGCTGCTTTAAAGGGTAAAGGGGGCGCGCGCACCTCACTGAGGAGCAGATGCGTGTGCACGGAGGCAGCGATGTCCGCCGGGCACCCGCGATCGCTCCTGACAGAGCCAGAATGGGGATGTGTGTGTGTGTAAACACACAAATCCACGTTCTGGCAGGTAAGAGGAGACAGATCGTGTGTTGCTAGTATATAGGAACAACGCTCGGTCTCCTCCCCAGGCAGTCCAATGAGTGAGTGAATAACTTGTATAGCGCTACAAATGCGAACTAAATCGCCTCAAGGCGCTTTGCATCCAGTGACGTCCTAATCCTTCAGAAGAGGTGGGTCTTAAGTTTTTTCCTGGAGGCCCGATGGTTTTCTTCCATGCGGATGTCCATGGGTAAAGCATTCCATAGCCGTGGTCCTTGGACTGCAAATCTTCGTTCTCCCTTCGATTTGTAGTGGGACTTGGGGATGTGGAGGAGGTTTTGATTGGTTGATCGGAGAATGCAATTGGGGGTGTAGTGTTTTATCTTCTCGCATAAGTATTGAGGAGCGTTTCCTTGTGTGCACTTGTGGATAAGACAGAGGGTCTTGAATGTGACCCGATCCTTTACGGTTAGGCGCGAAATCTGGTATTTAGGTAGTCCTATGTAGAGGGAGTTTGCGTAGTCGAGTCGGGAATTGATGATTGTTCCAACTACTACTGCTATCTCCTCTTCTGGGGTGAAGGGGATGGTGCGATCCGCTGACTACTGAGCCTATTTGTGCATCCATAGACATCTCCGAGTCAAAGATGACCCCGAGACTTTTGACTTTGGTGCTCGGGGTAATAGTCTGTCCAAGGATGGTGGGTGGTGTCCAAGAAGTCATAGCTTTTGTCTTTCGGTTTGCGTGGGGGAGAAGAAGTTCTGTTTTGGATCCATTGAGTTTAAGGGAGCTCTCAGTCATCCAATCATCGATCAATGTGAGGCAATTTTCCAGTCCGTGATATTGGTCTTTTTTTCCAGTGATGCGAAAGTAGAGTTGGGTGTCGTCAGCGTATGAGTGGTAGCACAGGTCCTGTTTGCTGATGATTATGAGGAGTAGGCGGAGGTAGATGTTAAAGAGCACGGGTGACAGGGGTGATCCTTGAGGGACTCCGCAAGAAATTGCGCAAGTTTCAGAGGTGAAGGCTCCTAGTTTCACTGTCTGGGAACGATTTTCTAGGAAGGATGCGAACCAGGGTAGATCTGAGTCTGCGACTCCTGCTACTTTTTTAAGGCGAATGAGTAGAGTTTTGTGGTCTACTGTGTCCAACGCTGCACTGAGATCCAGCAACACCAGAAGACATGATTCTCCGTCATCTGCTGCTTCGGGGGCATCATCACATATTTTGAGAAGGGCTGTTTCTGTGCCATGGCCTGGGCGGAAGCCTGATTGTAGTGGATCCAAGAGTTTGTGGGAGTCCAAATGGAGTTTTAGCTGTTGTACTACTACAGTAATCAGTGGCTATTTTTAGCTCTGATCGCTGTATAAATGTGAATGGTCCCAAAAAAAAGTGTCAAAAGTGTCTGATCTGTCCACCATAATGTCGCAGTCCCAATAAAAATTGCAGATCACCGCCATTACTAGTAAAACATTTTTTTATGAAAATGCCATAAATCTATCCCCTATTTTGTCAATGAAATATCTTTTGCGCAAATAAATCAATATACGCTTATTGCGATTTTTTTTTTTTTTTTTTTAACCAAAAATACGTAAAAGAATATATATATCGGCCTAAACTGAGGAAGAAATTTGTATTTGTTTTAAAAATTTGGGGATATTTATAATAGCAAAAAAGTAAAAAAAAATTTTGTTTTTTCGGCCGTTTTTTTGTTTATAGTGCAAAAAATAAAAACCGCAGAGGTGTTTAAATACCACCAAAAGAAAGCTCTATTTGTGCCGTATTGCAAAAAATGTCCCGGCCAGGAAGGGAGTACATTTTTCCGGGGCTGAACTGGTTAAACAAGCTCATTGGGCAGCATCTGTGTACTACTAAATCCTCATTCACACAGGGTACGGATCCATGAACCCATGTAAAGGGCCACCTTCACTCGCGCAGAACGCACAGGTGTTCAAGCTGACTGCGTTCTGATCTGTGATTCGGTCTCGCATGAATGTATAGTTGGGGATGAGCTTGGAATTCTGTGCAGGTCTGTGCATGGAACACCAGTCCATCCCGCAAAGGTGAAGGTGTACGGATCGGTACGCCTGTGTGAATGAGGACGAAAAGTATGTTTTTATTTTACTGCTGGGTATGGGAAACATCATCATGAGACATCCCTCTATAAAGTCTCCTGCTTAATCAGATATTTGAAGTGAACACAGGATCACCTCACCTCTCTCAAGTAAATCCTCACTTTTAGAGATGTAAGAAGGAAAGATGAGACAGACAGTTTTATAAGCTTGATACCTGCCATACAAGATTCTATTGTCTCTTCTACAAGCCTTCTAATCCAGTTATTATGGTTCTCTACAATCACATTCTTTGGCTCTGGCAATTTCATTTAGTTTTTTGTGACCCCGCCCCCCGCCCTCCTCCATCTTCTTTCCATTCCCTTTTTCCTTTAGGTAGATTTCGTTTTGACTCACGGTGTTCAGTTGGGCTGTACTTTTGTTTGTTGGGTAAATTTATGTTGTCTCTCTGTAACCAGTGTGGTTGTAATTGTTGTGTTAGGTAAACGTAGTTGTGCTCTGTAATGCAATGCAGTGCAGCTGCATGCGATTAGTTAGGTCTGTTCAGTGTTTCATCTCCTGCTGGATTGCCTACTTAATCTGCTTTTCAGAGAACTGTAGAATCCTCTGGAACATAGGTGTAGAGTAAATGCAAATAACAGTATAAATATTTATACAGCCCTAGCCAATCCCAGGGAGGGTGGCCCTGAACGCTGCTGGGAGTCTGTATAAATACTCTATAGCATCGTACATGGCCGGGAATCCCGTCAGGAAAAAAACGTTGGTTTTCCTGACGGGATTCCTGGCAAGCTTTCCTTGCCAAGCCGTGCATACAGACGGCCAGTCAAAAGAACCGCCGTTCTTTTGAATGGCAAGAACACGGTGACATCATCGACTACGACGAGCCTGCGCTCTTCACATTCCGTGCCGTCATCTTGCTACACCTTACACTACCCTTGTTTGCTACCGCGAATGCGCCAAAGTCTTTTCGAGCATGTGCGGGTTTACCTGGGGACAGGTAAACATACACACACGGTTTTCTCGGCAGGAAACACTCTGCCAAGAATCCCGACGAGAAAACTGAGAGCAGGTTCTCTATTTTTCTCGTCGCGATTCCCGGCAGTTTTCTCGCCGAGAAAGCATACACACGCAGGGTTTTCACAGCAAAAAGCTCTCCCAGCAGCTTTCTTGCAGAGAAAACCGTGCGTGTGTACGAGGCTTGACACACAGAGCTTCTGAGTCTTTGCCTGCAGAGGGGAAGTCTAGCCTGGAGGGCTTGCTGCCCTCTGCGCAGCACTGCCATGTGCTTGCTGTTCATGAGGCCTCAGGTGTGCAAGTATCGGTGCTCACTTTAAAAAATGGTATCAGTGTATCCCTACAGTGTATAGAGTTGGGCAGTCCGCAGTATGTTACATACGACACAGTGTACAGACAGAAGCAGTTTGGAATATTTCACACACAAGTATGTAGCTAGGCATTCCACAGGAGGTAATTTACAATGCAGTGTTCAGTATATGCAGTGGGACAGTCCAAAGTATGTCACGTATAACACAGGGTATGGAATGAGGAAATCTGGATTATGTCCTGTACAGCACGATGTATAGAGTGGGTCAACCCGGAGTACATCATCTATAGTATGGAGTTTAGCAGTCCAGAGTATATCACAAACACCAATGTCTATGGTGAGGAGCACTTTAGAGCATATCCAATACAGCACAGTGTGTGTAGTGAGGCAATCCAGAGTATTTTGCATATAGCACAGTGTTTGGTGTGGGGCAGCTCAAACCATCCTACATACAGCACAGTTTATGAAGTGGGGCAGTTTGGAGTATGCCATGTACAGCTCAGAGTATGAAATTGTGCAGTCTGGCGTATGCCATGTACAGCACAGCATACGGGTGGGGTAGTCCAGAATTTTCCTTCTTACTGGTCCTCTATGGAGAGCAATACAGGTCCCCATTTCATGCAGCTGTGCTGCTGATTAATCTAAGTTAGACATCTGATATTATTTGGCAAGCACAAAGCTTTTTTCCATTTGCTTGCAGTGTAAGTTAAGTTTTTACTGCAGGTCAACACAGAGAATAACTGTCTATGCAGCTTGTTCAGATTGCGGTTTTGCAATGCGGTTACATAAATGTCCCTGCTCTATTCTTTCTGCAGTGACATACATTACATAGGCTCACAGGAATGAATGGTAGCATACTGCCACAAGCATTATTATATGCTCTTACCTTATGTAAAGGGGGACTTTTTTTATTTCGAATTTGATTGCCGCTTTTTACAAAACACAAAAAAACTCAAGTAAGTGAAAGTTAAAAGCATACTTTAACCTGCGTGAGCAACTGTAAAAAAACATGCGTTTTAAATGTTTGTCACTGCGTGTGCATAGATGACAACCGACTGTGTGAGTGATCCATTTGTACACTTATCTTATAATAAAAAGCACTACTAACATCATTCAGACTTGCTCATTTAAATATTTACATTTCGGAAATAAAGTTTAAGAGCCCATTCACACAGGAACGACTTTGGATCCGACTTCAAGTCGCCCCAAGTCGCCTCAAGTCGCCTCAAGTCGCGCGCTTGAGAAAATCAATGTAAGTGAATGGGAGCCGTCTTAATGCACACTACTGCAGTCGCTCAGACTTCAGAAAAGGTTCCTGTACTACTTCAATCCGACTTCTAGGCGACCTGTACTCATTGATTTCAATGGAAGTCGCCTCAGAAGTCGGATCACTGTCTTAACAGAAGCAACAATACAGGAAGAGAACATACATTTCTCAGGCAAAGCCCTCCCTCCCCCCTCCCTCCCACAGAGCTGATTCTTGTTTGATTGGCCACTGGAAAGCCTCCTGTCCTGGAGGCAACTTGAAGTTGCCTTGTAAGTTGCCTGGAGTCGCGCTGTGATTCATACTCAAGTCGTGTCCAAGTTGCCTCCCAAAGTCGTGCTGGAAGTCATGTTGCCCCTGTGTGAATGGAGTCTTAGTTATGTTTGTTAAATAAATATTGTCTAAGAAAAGAAAGCATTGTTCTGTTTGAACCTCTAATGCAGGGGTGTCAAACTCAATTTCATCGAGGGCCGCATCAGCATTATGATTGCCCTCAAAAGGGCCGGTTGTATCTGTAAGATTAGATGTCCAGCGCATCCCCTCCCCATATATTAGATGTCAAGAGCCACCCCACCATCAGAAGTTGTGTCCCCCACTCTCCCTTACATCACAGTGCACCCCCCTTTCCTTTATGCTGCTGCTGGGAAGAAGCTGGATGCGTTGCTTGAAAGCAGAAAGTAGGGGTCTGGAGGAGGACCAGAGGAGAGCTGGAGCTCTCCTGCAGCTGCAGGAGAGGTGCGAGGGCCACATGAAATGTCCTGGAGGGCCGGATTTGGCCCGCGGGCCCTGTGTTTGACACCTGTGCTCTAATGATATTTAAAGCGTTCATTTGAATAAGCTGCCGTGCCTCCTGAAACGCGGGGAAAAGGTCCCTGCAGCATTTTAGAAATTGCAGCTTCCACAGGAACCGCAAGTGCAGGTGCGATTTCCAGTACGTGGGGCATGCCATTAAGGTTAATTACTGTGTAAAGAAGACACCTACTGATGTGTAAACATTCCATCTCATTATCGGCGCAGTACCCCAAGAACCCCGAATGTCAGAAGGCATTTAAGAGACCTTCTCCCGTTGTCACCAGCTTTGGCCACCTCCTCCTCTTTGCTATTGGCCCATCCCTGTGAGGTAAACCATCACCAACCAATAATGGGGGTCAGGTGGTGGGAGGTGGCAGGAAGAGCTGGGTACAGTTCAAAGCAACTATAGTATTTGGGGAAAAAATCTGACAGGTCATTGAGGCAGCTTTAAATGGTGTTACCCCAAAAGGTCATATTCCTGATATGTGCCTATATTGTGAAAAAAAGTATCCTGTTCTCTTTGTATTGCTTCCTTTGCGTGAAATCCCTGGTGATCCTGCCAGTCCCCCTGCTTTTCCATTTCAAACTGACCATGCTAGGCAAAGGAGCACATCCATTCCAGCATGGTCAGTTTTCTGGCCGTGCTGGGAGAATAGCCTGCATGTCCTTCAATGGTTAGACTTGTGCTGACCCCCCCCCCCTGCACAGGCATCCATGGAAAGGTTAGTGTACTGCTGTCTCTCCACCCCCACCTCTCTGTGTAGCTGAAAACAGAGATTATGTGATCACTTATAAAAAAAAAGTTATTTATAATGGGCCAAAAATGGCAGTAAAATGGACACATTTGCAAGGACTTATAGGTATATACATACTGTATATACAGTACTGTGCAAAAGTTTTAGGCAGATGTGAAGAAATGCTGTAAAGTAAGAATGCTTTCAAAAATATATATTTTAATTGTTTGTTTTGATGAATTTACAAAATGCAAAGCGAGTAAGCAGAAGAGAAATCTAAATCAAATCAATCTTTGATGTGACTACCCTTTGGCTTTAAACCAGCATCAATTCTTACACTTGCACACTTTGTGCGTACTTTGGACAAACCTGATTGGACCCTCCAGTCTCTTTTATGGAGCGGCGGACACATTTCCGCTGACACCCGCCACCATCAGATCCTGTCACCAAAAACAGACGGATTGTGGTCCTATTCCCCATCCGTCCAGCATCCGATTGCCCTATAGAGGAGAATGGGACCGTGTCCATGTCCGCTCTGCATAGCGGAGTGGACACAAACCGGTCATCCACCTGCTCAGCAGGAATTAGCGGAGAGATCCCCCGCTGAGCAAGCGGATTCCGCTTAGAGGAGGCACCCGTGTGAAAGGGGCCTTAGCCCAGGTTTACACTGGGCTGCGAGAGTGAAGCCGTGCGAGTTCAGCTGAACTCACACGATTTCACTCCCGCTGGTCAGTCCCGATTTCGGCGGCTATTACAGAGACATCTGTGCAGGTTTCTGCACAGATGTCAATGTAAATCGCAGGCCGAAATCGCAAAAAGTAGTACAGAAACTACTTTTTGAAATTGGTGCAGCGCCGCAGATGCGGCGTTGCACCGATTAGGACGTGCCATTGCCGGCAATTTGCGGCAAATACCGCCGTTTTGACATGCGATTTGACATGCCAAATCGCATGTCAAAACGCACCAGTGTGAACCAGCGCTTAGAGTCAGATGTATGATAATCCAATTATAGCAAGCAGGTGCTAATGATCAATTTCATATGTATGTTGAAGCCCTGCCATTAATTGAAACAGAAACCGCTGCATAAGAGGCTTAAAATTGGTTGAGGAACAGCCAAACTCTGCTACTAAGGTGAGGTGACCAGATTTTTAAAATGAAATCCGGGGACATATTTTTCTTTTACTAGTAATGGCGGCATTCAGCAAATCTCTGCCAGCCGTCACCGCCTGCCTCACAGCCTGTCAAGTCTTACTCTCCTGGCCCCCGGCTACTACTCCGCCAGGGAAGGCACGGAGATAAGCAGGTAGGCGGCTGGCTGGGACTTGAGCCAAGGCAGAAGAACATGCGAGCGGAGCTGAATAGGCATGCACCCGTAACTGAAGAAATATTCCCTCCGTCCAAACAGCACATGATCATCAGAAAAGGGGCACAGATAATGGAAAAAAATACACCCCCCTAAGCTAGTAGGAGCGGCAGAGCGGGGGTTTGTAATTCAGAATTATTTTTTTTTATTCTTCACTGACTGTCTTTGAAATTGCCCCAGCCCCTGTTCAAATCCAATCCGGGGACAAAACCGGGGACAGACTTGGTCCGGGGACAGTGTCCTCAATCCAGAGACTGTCCCCTGAAACCGGGGATGTCTGGTCACCCTATACTAAGGTGAGGTTGTGGAAGACAGTTTCATGTCACAGGTCATACACCATGACAAGACTGACACAAGGTTGTTATAATGCATCAGTAAAGCCCCCCCAGCAAAAATTTCAAAGCAGACTGGAGTTTCAAGATGTGCTGTTCAAGCTCTTTTGAAGAAGCACAAAGTGGTTGGTCAAGGAAACATTAAGCGAAGCTCCACCCAAAAGGGATACTTTGCTTGTTTACTTCCTCGCACCCTCCACAGCCACATTTGGCACCTTTCAGGGGGGAGCGGGTACCTGTTTTTGACAGGTAACCATCCCCACTTCCAGAAGACCTCACCCTCCTCCTTCCCCTCCCGCCGCCGGGCCATTCACAAAGCGCAGACCAGTGGGAACCAGGTACACCCATCTACTGTGTGGAGAAGTCTGACCAGAAGTGAAATGGTAGCAAAAAAGCCATACCTCCGATGTGGAAACAAGGCTAAGCGACTCAATTATGTATGAAAACATAGGAACTGGGGTGCAGAAAAATGACAGCAGGTTCTCTGGACTGATGAGTCAAATTTTTTAATATTTGGCTGTAGCAGAAGGCAGTTTGTTTGCTGAAGGCCTGGAGAGCGGTACAATAATGAGTGTCTGCAGGCAACAGTGAAGCATGGGGGAGGTTCCTTGCACTTCTGGAAGAATGGTCAAACATTCCCATAGACACTCCTAAACCTTGTGGACAGCCTTCCCAGAAGAGTTGAAGCTGTTATTGCTGCAAAGGGTGTGCCAACTCAATATTGAACAGTGGCGGTGCGTCCATTAAGGGCGCTGCCACCTCTGTCACGCCACCCCCTCTATGAATAATAAATAGATTCATGCCTTGCATGAATCTATCCATGACCGCTGCTGCCACCCCCTATTCAGGCGCCCGGCCCCTTTTTGGACGCCGGTTGCCTGAATTCCAGCGGCTGGGGTGTTTTTTTGAAGCACCTGATTAGAGCCAAATATTCATTTGCTTTTCTAACACATCTTGGTGGACTTGGAGCGCAGAGCATTGCGCTCGCAGTCCACCAAGATGTGTTAGAAAAGCAAATGAATATTTGCTTTTCTAACACTGAACCGCCTCTCCACCAATCAGGGAGCGCGGGTCTAATACCCGCCACCTGATTGGTTGAAGGCACAGGTGCCCCTATTGGAAGCCTAGCAGAATGGGAAGAGACGCATGGAGGACACAGGAGCCTCCCACAGTTCGCCGCCGTCACCCGCTGCCTGACCCGCCACCAAAATTGGGTATGTTCCGGGCAGACAGCGGGTGGGCGGGGGGCACAGTGGTGGCATTTTTTGGGCACGAGTATCTGCATATGATGGGCACAAGCGGCGGCATATGATGGGGCACAAGCGGCTGCATATGATGGGGAACAGTGGCTGCATATGATGGGGCACAAGCGGCTGCATATGATGGGGCACAAGCGGCTGCATATGATGGGGCACAGTGAGGCTGCAATTGATGGGGTTTTTTTTCAGTATTTTTCAGTTTGTTTGTGCCCCCCCAAAAATTTCGAGCACCAGCCTCCACTGATATTGAACCCTACGGACCAAGACTGGGATGTCATTAAAGTTCATGTGCAAGTAAAGGCAGGCGTCCCAATACATTATATATATATATATATATAAATTTAGTTTTTTTTCTTTAAATCACAGAACTTTTTAATATATTAGATTAGCAAAACCTAAGCTACACGTAGGCGGCTCAAATTTTGGTCAATAATTGCTGAATGGGCAGAATTTCAAGCCATAGGAGGCCCTAAAAATCAACTGTGCCGGGTAGTCACTGTTAAACAACGCCATTGTATTCTGGCAGCCGCGGCTGTCTGCATACAGTGGAGATTTCTCCATCCATACTGTTAGCGTGGATGGAGGAATCAAGTGATTTTTTTTCTCTGCCTCTTGCAGGCCAAACGGCCTTTCCGGGCACCGGGGAAATTGTGATTGACAGAATTCAGTATTTTTTCATAAACCTTGCATTTTACATATTCTGGATGATAAAGCGCTGTTACTATCCTAAAAATGCAAGTCGACATTAGAAGAAAAAATAAATAAATTGTGGCTGAAGTATGGAACATAAAGAACCCCCATCAATTTTCTGTCCTTTTACTGTGGCAGGAAGTGAAGGGAAATGACCAGTAAAAGCACAGCAAGTAAAAAATAAATCTAATGCAGCGTACACACGATCGGAATTTCCGGCAACAAAACCGTGTTTTTTTTTTCTGACGGATTTTCGCTCAAACTTGTCTTGCATACACACGGTCGCACAAATGTTGCTCGGAAATTCCGAACGTCAAGAACGTGGAGACGTACAACACTATGACGAGCCAAGAAAAATTAAGTACAATGATTCCTAGCATGCGTCAAATTGATTCCGAGCATGCGTAGGATTTTTGTGCGTCGGAATTGTCCACACACGATCGAAATTTCCAACAAGAACTTTTGTTGTCGGAAAAATTGAGAACCTGCTCTCAAACATTTGTTGTCGGAAATTCCGAAAGCAAATGTCCGATGGAATCTACACACGGTCGGAACATCCGACCAAAAGCTCACATCGAACATTTGTTGTCGGAAATTCTGATCGTGTGTACGCGGCATAAGAGGTTGCAGCCTATTCCACCCTAATAATGAAATCATTTTTTTATCCTGACTTATTCTAATAATATATCTCCCAAACAGAGCCAGACAAAGCTGAAGAGAGATTTAACCTTTCCAAACTCTGTGTTATTTTATATTTGATATTTCTGTAACAGTGTCAGGCTTACTTAGTCTATAGCCAAAACTTTTTTTTGTTGTTTTGGATGGAGTGGGGACAGATTAGTACCTTTGGCAGATTTTACATTGTTGGCAGATTTACAGGTCCAGGACATCGGATTTCTCCTTACTCACTATCCCAGCAATTGCAATGAGACACAGATGGCTACAAAACCCTGACAAAGGTTATAACCCTCCCTTGAAAAACACATTTTGCCTTTGGGTTGGTGAATGCTAGAACTTCAGTGAACGTTTTATTGGTGCAGATTTTTCCTCATATCCTGTCTGGTAAAAGGTTGTCCCCAGAAGAGGAAGTGAGGGAAAATTTCCCCAGCGGAGCCCCAGTCGGCAGGAAAAACTGACAGGGTTTCTAACCCTTTCCCAAGCTATCTAAAACAAAAAAGGTTCTGACTATAGATAGATATTAAGGAGTAATTTTCACTTTACAAAGAAAGTGGAAATCCCCTGGGTTTTGCAAAGCAGAGAGGTGTCCAAGCCGTAAATATCACAGATTAGCTAAGTGTACAGATCCGGCTCAATACTGGAAAACCCCTACTAAAAGACAATTGTAGTGGGGGAAATATAGGGGCTGCTATTGCTGTCCTTGGTTTATAAATGCTAATTGTCTGGCTGTCTCCTACACATTGAAAGTAGTTAGGTTTGACCTCATATTGTATGGTTTTGGTAAATCTAAGGCTGGGTTCACACTTGTGCGGTGCGAATTCCAGCTCTCTTATCTCTGCAAAAATATAAGAGAGCTGTTCAGCAGATCATCTCTGTTTTAGCTGCGAATTTGGTGACCTGGGAGAGGGGAGGGGAGGGGGGAAGTGTAGTGAGGTGAAGGAGAGAAATCCTGATGAGAACTGAACACATCTGCGAATCAGATGCGTGCCCATAGAAGATAATGGGCCTGAATTCGCACCTGAGCCGCACCGCAAAGCCTAGAAAACGCACACGTTTTTTGGCAATGCGCATGCATCGCACATATGTGAACCAGCCTCATTAAAATCAATGTATTTTATAATGTTATGCGAATTGGATGCGGTTTAAACCGCAACTGATTCGCATAGGTGTGAACGGTGCCTAAAAGGAAAATTGAATAAGAAAATTGTATAATGTATGGCGAGCTTAAAAATCTGTATTTTAAGCTAGAAAATTACTTAGAACCCCCAAACACACTAATATATATATATATATATATATATATATATATACACACACACACACACACACACACACACACACTGTTTTTAGCAGAGACACTAGAGAATAAAATGTCAGTCGTTGCAATATTTTATGTCACACTGTATTTGCAAAGTGGTCTTTCAAACACAATTTTTGGGGGAAAAAATACACTTTAATTAATTATTAAAAAAAACAAAAATACTAAAGTTAGCCCAATTCTTTTTGTATAATGTGAAAGATGATATTACACAGAGTAAATAGCCAATGCTTTAAACTAGGGGTCTCCAACTGGCAGCCCTCCAGCTGTTGCGAAACTACAAGTCCCATCATGCCTCTGCCTGTAGGAGTCATGCTTGTTACTGTCAGCTTTTGTATAACGTGAAAGACAATGTTACGCCGAGTAAATAGATACCGAACATGTCATGCTTTAAAATTGCGAATAGAAAAGGAGTTCAACTCTAGTGGGAAAGGGTGGAGATTGCCAACATCCCAGTGGTAAGTCAAAAAATGTAAGAGAAACCCTCTGATGGGACTTTAAAGGCAATAGCTCCACCCAAATGAGTATGCGACACTGTGAATTTATCAAGAAATTATATTACAAAATCTTAAAACATCAATATGGAAGGGTCCTTGTGAAAAGACTCTAGATTCCAATTGACAAAAACGAATAAAATACCATAAAAAAAAACACTAGTTATAACACTCTTGTATGAATATACGCAGTGCAGCTCGAAATTTAAAACTTACGCACACTTGTGGAATGGCGACAAACTACGGTACTTCAAAATCTCCATAGGCTTTTTTTACAGGTTACCTGTTTAGAGTTAATAAATAGGTCCTGTGCTAGAATTATTACTCTCACTCTAACGATCGCAGCAATACCTCATGTGTTGTTTGAACCCGACTTACGCGTGTCTTCGTTTCTGCATGTAAGCACGGAGCGATAGGGCGCTTTAATTTTTTTTCTTATTTATTTTACTTTTTATTTTGAAACTGTCCATTTTATTTATTTATTTATCACTTTTATTCTTATTACAAGGAATGTAAACATCCATTGTAATATGCATGTCAGGTCCTCTTTTTGAGAGATCTGGGGTCAAAAAGACCCCAGATCTCTCATTCACCTTTTTAAAAGCAAGGGAAAAAAAACACAATTTGACTTTAATAAAAAATAAAAAATCCTGTTTATCTGCCTGAGAACCAGAAGTGACATCAGAGGTCACTCCAGTCCTCCAAGGGCATAGAGCCGAGTGGGGGCTATCTTACCCCCATTTGACTTCCTGCCTAGCCATCGGCTGCATTGGATCGGTTCCGGGCTTACCGATAGCTCCGGTAAGCTTGGAAACGACTGGGAAGCAGTGGGGGGGGGCCGCTCGCATCCAATCCGCTGCAGGGACCACTTTTATCTGAAAGCCAGCTGCCTAAGGGAAAAAACAATACCGGTGTTATGGCAGCTAGCTGCTGCCATAACGCCGGTATTTAACATCAAATTCATGACGTACATTCCCAGTTAGGCGGTCACCCAAAACAAGCACATAGGTTAGATTAGAAAGACAACTAATGATCTGCATACATGCTCCATGTCAGTGCCTCAAAGCACTGAAGCCACTGGATCAGCATGATCGCATTCTGAAAGCTGTATATGATAAAATGTGATTGGATGCTATGGGTTCCTACATCTGAGAAGAGATTAAAAGGGGGATATGATCAGCATGTATAAATACATAAGTGGTCCATATAGTGAACTTGGTGTAGAGGTATTCACTTTCAGGTCATTACAGAAAACAAGGAGGCACTCCTTACATCTGGAAGAAAAGAGATTTAAAGTGGTTCTCAAGGCAGATTTTTTTTTCTACCTTAATGCAAGGGCCGAGCCGCACTGTGTGTGCCAATGGACACACAGAGCCCAGCTCGGAATCAAGCCCACGTGAGTGCCCCCATAGCAAGTGGCTTGGTATGGGTGAATACGCAAGAAGGGAAGCGCCAGCGGGGGACCCCAGAAGAGAAGGATATTGGCTGCTCTGTGCCAAACCATTACACAGAGTAGGAAAGTATGATTTTTTTTCCTATACAATCACAGTATGGAAAGGCTTCAAAGTACGAGCTCTGAAAATGTGAATAGACTCCCTCCAGAACTAGTTCTGTCAACTCAGTAAATGGTTTTAAAAAAGTGCTGGATGAATTTTTAAATGCACAAAATGTACAGTATCTCACAAAAGTAAGTACACCCCTCACATTTTTTGCAACTATTTTATTCTATCTTTTCATGTGACAACACTGAAGAAATGACACTTTGCTACAATGTAAAGTAGTGAGTGTACAGCTTGTATAACAGTGTAAATTTTCTGTCCCCTCAAAATAACTCAACACACAGCCATTCATGTCTAAACCACTGGCAACAAAAGTGAGTACACCCCTAAGTGAAAATGTCCAAATTGGGCCCAATTAGCCATTTTCCCTCTCTGGTGTCATGTGACTCGTTAATGTTACAAGGTCTCAGGTGTGAATGGGGAGCAGGTGTGATAAATTTGGTGTTATCGCTCTCACTCTCTCATACTGGTCACTGGAAGTTCAACATGGCACCTCATGGCAAAGAACACTCTGAGGATCTGAAAAAATGAATTGTTGCTCTACATAAAGATGGCCTAGGCTATAAGAAGATTGCCAAGACCCTGAAACTGAGCGGCAGCACGGTGGCCAAGAACATACAGTGGTTTAACAGAACAGGTTCCACTCAGAACAGGCCGTGCCATGGCTGGCCAAAGAAGTTGAGCGCACGTGCTTAGTGTCCTATCCAGAGGTAGTTGATCCAGGGAATATCCGATTGCCTCATGGGGAATTTGGAAGGGATTTATTTCCCCCACTGGTGCAAACTGGATCATGCTATTATTGGATTTTTTTTTACTTCCTCTGGATCAATCGTGAGTATAGGAAAAAGGTATATGAAGGTTTTCTGTTTGTGTGTGTTTGTTTCTATTTTGTTGAACTAAATGTACTAGTGTCTTTTTTCAACCTGACAAGCTGCAGTGCCTTGCAAAAGTATTCACCCCCCTTGGTTTTTTTACCTATTTTGTTACATTACAGCCTTTAGTTCAATGTTTTTTTAATCTGAATTATATGTGATGGATCAGAACACAATATTCTAAATGGGTGAAGTAAGATTTTTCAGAAATAAAAAACTAATAATTGGCATGTGCGCATGTATTCACCCCCTTTGTTATAAAGCCCATAAAAATCTCTGGTGCAACCAATTACCTTCAGAAGTCACATAATTAGTGAAATGATGTCCACCTGTGTGCAATCTAAGTGTCACATCATCTGCCATTTACATATACACACCTTTTTGAAAGGCCCCAGAGGCTGCAACACCTAAGCAAGAGGCACCACTAACCAAACACTGCCATAAAGACCAAGGAACTCTCCAAACAAGGAAGGGACAATGTTGTTGAGAAGTACAAGTCAGGGTTAAGTTATAAAAAAATATACAAATGGCACGTTGTGAGTTTGTGAAAAGGCATGTGGGAGACTCCCAAAATGTATGGAGGAAGGTGCTCTGGTCTGATGAGACTAAAATTGATCTTTTTGGCCAAAGAAAACGCTATGTCTGGCGCAAACCCAACACATCACATAACACCATCCCCACAGTGAAACATGGTGGTGGCAGCATCATTCTGTGGGGATGTTTTTCAGCAGTCGGGACTGGGAAGAGTTGAGGGAAAGATGGATGGTGCTAAATACGGGGATATTCTTGAGCAAAACCTGTACCACTCTGTGTGTGATTTGAGGCTAGGATGGAGGTTCACCTTCCAGCAGGACAATGACCCCAAACACACTGCTAAAGCAACACTTGAGTGGTTTAAGGGGAAACATGTAAATGTGTTGGAATGGCCTAGTCAAAGCCCAGACCTCAATCCAATAGAAAATCTGTAGTCAGACTTAAAGATAGCTGTTCACAAGTGCAAACCATCCAACGTGAAGGAGCTGGAGTAGTTTTGCCAGGAGGAATGGGCAAAAATATCAGTGGTAAGATGTGGCAAGCTCATAGAGACTTATGGCTCTACAAAGTATTGACTTTAGGGGGGGGGGATAGTTATGCACATGGACTTTTTCTGTTATTTTGTCCTATTTGTTTGCTTCACAATAAAAAAAAAAAAAACATCTTCAAAGTTGTGTTCTGTAAATGAAATGATGCAAATCCTCAAACAATCCATGTTAATTCCAGGTTGTGAAACAACAAAACACGAAAAATGCCAAGGGGGTGAATACTTTTGCAAGGCACTGTATGTAACTATCTACCACACAATCAGAACAATGACCAAGGACTTGTTTACATCGTGTTGCGGTATCGCTCACATTATTACAATGAATGGTAGCGTGTGTTGTCGCATTGCAAGGTAACACGCTCTATGCCTGTTGCGATGCTGTGCCTTTTACTCTAAATGGCACACCCACACACCTGCATTAGACAACCTAATCAAATCAATATGCTGTCTTAATGACTTGCAGTATTACATATGTACTAACACAATATAATTGTGAATGGGCCCAAAGGGCGTCAAGTATACTTAAAGAGGTTGTAAAGGCAGAAGGTTTTTTTTTTTTTTTAAAGCATTCAGTGTGCAGCAGCCCCTCTAAGACTTACCTGAGCCCCATCTTGATCCAGCAATGTACACAAGAGCCTCAGCCGTCGGGACTCTCCCTCCCAAGTGGCGCCATTGGCTCCCGCTGCTGTCAATCGAATTCAGTTAGCTAATGAAGAGAGAGGGGGCAGGGCGGCACTGAACCGTGGCTCTGTGTCTTGGACGCACAGAGCGCAAGCTGCTTGCTATGGGGGGCACTCGACAGAAGGGAGGGGCTAGAAGCGAGGGACCTGAGAAGAGGAGGATCCAGGCTGCTCTGTGCAAAACCACTGCAACACAGCAGGTAAGTATAACATGTTTGTTATTTCTAAAGAAAAAAAAACAACGAGATTTTAGCATCGCTCCGAATATTTAACTGACAATTGTGCGGTCGTGCACCGCTGTACACAAATACAATTTATGTTCTTTTTTCCCCACAAATAGAGCTTTCTTTTGGTGGTATTTGATTACCTCTGCAGTTTTTATTTTTTGCACTATAGACAAAAAAAAAGCCATAAATTTTGAAAAAAAAAAAAAAAAGTTACTTTCTGCTATAAAAACACATCCAATATAAAAATAAATGTAGGAAGCAAATTTCTTCATCAGTTTAGGCTAATATGTATTCTGCTACATGTTTTTGGTAAAAAAAAAAAAATCTCAATAAGCGTATATTGATTGGTTATAGCGTCTACAAACTATGGGATAGATTTATGGAACTTTTATATTTATTTTTTCTTACTAGTAATAGCGCTGATCAGCAATTTTTAGCAGGACTGCGACATTGCGTCAGACAAATCTGACACAAAGTGGCAATGCTTAGCAGAAACACAGGCTCTCTGTCTCCCCTACTAGCAGAACAGCGACCTGCTGTGAACGATCGGTGGGTCCCAGCGGACATCGGGTCCGCCGGACCTGCTGATTGGCACCTGTGTCCAATCACAGTGGGAGCGTGGTTCGCCAGCGGCGCATGCACACGCCCCAGACCCGGAAGTGTCAGGTCACGTACTGGGTTAAAAGGCAATACTTTTTTTATTTAGATTCGGACAGTGGTGAGGGATTGGAACCATTGTCGGGTTTTTATGTATAGCTCAGTTCTCAAACAAAATAAGTGCTAACTAGTCTAAAACATCAAACAACACTTACCAAAAAATTTACACTGGAATTGTGACATTCATATATTTGTGTGTCAGTTTGGAAGATTCACTCTCTCTAATTGCCCTGATCATCAAAGCATGAAAGTGAAGGTAAATCCAAAATTCTGAGTTGCCACCAGAACAGGAATAGAGGGGAAGTCTTCCTGTGACAATTGTCTAAAGTCGGCCATAGATAGATCGAATCTCGGCTGGTTCAGCATGGGCTGGCCAAGATTCGAACCATCTATGGGCAGGCTGGTTATATACTCAAGTCGATTTATTGATTGACTTGGGTACAACCAGCCTGCCAGATTTTTTACATGCCATTACTGCCGCTAACAGTAAGCATTATGTTCTGCCGGTTGGGAAGGCTCCTTACACAAATGGCAGTACACAATAGTGCTGCAGGAGGGATTTCCCCATCAACACGGACTGTGAAAGATTTACTTCAAATGAACAACAGAACACACAGAGGTATGCAGTGAAGAATATCCAGGCAGGCCTTCCGATTGCACCCAAGAGAAATTGAAGCATGTATTTAATTGCTTTCTACCATTTTCGTAAAATGTGGTCACAGAAGAAGCCATGATGGGGCTGGACAATTTTTCTGGGAATCTATGTCTGCTTATAGCGGGCAAAAGAACACATTTACTTTAAAGCTGCCCCCCCCCCCCCACAGCAGGTTAAACCCACTTTCTATATGCTCCCCTGGGGCCCCATTTGGAGTCACCAATGAAGAAAAAGAAGAAGCTCGATGCTGATTCCAGCTGGAGCTTATACAAGGCTGAGGACTCTCTCTGTCCCTGTGACAGTGCCTGAGCAGCCAATCACCAAGTGGCAGCAATGTCACATGGGAGGAGGCGGAGTGAGTATCCTACTTCGCCATACCTAAAAGTACAGGGTTTTCCCCTTTGCTCCCCAGGGGCAAATGGAGTGGCAGGAAGGGGGGGTTTGGTGAAGAAACAGTAAGGAATACACCACTACAGGGTTTACTGGTAAAGGGGATCTGTTGCTTTGCACTACAAGAGCATAGTTTTGTTTTAAAGTTGTCATCACTATTCTTATGCCACATCTACTTTATAATACACCAATGGTGATTCCATAAAAAAATAAAAATAAAAATTAGAATAGTTAATACACTTTTCCGTACTTTCATTTGGAGGGAGGGCTCTCCCAGAATTAAGTTGGAACAATTATGCCTTGTACACACGATCGGATTTTCCGTTGGGATAAACTCCGACGGATTTTTCCAACGGAATTCCGTTCAAGCCGTCTTGCAAACACACTGTCACACCAAATTCTGACCGTCAAGAACGTGATGACGTACAACACGACGAGCCCAGAAAAATAAAGTTCAATGCTTCCGAGCATGTGTCGACTTGATTCTGAGCATGCGTGTTTTTTTCTCCGTTGGAGTTCCATACAGACCAATGGAATTTCATCAAGAAAAAAAAAGAACATGTTCTCTTTCTAACTCCGTCTGAATTTCCGACGGAAAAAGTCCGATGGGGCACACACACGGTCGGAATATCCGATGAAAAAATTCCGTCTGACTTTTTTCATCGGAAATTCTGACCGTGTGTGCAAGGCATTACAAAGACCTAAAGATGACGGTTGGTTGGCCTTGCCCAACCCATGGTTGTATTATTTAGCAGCTCAGTTACAACACCTCATAGGAACCAGCACCAAGGGGAATGGGACAGATAGCAACAGGGTGCAGTTCGTCCATGATAGTGATGTCCCACACATAGGGGATCCATGGTACTGGCACTTGAAGCGCAAGCTTTTGGATTACCGATCAAGAGATGCCCGACGTATAATCTCATTCAGAAGGTTTGGAAAAAGACTAAATACCTCCAGAAGGTAACAGGATACACGGAATTTAGCCCCATATGGTGTAATGACACTTATATGGAGCTGGTGAAATTGCAGTGTGGGGCTAGGTGGTCAGCACTCAGCATATAGAGTAACAAATCTTAAACAAATATTCCATAACGGGGAACTTCTGACATTTGCTGCATTACAGAGTAAGTTCAATGTACCACAGTCTAGGAGTAACTCCTTGGAATGGCACTTGTCTCCCACTCCGATATTCAGTCTCATCAGGGATGCCGAGTCCTCCAAAGAATTTAGTTCGCAAAGTTATACCATGCGCCTGCTGTCCTACCTGAGTCGGCATGCCTTGAGAGTGATGGAACAATGGGAAAGGGATGTTGGTAATTTGGATGGTGAAGTGGGAGTAATCCTTTCAGGCTGTGGTCATGTGCTCCTTAAATGTTTTGCAAAGGTTAACTCAACTGTATCTCCTTCTTGGGGTGTATTATACTCCTCACAAACTCCACTTCATGGGCCTGAGATCGGATTATACTTGCCCAAGTTGTAAGAGGGACCACGGTGACCCAATACACCTTTTGTGGCGGTGTCCAAAACAACATTCCTACTGGACAGGGGTGATACAGGATCAATTCTGTGTTTCAGGTGGTCCTTCCCATAGACCCAAAAGCCTGCTTACTGGGCATAGTGGAAGAGATAAGGCCCATACACACGATCTGATTTTTTGACAACAATTGTCCGACGGACCTGTTTTAGCGGACAATCCGACCGTGTGTACGCTCCATCGGACAAACTTTTTCGCTTTTTCATTGGACAAATGTTCGCTGTGAAAACAAACTTTCCGACAACAATTGTCCGATGGAGGATAATCCTATCGTGTGTACACAAGTCCATGGGACTAAAGTCCAAAGTACAAACACGCAAGCTCAGAACCAATGCTAAAGATCAGAAAATAGCAGAAGTTGCCCAAAGGGTGGCAGTAAAGAGCAGAAAAACCATGCGATTTGGTGAAAGTTGGCTGAAAAAGTCCTGCCGTGTGTATGTGTAGCGGGTGTTAAATTTAGTGGGGTGTATCTGGGCAATAGATGGCCAAGATACATTGATTTTAGGGACATTTTGGAGTGTGGGAGGTATGAATGGTGTCATGTTCCCTGCGGTCCCTGGGTGGCGCTGGGACCAGGGTTGAACTGCTATTCTAGAGCCGTGCCCTTTTTGTCCTCTCGCGGCAGTAGTACAGCAGGGCGGGGAACCCGCTGTGCCTGCTGGGAGAGGATATAAAAAGGGGGCGGACATCTTGCGCACAAGGTCCATTCCCCAGGCACCTTCAGCCTGGGGGCTGCTGTAGTTCGTCTGTGCCCAGGCGCCCTTGGCCTGGGGCCCAGTACCTTCGACTGGGTCCCGTGAGGGCGAAGCATTCCTAAGGTAGGGTGACCAGACATCCCCGGTTTCAGGGGACAGTCCCCGGATTGAGGACACTGTCCCCGGATCAAGTCTGTCCCCGGTTTTGTCCCCGGATTGGATTTGAACAGGGGCTGGGGCAATTTCAAAGACAGTCAGAGGAAAATAAAAATAAAAAATTCTGAATTACACCCCCCCCCCCCCGCCACTCCTACTTGCTAAGGGGGTGTATTTTTTTTCCATTTTCTGTGCACCTTTCTGATGATCATGTGCTGGTCGGAGCGGAGGGAATATTTCTTCAGTTTCGGGTGCATACCCATTCTGCTCCCCCTCACATGTTCTTCTGCCTTGGCTCAAGTCCCGGCCAGCCGCATGCCTGCGTATCTCCTTGCCTTCCCTGGCGGAGTGATCTTCTTCCGCTCCCCACCCAGTAGTAGCCGGGGCCGGAGAGTAAGACTTGACAGGCTGTGAGGCGGGCGGCGGCAACGGGCAGAGAGTCGCTGATTGCTGCCATTACTAGTAAAAAAAAAAAAATATGTCCCCGGATTTCATTTTAAAAATCTGGTCACCTTATCCTAAGGTGCCCCCGGTATTGGGTGCCTGAATCCTGGGCGTAAGGGACCGGAGACGTGACCTCCCGTAGAGCCAGCGCAGCATTTGCTGGTGCCGGTGGAGGCCTCTGGTGACCGTCCGGATGGATGTCTTCCTCTGACAGGGGTCGTTTGTTCTAAAGGAGGTACTTCATGTTCTTATGGTCTGTGGCAGGGACCCATCTTTCTCAGGTCAGTGGCAGGCCTCATCCAAGGCCTGTGGCAGGGGCCTCAACGTTCACCCAGGTCAGTGACCAAATTCACGGTCGGTGGCAGCGACTGTGCGCCAAGCCTGTTTGCACTAAACGGAACAGGAGAAACTTTAATTCATCAGTTGTGCCTGGACCTACTCTTCCCTGCACCTTGTCTGTTATTTTAAAAGTCAACCAGTTTCAAGGCAATAAAACAGTGTTGGACTTTTCTTGGTGTGGAACTCTTGTTACTGGAAGCTAAGTGTCCCTGTCAGTGACAGTGACAATCCTCCTCCATAGGAGAAGCTGAGGCTCTGGCCTAAAACGCAGACCCGAGTATAAAGGTTTAGCCCATATCTCTGCATCCTACATCAGAGAGCCGAGCTGGTGGTGTGCATCTTTCCCCCTTCTCCCAGATACCCCTAGACGAGTGGAACCAGCCGTGAAGAGAGGGGAGAAGCTGGGGGAAGACCGCTACATATGCATACCAAGTTCACGGACAACGCCCTTTTGACCAAAATCCACAAAAAAGTCAGATGGAAGTCCGATTGTCTGTACGAGGCTTAAGACTGGGAAGTGTGTACTAACTAGGGAGGCTGTCCTCAGAGTTTTGATCCAGGCACGCAACTGATTATGGTTCACTGGAAGTCAGAGGCTCCCCCTACTACTGTGAGGGAGTGGATCAAGAATATTGGTGAGCTGTTAAGACTGGAAAAGCTTATATACCAACATTGGGGAAACAAGCATAAATTTGAGAGGTTATGGGCACCGTGGTCGGATGTTCCGGGGCTAGCTCCGGTGGATTTGGCCATGGATAGGCTTAATGTTGGCTAATTAGGTGTATCTCCGCATGGTGTATTATTAGACTGCTCAAGAGGGGATATCTTGTCTTTTAGTATGATGTAAAATTTCCTGCAGTTTGGTTCCTCTGATTAGACAAGTTGCCTTGTTTATTGTAATATCAAGCTTGATGGTTTGTGAACATTGACCTCGGGGGCGACTGTGTTTCCGCTGGGCCTTACATTTATATGTACCGTTGGCAATGTAGGATGATGTATCTTCAATAAAAATCTTTGTTGGATAAAAAAAGAAAAAAAAGATTGTCATCACTGGGTCCTTGTGCTTCTCTATGCAACACAGGCAAATCAAAGTGGGGGGGCAGCAGGGTGCTGTACTTAGCTTCCCGAAAACATCTCTCTCAGTACTCCTCTCGAGCCTTCAGTTCTCATGCAAGCAGTGGGCTGTCTCTTGGGAGGGTTTATGGATATATATAAAAAAGCATTAATGAGTGGATGTCAGTCTGGAGGAAGACATCCTGGCTGGGAGGAAAAGGTCTAAATGATGCTGGATGAAATTAGGTGGGCTCTATCTGACTTGCTGCAGCTTCTAATGCACTCTGTGAGAAGCTCACAGTGTACAGTGAAATCAGAGTAAACAATGTCAGTACAACTGTACAAGATTGAAGGTAATTATGGAGTTCAGCTTTAAGCCTCCATTCACACCGCTACGACTTGCCGTGCGATTTGACATTGTTGGCAATGGAACCGTTCATATCACTGCGACTGTCGCAGCCATTATGAAAAAGGTTCCTGCACTACTTTTTGCCAGTTTCATTGCGACTTGCATAGACTTCTGTCAAATGAAGTCACAACCAGCAATGAAATCGGAAGTGCAAATCGCACTGATGTGCGGCTTTAAAATTGCGCGATTTCAAAGCCGCACCGGTGTGAACCAGGGCTAAAAGACCTAGCCTGTATGGTATGACTGATTATATTTGATCTGTATTTCATTATAAAACATCAAATAAAAAAAAAAGGCATTTAAAGAAAAGTAAAAACATTTCCAGTTTGAATTTTGGTCAATTTCAACAAAGGAAAAAAAAAAAAAAAAAAAAACAGAGGATGTGCGTGTGGCACCAATGAAATACAACATTCAAAAGGTACAAACCACTGCTAAAAATACCTGATGAGTGTTCAGCCCATTCACAGATCCAAACACTGCCTAGTGTTAGACCACTTTCACACGGAGACGCTTTTCAGGCGCTTTCACGCTAGAAAAGGCACCTAAAAAGCTTACGAAAACGTATTTCCATTAAAACCAATAAATGCGTTCACACTGGGACAGTGCGCTGAAAAAACGCCCCTCCGTTGAAATGAATTGAAAGCGGGTCAAAAGCGCCTGAAAAGCGCTTCAAAAGCGCTCAGTGTTTTACTGGCAGTTTTTCAAGTGCCTCAGTGTGAATTAGGCATAAAAAAAAAAAAAACACACATACATTTCCCCCCATGTTTTATTCCTTAGGCCACTTTCACACTGAGGCACTTGAAAAACTGCCAGTAAAACACGGAGTGCTTTTGAATCGCTTTCAATTCATTTCAATGGAGAGGGGCGTTTTTTCAGCGCACTGCCCCAGTGTGAAAGCATTAATTGATTTTAATGGAAATAAGTTTTCAGGCGCTTTTTTTAGCGTGAAAGCGCCTCAGTGTGAAAGTGGTCTAAAGGCCCCTTTCACACGGGCGGACCGTATGTCCGTTTTCGGATGAAAAACGGACATACATGTATCCCTATGGGATAGTGGATGAACATCCGCTGACATCAGTCTCTGCTATGGTCCGTTTAGCATGACGGAGGAAAATCCTATTTTTCCATCCGTCTGCGGATCGGAACGGATGAAAACGGACAGACGGTGTCAACCCAATAGAACACCTTTTGGGATGAATTAGAGCGGAGACTACGAGCCAGGCCTTCTCGTCTAACCTCACAAATGCGCTTCTGGAAGAATGGTCAAACATTCCCATAGACACACTCCTAATCTTGTGGGCAGCCTTCCCAGAAGAGTTGAAGCTGTTATAGCTGCAAAGGGTGGGCCAACTCAATATTGAACCCTACGGACTAAAGCCTCGTACACACGGTCGGACTTCAAACAAACTTTTCTGTGGATTTTTGTCCGAAGGGAGTTGGCCGGGCACACCCATAGCATACACACGCTCTGACTTTTCTGCAAACTTTCCCAAAACTTTTCCAACATCACATGGTTTTTCTGCTCTTTACCGCCACCCTTTGGTCAACTTCTGCTATTGTTGGTTGATTTAAACATTGGTTCTGGGCATGCTTATTTGTCCATCGGACAAAAGTCCAATGGATTTCTGTACACACTGCAGGACTTTGCTCCATCGGACTTTTGTTGGCGAAAAGTTTGTCCGTTTGCAGACCGAACATTTGTCCGATGAAAACCAAAAAAAAGTTTGTCCGATGGAGCGTACACACGGTCTGATTTTTTTGTCAAACTTGCTCATTTTGAAGTTTGTTGGCAAAAAGTCAGACCGTGTGTACGAGGCTTAAGACTGGGATAGCATTAAAGTTCATGTGTGTAAAGGCAGGTGTCACAATACTTTTGACAATATAGCATAAATCAGATTTGTAGCACTATGGAAGGTATCTGCAATAGCAGATTTTCGCCAAGTAACATGTGTAACTTATACTCCTGTAGCGCACAGACCCCTTTCTTTACCTGCATTAACTTTGGCTCCTCGCAGGAAGAGAGAGGCACACCGCACTAACAGCCCGTACCCTCCTGTGTGAGGAGGTTGAGCGGTCTTGTTGTTGGGTCTTCCACGGTCAGAACATGAAAACCTCCAGAGCCCGATTCTCACCTCTAAGTAGATAAGTCCTTGACTTCCCAGTAAAGTGAATGTCCACACCAGATGAAACTCCAACTCAGAGTTAATTTTCTCTTGGCAATAACACAGCCTCTGATAGAAGAAAGGTTGGAGCAAGAAACCGAACAGTACAAGGTGTGGAGGAGGTCCAGGCACAAACGCTATAGATGTTTGCTCAGATTCTCAAGCAAGTTTACTAGGCGCACACTTTCTGCCACAGACTGTGAAGTTGGTCTCTGCCACAGACCTGGTGAAACTGATCCTCTTCTTTAGCTATGGCCCCTTTTTAGGAGAAGACATCCCTCCAGAGAGTTACCAGGACCCTACCGGCACCATGACACTGCACTGGGTCTTCAGAGAGTTCCTTCCCGGCCTCCTCATCCTAGATACGGGTCCCCTCGCAAGGCGGCACCCTGAGATTCCTCGATCCTAGGCAGACCCCAGCCGAAGGTGCTGGGCCCCAGGCCTCCACTGCGGTCCCTGGGCTCACATACCCAGGGTGGACTGGAACAACACAATAGTACCTCACCTTGAGCTAAAGGTGCCCAGGATGGAACCGGAACACTCCCTGGGAGTAGGACTCCCGACAACTGAACCAACGACAACCCGCCCCCGGGCCAAAGGTGCCCGGAGTGGACAGGAACAAGAACCTGGGGTAGGACCCCGCTGACAGAACCCTGAACAGGCAGCGTCTGCCCCTTTTATATCCTCGCCCAGCAGGTAGAACACACCCACTGTATGGCTGCCGAGAGGGGACACACAAGGCACAGCACTGTATCAGCGGTTCAACCCTAGCCTACTATGGCAGCGCCACCTGTAGGCCACAGGGAACTACACACCGATACTCTCCCTGTGGCTAGAAATGGTTGTAAAAACCCTGACAAATTAGGGTGTTTGAGCAAACTACCTCTCAAACACTTCCCCTAAATTGAGGACCCCGCTACACTCCAATAACCAATTATTGTAATAATTGTTGTAAAGTGTAATAATGGCCATACACGCATTGTTTTTTTTTATTATTATTATTATTATTATTATTATTATTATACAGGATTTATATAACGCCAACAGTTTGTGCATCGTTTTATATAGCCAATGAATGTGCATTTTGATCAAACATCTGAAAACAATTGAACAGCCATAATGTCCCTTCCAATCACCTTGGCAATACAGCATTAAAGTTAGTGGAAATCTGAAGACTTTTGCCTCGTACACACGGCCGAGATTCTCGTCGGAAAAAACATGTCGTTTTTTTCGACGAGATTCTTGGACAAGAAACTTGTCCCGGCCGAGTGTACACACGCTCGATTCAAAGAACCCGCGGTTCTTTGAATGGAGCGTACGCGGTGACGTCATCGACTACGACGAGCATGCGCTCGTCACATTCGATGCCGTCGCCGCCATCTTGGTATACCCTACCTATGCCTAGGAAGCTACCGCGCATGCGTCAAATTCATTTTGAACATGCGCGGGCTTCCGGGAGGACAGGTAAGTGTACACACACTCACTTTTCTCGTCGAGAAACATGCCGACGAGAATCTCGACGAGAAAATAGAGAGCAGGATCTCTATTTTCTCGTCGAGATTACTTGTCGGTTTTCTTGACGAGAAACCATACACACTAACGAGTTTCTCGGCAAGACATCTCTGCCAGCAAGTTTCTTGCTGGTTCTTGCCGAGAAACTCGGTCGTGTGTACGAGGCCTTTTGCTTTTAATGCTCATCAAGTGAAGGAAAGCAAAGCCTGCCCACTAAGCTCAGATCTGGTCAGCATTCTGTCTTGTAGCATTGTGAGACTTATAAAAGATGATTCCTAATTGAGTTCAATGTGCAGCAACCTAAAACTTCAATGTATATAAGGAAGAATTATTTTTAAAACGTAGGAACAACCTTTTAGATGTCTTTAGAAAGAGGAGCCTAAATAGTTAAGTCCTCTCCCCTACTTTCTTCCTCTTTAGGGTTCAGAATTTCTCCTCCGCTCTGGTACACACCCTCCCACCCACCAGAGTACAGCAGATCGGATGTTACACATTAAGGACCATACAGCTGGGATGAAGGCTTTGTGATGTATGGAATAATGAGGCTCTGGTGGCAGACGGCACTGACTCTGGGAAATCCCCACCAAGAACATGTCCTGACATACTCTTCCCATACACCTGCTGTACTCTCCGTACATCCCAATGTGATGGAGGACATAGTACAGCGACACCCTCTGCATTCACCGCATACAAGGAGCATGTGGTACTCGCACATTACAGAAAACAAGACATTTACTAGCAATACTCGTATTCAGTTATGCCAATTATCGCAAAACAATCGCTAATTTTCCTCACTGGCCAAGCAACTCAGTTTGATCGAATCCAAACGAAATTGAGTCTAAATCGATCGGAAGGGAAGTTATTGCTATTCAATTTTTTGCAGATTTGATTGTTTTGCACAGGCATTGATTGAGTTACAGATCAATTTGATAAAAAAAAGAAAATCGTGGCACCATTGGCCACCATTAGGCCCCTTTCACATGGGCGGACCGCTCAGGTCCACCTGTCAGTTTTTTAGGCGGACCTGAACGGATGCTCCGTGCACCTCTATGGAGACACGGATGTCAGCGGTGACATGTCCGCTGACACCCGACCCACTCCAATCCGCCAAAGTGTAACGGAGGAAAACCCTATCTTCCATCCGTCTGGTGGATCGGATCGGATGACGACGGACTCTACGATCCGTCGTCATCCGATCCCCCATAGGGGAAAGCGGCGCTCTGACAGGTTGGCCCTGGCACAGTGTGCGGAGACAGACCTGTCATCTGCCTGCTCAGCAGGGATCGACGGAGCGATCCCCGCGGAGCCCACACATGGACACATCCGTATGAAAGGGCCCTTAGGCTGGGTTCACTCTTTTCTGCTGTAGTAAGTTGCAGAAATGCAGTAAGACAATGCAGTTCAAAAGCACATGTTTTGCAGCGCATTACAACGTCCAGTAACATACTACTGTGCTTTGTGGTGCATTGCCAAACATGCCGCATGTTCCTTTTTGTTGGGAGTTTTGGTGTGTTGCTAGTCTTGTCATTTCAAAGGGCTGCCTTAATGCAACGCATATTGAGTGTAGGGTTGCCACCTCATCCCTTTAAACCCGAACACATATGAATTACACAGGTTCTGAGGCTAATTTAATGCAGATGAGGCACCAAGTGAGTTTAATTACCACCTTAATCAGCCACACAACCTGTGTAATTCATATGTGTTCAGGTTTAAAGGGATGAGGTGGCAACCCTAGTTGAGTGCTAACATGCATGTATAACGCAATGATCTGGGAAAGTGTGGATCCAGCCCCTGACCCCATTCACATTTGTGCAACTTGTCATGTGACTTTGGACATCAAAGTCACACCCCATATTTTCCAATGATAACCATTCATATATGTGCAGCTTAAATGCGCAGTACTACTTTGGTCCAACTTTCATGCAACTTGAGGGCCATAAACTTCAATGTTAACCCTCAAAAGTTGTATGAAAGTTGTACTTGAATGTTTTACATGGAACAGTGGGTTTGATTTTGCAGAGGGACAAGTCACATGCAAGTCATACTCATCCAAAGTTGCATCAAAATTGCACACCAAAGTCGCAGACATTTGGAGTCGTACAAGTATGAATAGAGCCTGAGGCTGGGTTCACACTGGTCCGACAAACGCTCCGACATTGGGAGCTCATGTCGCATGACGTGTGAAAATCAATGTTTCCCTATGAGATCCGTCTTAACTGGTCAGACACAAGTTGGTCCGACTGTGAAAATGCTCCCTGTACTACTTTGGTCCGACTTTGATCCTACTTCAGCCCATTGAATATCATTGAAGTCGGATCAAAGTAGGATCCTTGTCCTAACCATCCGACATTTGACATCCGACATGGTGATTACAGCAGTAAAAGGAATTTATCTCACACTGGGATTGTTTTGATTGGTCAAAGTACAAGTGAGACTATTACAAAGTTGGATCAAAGTAGTATCCTGTTCATTCAAGTCGGATGGATGTCGGACCGATGTAGGACTGATGTCGCAGAGCAAAGTAGGATGAAAGTTATATGACTGTCGTGTCGTACAAGTGTGAACCCAGCCTGAGGCCACATTCACATATATGCGGCAGCAGGTTCTTGCCTGGGGTCCGGTCAGTGGCGGTCCGTCCTAATCTCTATGCGCCTGTCCCCTAATCTACATGCAGGGCGCTGGACGCATAGAGCTCTACAGGGTTTTTTTTTTTTGCGAAGCACATGATTAGAACCGGAGGCTCTAATTGACTTTAAAATGGGTGGGCTCAGGACGCTATTGTCTTCCTGCTTCTCCTCCTGGCCAATTAGGACAGGAAGCGGGTCCTGAGACTGGTTTGGCTGGGAGGAGACGTTACCGGATCGGCTGGGAGGAAAACCTGGGGAAGCCGTCGGGAAACTGGATGGGGTAAGTGCAGGGGGTGGGTGGTTTGTTTGCCCCCAAAAATAAAATGGAGCACCAGCCACCACTGGGTGCGTGTCTGTTAACCGGTTCAGGTCCAATTTAGGTCTGAACTCACACCTGAGCCAGACCCAAACACGCAGAGGACCCTTTTGCAATCCGCTCCATGGTCGCCCCAGACACGTGTGACCCGGCTCCACTGAGACCTGGTCACACTCGCATGTCATGTGAATTTAATGCGGAGAAATCCTCATCCAATTCGCACATATGGGAACCCAGCCTCAAAGTGGTTCTAAAGCCTAAACATTTTTTACCTTCATGCATTCTTTGCATGAAGGTAAAAAATGTTTAGGCATCAGCATCCCCCCTTTTTTACTTCCCTAAGCCCTCATTCCATCCAGCATTGTGCAGATCTCCAAGCTCTTCTCTCCCCTCACCTCCGGGTCTCGCTGGCTTTGCTGGAGCATCGGGAGTCATTGGCTCCCAGTGCTGTCAATCAAAAGCAGTGACAAAGAATTTCATTAGGGTCTAAACATAGATTTTAAAGTATGACGTGGTACCTCATATTAGTTTAAAAGCTTTTAGTACTTTGCAGTATGACATATACTCACAAAAGTTGTTTTCCTCTAAACATAAAGCTCATCTCTAATGTTTAAGGAAATATAGAAGCAGTGAGACATTTCACGTAGACATACAACTAATAAGGTACTATTAGCACATGATAATCTGATTTACACTGAAAGAGAAAACAGATCTCTCTGCAAAGATTCCTTCACATTCACAAAATGAAACATTTACCTTTTGCCTGAATAATCTAGCAAAGATCACTTTTATCCTGGCAGGGGCCCCTTGTGGCCTTACCTGGGTAACAAATGACACAATGATAACCAGCACCCTGCCCTGTCAGCTGACTATAGATTAGATCATAGCTCCCATGTCTCTGCAGACCAGATGCAGACAGCCTGGGACTCTCCATCTGTTGCTGAATTAAATCAGCTAATTGCCCTTCATTTTTATAAGCTAGACCAGATTTCAACATACGCAACTAAAATTTCAAAATGTGTACATTGAGATGTTCTGGTATTTCTGTAATAAGAACCTGTTCAGCAGGTTCGTTCCCTAAAATAATCTTTGTACAAAGAACAGAGGAAGAGGGATGAGCCACTCTTCTGATCACTTAGCTGTGTGTGTACTCTGAGCTTTACCTATTGCATTTTCTGCAAAACAGTTAGGCTGCTTTCACGCTGTTGGCGGGTGTTAACGGTAAAACGCTGCTAGTTTTAGCGGTGCTTTACCGTCGTTTTAGCGACGCTATTCGGCCGCTAGCGGTGTGCTGTTAACCCCCTCTAGCAGCCGAATAAATGGCTAAATGCGCCCGTGTAGTGCTGCTGCCGAAGCGCTTTGCAGGTGCTTCGGCAGCAGTGCCCAATTATTTCAATGGGCAGGAGTGGTGTATACAGTGCACATCCACACCCCCCCCCCCCCCCCAAGATGCTGCTTGCAGGACTTTTTTTTTAACGTCCTGCCAGCGCAGTGCCCCAGTGTGAAAGCACTCTGGGTTTAGTGTGAAAGAGGTCTAAGGCTGGGTTCACACCTATGCAAATTGGATGCGGATTTCCCCGCATCCAATTCGCATGACAGAAGATTGTCACCGACTCTTTGGAGTCGGTTCACATATCTTCGTTGCGGCTGTGGAGCGGCTTGCACAGGAGTCCTGTGCGTCTGGCTCTGTTTCAGGGCCGAATTCAG
Organism: Rana muscosa; assembly: GCA_029206835.1. NCBI lineage: Eukaryota > Metazoa > Chordata > Amphibia > Anura > Ranidae > Rana > Rana muscosa. The sequence continues at coordinate 75,732,549 of CM055125.1, forward strand.
GCAAAAATTTGTCCCTGAAATGGAGAACAGGGACCCACCGGACTCCCTGCTGCGAGCCACATCCGTCAAAGGTGTGAATACAGCCTTAAGTTTAGCTTGGTGGACAAGTGATGAATACAAGTCTATTACACCACTAGCTGTCATACAAAATAATAATGTGCAATTCAATTTTCCAAATTTTTTCCAGATAGCAGAAAATTGACTAGGACCGCTGTAATAGGGCTTGTAGGCAGACAGGGCCAACAGGAGTAGCTAGGTTGTTTGTCACGTCCTCCATGTTTTTCTATTACCTCGTTGGACACCAAGCACTGGGCCACATGAGAGGCCTACCCTGTGTGAGTTCTTCTGGGCTACCTTAGACAGGTTTTACGGGGTCACTTCACTACACACATGGGGTACCTTTGTTTTGTGTCATCTTCATCAATGCCCTGGGACAAGACTGAGGCTACTGTGGGGGAATACTCAACCTTAAGGCAAGCCTCCACTCTTAGAGTTGAACGTACACCATGTAAACTCGCACTGCAACTATTCTCCAGTTAACCCTCGGTTCCCTGGGAAAGTGTACACTTTCTCTCTAATATGTGTAGCGGTCTCATCCCCGCCCCGCCGTACAGCTGCTGCGAGAGGTCACAAAGGGTACGGCACTGCAGCGGTGGTTCAACCCCGGCCCAAAGCGACAGCGCCACCTACTGGACCGCAGGGAACTGAACACCGATGTCTTCACACGAATGAAAACATAGCCCTACTCTACCAATTAGTGCATCTGGGTCATACTACCACCCAGATGCTGCCCCTAAATAGTACATACCCGCTACACTCTCCCCCCAGTAATTTGACACTGGTCCCCAGTGTCTGGAACAAGCCATTGCTCCAAAGGGAGCCAACATAACCCGATCCAGAGACTAGCTAAGGAAAATTCAAAAGCAAACAAAAATTTTGAAAGAGAAAAAAAACTTGACCCTGTGCCTGAACCTGACATGGAAGGGAAGGGAAAGCAAACGCACAACAAAATTGTCAGCACATCAACATTATTGACATTTTCCCACGCCCACATTACTAACTAAGACCCGCCCCATTCTCAGCAGTCTTGACGGTTGTTCTCCTGCAGAGGGGAAACAAAAAAAAGATTAAGCACACAAATCCCTGACACATATGTTCGTGTGGAAACGAAAAAACTTTTCCTAAGAGAAATTCTTTCCTTCCAGAAGTGTGTGTGAAAAGTGAATGTCGGTGCGCAACACTGCCACCTGGTGACAGTGCTGCGGTAAAAGCACTTGTTGAATCCTGAGACGAAACTTTTCTGTGTCTTGGCCCTAACTACCCCAAAGTCCATGATTACTTTGTGGGATGGAAGAAAGGAGAACAAACAACTGAAACAGTCTCCATTCCTCCGAAGAGCACAAACACCCCTTTAACTAGGGCACGGTCACTGGTTTTCCGGGAAGAAGAAAAAAACACAAACCCCGGAAAGTTCATCAGTTTGGAAAAAGGACAAAGGAAAGGAGTCTTTTTCTCCTACAGATAGAACCTGGGGTGCGGCACGACAAGGGGTTTCAAGTGCTGATCCATGGTCTCGATCTGATACTCAACGTCCTCCTTATCTTTCCAGCGGATCAGCACCTTATCCGCGTGGATGTGCCGACCCAGCATCCATTCTGCCTTGCAGTCCTTAAACCATTGTGATGCCTTGGGAGAGCAGGCGAGGTACCTGCGTGCGTGTGGCACTTCAATATGTGTCCACACAAAGTCATTGTACCAACGCTCCCGGCAGACTTTGACCTCGTACAGCAGTTCTTTTGGCAAGTATGGGTATTCCCACCCATACTCGTTGGCAACCTTCTGACAGAATAAGCGCTGAAGCCTGGCCAAGGGAGGCATAGTAGCTTTGTTCCCCACGCCAGACAATACAATCCGGATGGCGAGGTGCCTTGACCACCTCCATATTGGGCATAGGCGCCCGTAGCGACAGTCTCTGGCCACCGGTGTTAGATGTAGGTGGCACCGGGGATCGAAGGGCAGACTGAGGACGGGACCCCTCCTCAGACGCTTGTGCCTCCACCTGGGGTGTACTATCCCCTGCGGACATGGGTGGGTCCCTTTTGGTACGGGACGAGGACAGAGGTATCTTGTCCCAGCCCTTCTGACAGAAAATCTTGTCGATCTCTGCATCGTCTCCAATGTCGGAGAGCGACTCCAGGTCGGAGGTGTCATACATTTCAGCAGGCAGGTAACCCCTTGTAGACTCGGAGTCACCCCCCTCAGCGGGCTCCACCGACTGTGGACTCCCGACACCTCCAACCACACTGACAGTCCCAACCCCTGGCTCACCTGGGCCTGTAGTAGTGTCACGATGTCCAGGGCTCTTCCCTCCGGATCCATTCAGGCCAGGCAAGCAGCGGGGCAAAGCTTCTCCATGGCCACAGGAAGCCTTGACCAGGCCCTGACCTTCCGTTTCGATGGTGGGAGCAAGGACCCTGCGTTGACCGAGGCAGCATCCTCAGATTTCCCTTCCTTGATGGAGACCTCCTCCAAGGTCCCGGCAGTGCGCGTGGGGACGGCTGTCCAAGCAGTGATTCCTCCTTCTTGAGTAGTGGCGCCTGTGCAGTCGAGGTAGATGGCTCTTGGCTTTTCAATGGACGGTTCCACCTCGAATGTGAACTCTCCGCAGGCTTCGCAGCGCCCGAATGGCTTCAGCTGCACCACCAGTCCCGAACAGCCGGGACAAATCATATCCAGGGCCTCAACGTCTCTGCAGGAATACAGGGCGAATCTTCCCCGGGGCTTGAGCCGGATCCCTGTATCCGTAACCGAAGCATTAGTCAAAGCCATCCTCGTGGTGGTTGAAACTGGAAACCATGAGGCATTTCCGAACATGGTCACGGCTTGCTGCTCCATCGCGCACTGCGTAGTTCGCGCCACAGTCCCCACGTGATCCTCCTCACATGGCCGGACTCCTCCCCTTTGGCGCATCAGTTCGCGGGCATTCTCCGAGTTACGCCCACGAACTGTGCAGGGAGGGTGTGCCTCATGGCGTGTTGGCCAATATGGCCGACCTACTCGGAACTCCATTGGGCAGACACGCTCAAACTCCGTCAGCTTCGGCTCCATAACACGATCCCGGACTCGAGGCCCCACGTGTAGCGGCCTCACCCCCAGCTCCCTTGTTAGTAAAACGGCTGGCTTGTCTAGGGTATGCGGGAGGAGGATGAGGTTCACTACGGCCTATGTCCTCTGATGTGCAGAGGTGAAAGCCAACACTTGTTTTACCTTCAGGCCTGTGTTCTGGATGAAGCCTCTGTTTCTCCTGTGGAGGTTTGACTGTCAGTAATAGAGCCCCACACCATAAAAAGTCCAACACTCCTTTATTCTTGACAAGAACAGCATCAGTTGAACTTTTAAATGAACAGACAGGGTGTGGATACGAGTAGGTCCAGGCACAGTGAACTCTCCTATTCCTTTTAGTGCAAATAGGCTTGGCGCACGGTCTCTGCCACTGACCGTGAGGTTGGCCGCTGCCACTGACCGGGTGAACTGTTGAGGCCCCTGCCACAGGCCTAAGAGCAGGTCTCTGCCACCGACCTGAGTTGATTAGGTGAACCACTGCCACAGGCCATAGAACATGAACTACCTTCCTTGATGGATTGGCCCTTGTTGGGGAAAGACATCCATCCAGACGGTCTCCAGAGGCCCACCCAGCACTGGCAATATGCTGCACTAGCTCTACGGGAGGGTCACCTCTCCGGTCCCTTACGCCCTGGATTCAGGCACCCGACACCAGGGGCGCCTTAGGACAATCCCTCCCTCGCGGGACCCAGTGGAAGGTACTGGGCCCCAGGCCTTCGGTTAAGTACCTCACGCCAGACTGAAGGTGTCTGGGATGGAACACGAACTCCACGTGTACAGGCCAAGGGCGCCTGGACACAGATCACAGACAGCAGCCCTCAGGCTGAAGGTGCCTGGGACTCGGACCTCATGGTGAAGATGTCCGCCCCCCTTTATACCCTCTCCCAGCAAGCACAGCGGGTTCCCCGCCCCGCCGTACAGCTGCTGCGAGAGGTCACAAACGGTACGGCACTGCAGCGGTGGTTCAACCCTGGCCCAAGGCGACAGTGCCACCTACTGGACCGCAGGGAACTGAACACCACTGATGTCTTCACACAAATAAAAACACAGCCCTACTCTACCAATTACTACATCTGGGTCATACTACCACCCAGATGCTGCCCCTAAATAGTATATACCCGCTACATATGCATTTAGGAGGGACATGCCAATGTCCACATCCACCTGTCCACCATTTTCCACTACTACTCCCCAGTAGCGGAGTGGACCCTGCCGTGCACTCCACGTGGGCTCCACACGTGCACTCAACTTAACTCTGGAACTTCCATACCTCTGTGCAGAATGGGAACCTCTGCGGAGCAAATCTGCTCCCATTGCTATTAAAGACAGACCGCTGGCAGAAGGAGTACAGACAACATCTCCCGCACTGCTAGAGGCGGTGCCACCTATAACAGATACATGCTATCAACAAGCTGCAGGTCAAATTCCATTACTCCGGGCAACCACTTGTGTCCTCACACTACTCCACTCAGATGTCTTCATAACCCAATGTGTTTAAGACCCACTTAGTAGACTGTGTGTGCCATTTACTTGCGAAACACCCCTTTCAGTAACTTCAGACCAGGCAAGGAGAACGTTTCAATACTTTACTTAGGAAAGGTGCAAATTAATATTTCAAAGTCCGACATACAAGAAGGTTTTTCCTACGTCACTATTCCTGCAAAGGTGTAGTCCAAGAAAAGATAAGTCCTTTAGACGCCTCTCCATGCCTCCAGGTACGAGTCCTTCCGAAGCACAGACCAGTGCTAGTGTCTTCAGGACGAACCCAGATTCCGATATTTCTACATCTGGACGGTGGTGGACAGCATCCTTCTTCTCCTTCTCCCACTTCTACCTCCCCTCCTCTCTTGGGGACTAACCTAACCTTATCTTTTGTGTACCAGATCACTGTCTCAATTTATATATCGGGGGATTGGTGAGCCAGATGCAGAAAAATACCTGCCAAAACCAAAGAACCAGGAAAAGCATTAACTCATACCCTCCTGGCTGGGACAGCACCTAACTATAAAGCCTCGTACACACAATAGGATATCCTATGGATTCTAATCCAATGGTTTTGTCCATCAGAAATCCGATGAAGCTGACTTCTATCAGTCTTGCCTACACACCATCAGTCAAAAAACCGACCGTTCCAAACGCGGTGATGTAAAACACTCCGATTAGCCAAGAAAAATGAAGTTTAATGCTTCTGAGCATGCGTCGACTTGATTCTGAGCATGCGTGGGTTTTTTATCCGATGGACTTGCCCATAGACGATCGGAATTTGCTATCGGTTTTTGATCCATCGGAAAAATTTAAAACATGTTCTATTTTTTAAAACCGATGGGAAAAAAGACTGATGGGTCCCATACACGATCGGTTTGTCCGATGAAAAAAATCCATCGGACTGTTTATCGGTAAAACCGATCGTGTGTACAGGACTTTACAGGCTCATGCACATAGTTACCTGGGGCCACACAAAGTGAAATGTGGGCATAGATTCCCATCCTGGGAGTCACAGGTGCTGCATACTGCTTGGCCATAGACATAAATGGCTGTACACAGCTTCATATGGGTATACGCTGGTACTTGTGTAAACCTAGGCATGTATACAGATATAAACCCCAAACACTGCACAGGTTTGTGCAACTGTAACTTTCTGGCTGCTCACAATGTGGAAGACACATGTAGGTATAAACATAGGTTTAAGGATGTGTACACACTGTCCCTGTTGCCCAGGGTAATGGTATGTAGCGGGGGTTTAAATTTAGGGGGATACACCTGGGTGGTAGTATGACCCAGGTGTGTATAAATCATGAAAGGATTTAGACCCTTGTTAATTCGTGGAGGACTTGGTGGTGTGTTGTTCTCCTTGACCTGTGGGTGGCGGGGTTCCCACAGGTCTAAAGTAGATTCACTGCCGCAGTGCTAGCCTTTTTGTCCCCTGCCAGCGATGGTACGGCGAGGGCGGGGAACCCGCTGTGACGTCGCGGGAGGGGATAAAGGGGAGAGACGCCCTGACCACGAGGTCTTTTTCCTGCATCACGCGCCCAGGCACCTTCGGCCTGGGTGCGGGCGGTCCGGAGTTCCGGCCCAGGCGCCCTAGGCCTGGTCGGAGCAGAGTTGGCGTCCATCCCAGGCACCTTCAGCCTGGGGTGAGGTACTAAACCGGAGGCCTGGGGCCCAGTGATTTCGACTGGGTCCCGCAAGGGCGGAGGATTCTGAGGGTCCCTGAGGTGGATGGGGCCCATGTCTGAGGTGAGGAGGCTGGGGAGGTCACCCGTCCGAAGAGTCCGGAGCAGCATCAACCCGGTGACGGATGGGCCTCCGGTAACTCCCTTGGAGGGACATCTTCCCCCTGACAGGGGCCACAACGCAGCGAAGGTACTCCTATCTGCATTCTACTGAGCATCTAGTAGAGACTCACAAGTTCTAAGTTCTCTCTAGCCAAGGCTATAGTAACCGCTGGTGAAATCACAGTGGTTTAGCGTACAATCAGGATAGTGCCTCGACCTGCTCACCCCACCGTATTGAACTGTTATTGGGTCTCAACCAGTAGGCTGGCAAAGAACTGTTTGATTGTGAGTGTGACAATAAAACAAGAGTTGGACCCTAATCGGTGTGTGGTACTCTGGTTAATGGGAGCAATGGGAAGTGTCAGCACAGCAAGACTTGGTCATTAACTGAAACGCACAGGCCCGAGGAAAATAACTGGTACTGGCCTTCACCTCACTCACTGCCATGGGGAGGACATGGGCCATGGCGCATCTTACTCTCACATACAACATACCACTAGACAAAACGGATGGAGTGGGGGCGCTACAGTAGATAAGCACTAGCAGGCAACTGCTTGCTTTTGTTTCACATTTTTCCATCTTGTTTTGTATCTCAGTGCTGCGGATCTCCTTCAGCCTCTTTTAGGCAACATTCACACATCCAGCCAGGGGTGCACAGTTTGCCATGTTCAGAGGCAGCTAATCGCCACTTCTAACACCCGGTGCTATGGCAGCATACAAACTGGCCAATTGGCTGCGGCCAGAACTAAGCAGAAATGCCGACCATTGACACACACTGTTTGTGTCCAGCAGCCAGGGCCGGTCGGAGGCTCTATTCACATATAACCGCTCAGATGACACACAGTACAAATCTGGCAGCTGTGTGCAGGCAGTGTTTAGAACCGCCTGCGTTTAGAGCCACCTGCAAGAATCTATTAATTCTCGCCACCCCTGGCTACCCCTGTGCAGCTATGTGCATATAGCCGTATCCAATGGACCATGGTTGCATAATGTGTGTTAGTACATTCCCTTGTAGTCTCTATCAGGGAAACATTTGACAGAGCGGGAGCACTGCTAGGAAAAAGTCCTAGAACAAAGACCTTGCTGGCAGGGTCACTTTATTTATTTATTTATTTTTTATAAAGCTGCAGATTTAAAAAGAGTAAAAAACAACTTTTGAAGTCCAGTGCATAGGGCTTTAAAATAGGGTCTGAAATTGTCCCATTTAACCACTTCAGCCCCGGAAGAATTGGCTGCCCAATGACCGGGCCATTTTTTTGCGATTCGGCACTGCGTCGCTTACACAGACAATTGCGCGGTCGTGCGACGTTGCACCCAAACAAAATTGACGTCCTTTTTTTCCCACAAATAGAGCTTTCTTTTGGTGGTATTTTATCACCTCTGCGGTTCTTATTTTTTGCGCTATAAACACAAAAAAGCGACAATTGTGAAAAAAAAGCAATATTAACATTTTGCTATAATATCCCCCAAAAAAATATAAAAAAATTTTTTTTCCTCTGTTTAGGCCGATATGTATTCTTCTTCTACATATTTTTGGTAAAAAAAATCACAATAAGCGTTTATTGATTGGTTTTCCCAAAAGTTATAGCGCCTACAAAATGGATAGATTTATGACCTTTTTATTCTATATTTTTTTTACTAGTAATGGCGGTTATCTGCAATTTTTGTCAGGCCTGCGATATTGCGGCGGACATATCGGACACTTTGACACTATTTTGGGACCATTCACATTTATACAGCGAACAGTGCTATAAATATGCACTGATTACTGTATAAATGTGACTGGCAGGGAAGGGGTTAACACTAGGGGGCGATCAAGGGGTTAAAAATGTTCCCTGGAAGTGATTCTTACTGTGTGGGGGAGGGGACCGATCTGTGTCCCTATGTAGAAGGGACACAGCATCGGTCTCCTCTCTCCCTGACAGGACGTGGATCTCTGTGTTTACACACAGAGATCCACGTCCTGCCTATGCAACCCCCGATCGCGCGTACCTGGCGGACATCGCGGCTGCCAGGCACGCGCATCGGCATCACGTGACGCGGCGGGCACAGCTGTTTCCTGCCGCGCGCCCTCGGCGGCACGCGGGGGGGGGGATGTAAACAGCTGGACTTCCAGGGACGTCCACTCGGCACTTGAGAGCCGCGCTGCAGATGTCTTTCGTCTATAGCGTGGGTCTCAAGTGGTTAAAGGCTAACTAGTAAGTGTGCTGGGAAATCTTTGATTGTTTGATGTTCTGCAAAGGCTAGTTAAAGGTTTGGGTGGTTGCTACTTTTTTGTACAGTTGGTTGAATTTGATGTGGGGACACATTGGATGCCTTCAGCTGCCATTAAGCTCTTGCTGGGCGTCCTGTGCGTCCCTGAGTCATTAAAGAGGAGTTCCAACACCAGCAAAAAAATAAGTCACCAGCTACACATACTGTAACTGCTGACTTTTAATATTAGGAAACTTACCTGTCCTGGAATCCAGTGATGTCAGCACCCCAGACGATGTTTCCATCGGCTCTCGGGTGCTGCCGCCGCCATTCATAGTAAGTGAAACTGGCAGTGAAGCCTTGCGGATGTGCGAAGCATGCTGCGCTTTCTGAATGGTCCAGCGGGGGAAGGAGGAGGGGTGCCGAACTTCCGAGTGATCGCGCCGCAATCCCACTCTTCTTTTAAAACAGAGTTCCACCCAAAAGTGGAAGCTCCGCTTATCTGACACCTCCTCCCCCTGAAAAGTGCCAAATGTGGCATCGGAGGGGGGGGGAGGAGTCAGATAAGCAGAGCTTCCACTTTTGGGTGGAACTCCGCTTTAAGGAAGGGTGGACTCCTTCCAGGCACACCTGCCCTTAATCTATTCACTACTCTATGTGCTCCAACTTGGGAGACTCTGGAAATGATAGAGTTAGGACCACAGTACACAGAGGAGCCTTGATGTATGCACTGAGGCTCATGCAACAAACCCTTGTTAGACAGGGCCAATTTGGTTGTTTTGCAGGCTAGTTGGTAAGTGTGCTGGGAAATCTTTGTTTGTGGAAAGTCAGGGTTCCTTGTAATGATTTCAGTGGGGGTAAGATGATATAAAAGTTACATTCCTGGCTATGGCATCTTTTTCTGCACCAGTTCCTCCACATATCCCGGAAGAACATATTAAACTGTGGATGAGATTGACTGCAGCTTTCCATTGTATACGCAAAGTTTTAGCTCCATATCATCTAGAGCACAGGTGTCAAACACAGGGCCCGCGGGCCAAATCCGACCCTCCAGGCCATACCATGTGGCCCTTGCACCTCTCCTACAGCTGCAGGAGAGCTCCAGCCCTCCTCTGGTCCTACTCCAGACCCTTACTTTCTGCTTTCAAGCAACGCATCCAGCTTCTTCCCAGCAGCAGCATAAGAAAAGGGGGGTGCACTGTGATGTAAGGGAGAGTGGGGGGGGGACTCTACTTCTGATGGTGGGGTGGCTCTTGGCATCTAATGTAAAGGGGAGGGGATGCGCTGGACATCTAATCTTACAGATACAACCGGCCCTTTTGAGGGCAATCATAATGCTGATGCGGCCCACGATGAAATTGAGTTTGACACCCCTGATCTAGAGGGTTAGAGCCACAGGTTGCCCAACCCTGTTGTGAACAGCACATCTCTGAGAGTTAGATCAAACCTGACATAAATGAATAAGCATACCTCTAGTACTGTGTATTATCAGAGACTGCAGCTGTAAATCCTGCTCCAGACAGATTGGCTGCTTTCAGCAACAACACCTGGAGGGCTAAATGCTCAGAAGTGAAGCACAGTGGATGATAATGATGGATTATGGATTAGATGCTACCTCTGTCTCTGTGAGCATCTATGTCCTAAATTAATACCTGAGTATCCAAAGATCAACTTATGCTTTTTAAAGTAATTGAAGAAAAACAATAAGCACAGTTATTAAAAGCAGTTTGTGATTCTGCTGTGGATAGCGTCATCCTTGCCAATATAGTAAATTCAGCCTTGATTCATGCAAATGGTTTCATCATAACTGCAGAATGCCTACAGCTATAGATGTTCTTTGTACTTGTGCTGTCCTAAGCATTATATGTTTTACCTAAAAGTGTATGTAAACCCAAAACCTATTTTTTTCTATGTTTGGCATCATGTCTCACTGTATACAGTTTTTTTCAGCAAATCATTTATTGTGAATCTGTTGCAAACTTTCTTAACCACTTAAGCCCCGGACCATTTGGCTGCCAAATGACCGGGTCACTTTTTGCGCTGCGTCGCTTTAACTGACAATTGCGCGGTCGTGCGACGTGGCTCCCAAACAAAATTGACGTCCTTTTTCCCCACAAATAGAGCTTTCTTTTGTTGGTAATTGATTACCCCTGTGGTTTTTATTGTTTGCGCTATAAACAAAAATAGAGCGACAATTTTGAAAAAAAAAAGCAATATTTTGTACTTTTTGCTATAATAAATATCCCGATTTTTTTTTTTTTTTTTTTAAAGCAAATTCTTTCTCAGTTTAGGCCAATATGTATTCTTCTACATATTTTTGGTAAAAAAAAATCGTAATAAGCGTTTGATTGGTTTGCCCAAAAGTTATAGCGTCTACAAAATAGGGGATAATTTTATGGCAGTTTTATTATTATTATTTTTTTTCTACTAGTAATGGCGGCGATCTGCAATTTTTATCATGACTGCGACTTTATGGTGGACACATCGGACACTTTTGACACATTTTTGGGACCATTGTCATTTCTACAGCGATTAGTGCTATTAAAATGCACTGATTACTGTAAAAATGACACTGGCAGTGAAGGGGTTAACCACTAGGGGACTCTGAAGGAGTTAAGTTTGTACTAGGGAGTGATTCTAACTGTAAGGGGGAGGAGCTACCAGTGACACATCAGCGATCACTGTTCCCGATCACAGGGAACATTAGATCCCTGACGTATCACTAGGCAGAACAGGGAAATGCCTTGTTTACAAAGGCATCCCCCTGTTCTGCCTTTGCCGACCGCAATCGCGGGCCGCCCGGGAACATCCAGTTCTCAGGACCCGCGGGCGCACTCACGAGGCACGCAGCCGGCGCCCGCTGGGCGGCAAATTTAAGGGGACGTACAGGTACGTCCATTTGCCTGCCCGTGCCATTCTGCCGACGTATATCGGCGTGCGGCTTTCGGCAAGTGGTTAACTGGTGATCCTGCCAATAACAGCACTTCCGGTTGGCAGGATGACAACCCTAAGCTGCTACCTTACAATGAGCAGCAGAGTTGTCAGCCTGCCATGCATACTCTTTCAGTTGGCTGTTGGGCTGACAATCAGATATGCACATAACTACTGCAGAACTGAAGGTGCCCAAACAGTAGGATGATAATGCTGCTGCCTATTGTTTGGACAAATAAAACTGAACATATCATGAAAAATGAATAAACCTAAATTACCGTCATTGAAAATTGCATATAAAAATCTGTAGATCCAGACATACATGTTGTTTGACTTTCCGACCATATCTTTAGCTTCTCCTGTAATTGGGGGATTCCTTCAGAAATCCATTCCGATCAACTGTGCAGACATTTTTAAGGGAAAGGAAAATTAGACCAGAGGCAATAAAGGTCCCTAAAGACCTTCAGGTAAGTATTTATCTAGGGTGGGGGTGGGGTGTAGGTGAAAAGAAAAAAAAGTAATTTGTCTGAAAATACATTAATCCTCTAGCGCCGGTTCACACTACAGTGACTTGGAAAAGGACTTGTAAGTCCAAGTCGCCCCAAGTCGCTGGACATAAGAAATGCCATAGAAGTGAATGAGAGTCGTCTTAATGCACACTACTGAAGTCGCTCCGACTTCAGAAAAGATTCCTGTACTACTTCAAGGCGACTTGTACCCATGTACTCCCAACGTTTACCCAGGCAACCCCCTTTCTCCCACAGAGCTGATTATTCTGTGATTGGCCACAGCCAAAGTCGACTGTCCTGGAGGCGACTTTAAGTTGCGTTGTAAGTTGCTTAAAGTTGCTCTGAAGTCGCCTCCAAATCGCCTTGCAAAGACACGCTGTAAGTCGGGTTGCCCCTATGTGAACCGGCATGCGATTTGACAGGTTCAAATTGCATGACAAGTCTCACCTTATTGTCGGCAATGAAACTGTTCAAATCGGTGCATTTCAAATCCTTAACTATTTGCACTATTTTGACATGCAGATTTGAAATTGAAATCATGCAACTTCACTTGAAATTGCACAAAGTCAGATTCAGTCTGAACGGGAGCTAAAACGGCATGCACAAAAACATTGACCAGTGCCCTGCATCAAAATATTGCCATACCTTCCCTAGTTATTGTAGCTAAGCATACTGATAATTATAAGAAAAACACTCAATCCTTATTTAAATGTTGATATTGATTTTGCCATTACTGTACATATGGTATGGCATAAGATAATGTTACTTCTGCAGATTAACTGTTTGCTGCAGCAGTAAGGCTGACTCAAGAACTAGAAAATATTCTGATCATTCTCTTGGCGATCTCATTTTATTCAGTTTAGATGCAGGACTTGAATATTCTGGTAAATGTTGACCTAATCCCAACAGTGAATTCCGTTCTGTAGGCCCTACTATCACTGCTGGTTGCCATAATTTCTCCGACACCATGATATATTTTTTCTTAATTTTTACTATAGCTACAACTATGTTTGCAAATTTAGTAAGGTATCTTAACAGTGTACCCATTTAAGAAACTGAAATATCTAAACAAGACTATTATACTGAATGATTTGAAAAGGCAATAATCTCAATGTGTCTGTTGGATTGAAGATACAAAGAGTTAAGCCCTGTACACATGGGCGAGAATCCCGTCAAAAAAAAAATGTCGGTTTTCTCGACAGGATTCCTGGCAAGCTTTTCTTGCCAAGCCCTGTGTACACACGCACATTCAAAAGAGCCACCATTCTTTTGAATGGCAAGAACGCGGTGACGTAATCGACTACGATGATTCGATGCCGTCGCCGCCATCTTGCTTCACCCTACACTACCCTTGTAAGCTACCGCGCATGTGTCAAAGTCTTATCGAGCATGCGCGGGCTTACCTGGGGACAGGTAAGCATGTAGCCTTGTACACACGCACGGTTTTCTCGCCGGGAAACAGGCCGACAAAAATCCCAACGAGAAAATAGAGAGCTGGTTCTCTATTTTTCTCGTCGCGATTCCCGGCAGTTTTCCAGACGAGAAACCATACATACGAACGGTTTTCTCGGCAAAAAGCTCTCCCAGCAGTTTTCTTGCCGAGAAAACCAGTCGTGTGTACGAGGCTTTAGAGTTGACTACCTGTATTCTCAAAAAGTATTTGGAAGGTTATGGATGCATATACCGACTTACAATTGTCAGTTATGGCGTGTGAGGTTTTATCTGACTTTTGGATAATTTCAAAAATGGTCTACAGTCATGTAAATGCAAGCCTAAAGTCAAATACATCCATGGCTAGTTTATGCCCTAGTTCAGGGGTGCCCAACCTTTTAAAGAACGAGGGCCACTTAAGTGACTTGGTAACTGGTTGCGGGCCACAATAAGTGAAGCAGACGGAAGACAGATCCATGTCTGCACTGTATATGCAGAGCGGACATGGACACAGCCCACCCTACTCTGTGGGCCCTCCCATCCGATCCAACCAGATGGAAGTGGACGGATCCCCTTCTGTTTTTGTTTTTTTGTGGATTGGAGGTAGGTGGGTGCAAATGGACACAAGTCCGTTTACATCTGCCGCTCCATAGAGTTGAATGGAGGGTCCACGTGGGTAGAATCGATCATGTGAAAGGGGCCTAAGGCTGCTTTCACACAGATGTGCAGCAGTTTACCTGCACTGCGGGTGCAGCACAGTGCACCTGTGGCTTTCCTGCAGGTTAGCTGCACTTTGCCATGGATGTCTATTATATTCTGCAGGTGTGGTGCACTTTCTGAAAGCGCAGATAATAACAGAAGTCTATGGCTCAGTGCAGGTAACCCGAAGGTGCACTGCGCTGCACCTGCGCATCAGTTGAAAGCAGCCCAGTAACCACTGCAGAACAGATATGCCCATATATACACTGCTTTTAGTAATAAACTTACCTTTAATAACAGTCTTCCATTCAGGTATCGCCGGCTGTTGCTTTCCCAGGCAGAATGCATTTGGTATCACTCCGCTTGTGACTTGCTACCGCTGGCTTCATTCAAAACACTGATGCTCTGGGATGGCGGGTCGGCAACCCGCGATCTGGGCTTGAGAACCTGTTATCCCAAAGCAGGAGGTCGCGGGCTACATCAAAAGGCTCCGTGGGCCACTGATTGGGCACCCCTGCCCTAGTTGTTGTGGTATGGCATGTGACAAGAAAGGTTGGTTTAGTTGGTTGGCCTGTTTTATGGACAAATGTTACTCTTTTTTTACATTTGTTCTTGTATTGATATATACAAGGCCAACACCTCATACTCGTACATGCTTTAGAGCACTAAACAGGTTGACTATCTACACACAGCCTGTCCAGGGTATCTGCTGTCTTCTTAAATTAGAATTCTGTTTCCTGCTGTAAGTAGACCACTGGAAACAGAGATGTGTTGATTCACGTTAGTTAGAAAGTATTTGATTTTTAAAATTGGGCCTTCCCTTTCATGTAGCGCTACAACTACTTTGACACTAACCATAGGTGCGGCTCTCCTTTGAACTGAGCAAGGTCCTGAACATGCACCACCGCTACAGTCATTGTTGGTCCCACTTTTTAGCAGTGCAAAAATGTAACCACTTTGGAAATTAGATCTTCATGGGAAGCTTTGTAATTTTTGATTAACACTATGCCCCATTTTGCTTTAAACATATTGGTAATAATTAAAGACTACTACAAACTCATTAAAACCAAGGATTATAGCTGCTGTGGGGGAATCTGTAAACATGTGAAAAATGTAGTACATCCTATGTCAACATCCTAAGTTGTTGACTTTTTCAACATATTTGAAAAGGCAAGAAAGATGGAGATACATGGAGGGTCACTTCCACATAAGGCCCTGATCGGCAGTAATGATAGGACTGTTACGGTACCCAGATACGAGACAATTAATTGGTAAAAATTAATTTATTACAAAAATAATTAACACAGAATTACAAGATAGAACAATTGACAGTCAAAAAGGTGACTAGACACTAAGTTTAAGATCATTACAGCTCCACAGGTGTATAGAGCACAATTGGATGCGGCTATTGACAGTTTCTTGCCATGTTTCGTGACTAAGGCCTCGTACACACGAACGAGTTTCTCGGCAAAAACCAGCAAGAAACTTGCTGGCGGAGATATTTTGCCGAGAAACTCGTTCGTGTGTATGGTTTCTCGTCAAGAAAAGCGACAAGTATCTCAACGAGAAAATAGAGAACCTGCTCTCTATTTTCTCGTCGAGATTCTCGTCGGCATGTTTCTCGACGAGAAAAGTGAGTGTGTGTGTACACTTACCTGTCCTCCCGGAAGCCCGCGCATGTTCGAAATGAATTTGACGCATGCGCGGTAGCTTCCTAGGCATACGTAGGGTATACCAAGATGGCGGCGACGGCATCGAATGTGACGAGCGCATGCTCGTAGTCGATGACGTCACCGCGTACGCTCCATCTCGTCGAAAAAAACGACATGTTTTTTTCGACGAGAATCTCGGCCGTGTGTACGAGGCCTGAGTCACTTCTTCGGGAGGTGTGTCTAGCTCTAAATATTTGAAAAGGCAAACACTGATCTCTATCTTAAAGTAGAGCTAAAGTTCCACTCTAATTCACAGCGAGCAGGAAGTTTTTTTTTTTACTGCAGCAGAGACATCCAATGTCTGTTCTACAAAAAAATTCAACTATTTGCCTGCTCTCAGCGATCCCCAGGTTGTATTCTGAACTGCGCATGGGCAGCTCAACGTACAGTGGCCAGCCTGATCCTTGTGTGCCAGAATGACAGCCTCCTGCGTATGCACAGGAGTGATGTCATCCCACGCAGGCCAACAAAGATGGCAGTAAACCATCACCCAGAAGAAGATGCCAGTGTGGGACATGGACCATTGGACCATTGGATGAAACATGAGTATAGCTGCCTGTTTCAACACAAGGAAAAAAATCTGCCTTTTCAGTCATTTATTCAACAAAAATATCAACAGACGTCATGGTTTCCTGTGGATAAATTAAGTACACCTATGGGATCAGTAGCTGGTATTGCCCCTTTAACAGAAATGGCTTCTTGTAAACATTTTGTATAACTGCCCACCAGTTTCTTACATCAACTCAGTGAAACATTTGACCACATCTCCATACACAACTCCTTCAGCTTCAAGATTTTTCTGGGTTTTCCTGCATTAATGGCCCATTTCACAATACGGCAACAAATCAGGGCAATGCTTAGGGCAATCTATAACCCTCTATTTTTTCTTTTTGAGCCATTACTTGGTGGATTTTCTGGTGTGCTTTAGATCATTATTGTGCTGAAAGAATGATTTCTAGTTCAACTTCAACTTTTGAACAGATGCCCTTACATTCTCACCAAGCACACTTTGATGTGTTGCAGAATGTATAGTTGATTCAATGATTGCAAACTGCCCAGGCCCTGAAGCAGCAAAGCAACCCCAGAGCACAACATTTCCACCACCCATGCTTCACAATTATAAAGTTCTACTCCTGAAGTACTGTCTTTGGTTTGAGTTAAATATGTCTACTGTTACCGTGACCAAACAACTTCATCTTTGATCAGTCTTCGAGACATTGTTCTAGAAGGTCTGGTCGTTTCCTATAGGTTCAGTAGCTAACTGTCCTAACTTCCTCCAAGGGTTTGTTGGGCAGGTAAAACATTTTCTTGACAAATACTGTATATTATTAGGCACACTGATTGTAGATGTATGCACTGACCCCAACTGTACCCCAACTGCTTTAAGTTAACCGAACATCCAGTGATTAACATTTGGGTTCTTGGCGATTGGGCCAGCCAGTCCTGGACAAATTGGTAGCTGTTTAAGAAAGATAATTTACAAATACATTTCACAGTGGAATGATTGATTTCAAAACATTTGGTTGATCTTTTTAAATCTCTTACCAACTCATAGTCATCTACTACCATCTTCTTTCTGAGGGCCTTGGAGAGCTCTGTTAATCTTGGCCCTGCATGTTTACCCATACAAACTTGACAGTTTTGCATGTCTGCTCCTTAAAGGTTTAAATCCTATTAGTGGATATTTGTTGGTATAGAACTTAACATTTAAATAAGCTCTACCAAGGGCATCCTTCATCTTTACTTACAGTATTGTAACCTTCCCCTTCCACTGGCTAACATCAGTGGAGGCTTATACCAGAGAGAGCCACCTTGTGGGAATGACAAGTCTATTCTGTGCAAACAGTACCTATAACTTCTAAAGAACAAAAAGTCCAATGCCGCGTACACACGGTCGGAATTTCCGACAACAAATGTTCGATGAGAGCTTTTCATCTGAAATTCCGACCGTGTGTAGGCTCCATCAGACATTTGCTGTCGGAATTTCCGACAACAAATGATTGAGAGCAGGTTCTCAATTTTTCCGACGGCAAAAGTTCTTGTCGGAAGTTCCGACCGTGTGTAGCCATTTCCGACGCACAAAAGTGCTGCGCATGCTCGGAATCATTGTACTTAATTTTTCTCGGCTTGTCGTAGTGTTGTACGTCTCCGCGTTCTTGACCATCGGAATTTCCAAGCAACATTTTGTGCGACCGTGTGTGTGCAAGACAAGTTTGAGCCGACAGGAAAAAAAAGCACGGTTTTGTTGTCGGAAATTCCGATCGTGTGTGTACGCGGCATAATGCTATTTTACGCACACAACCCACATTTTTACACATCACCATAACTTGAAAAACAAAACTGTGTGATAAAATTATAAAAAGATGATTTTTTTTAACACATTCTACATACCTATAAAAAAAAATCCTCATATTAAATTAATTTCCATAAACTTTACAATTTTGACCAAAAGTAAGGCAAGCCAGCAACTGTGTTCGATCATTCTACAGTTTACTTTACATTTGGTTTAAACACATCATACGTTTAAATCATATCCTAGTTTTTTATAAATAAAAATTCTGAAAGCTATGCAACTGTCAATATATCGGTTAGGGTCATTTGACCACCCAGGCATACTTCAGGCAGAGAGGAAAAGTTTTTATTGCCCACAATATGATTATCCCCATTAACTCTTGGGCAGTGGTTCTTTGAAGACCCCTTTCCCCACACTGAAGGCCCCATTAACTGATATTTAGTATGCCACACACCCTGATTAAAAACTCTCTTCAAACAGGTGGTTAATGGTGGTTTGTGTTCCCAGAAAAAAGAAATCTCTGGGGGCACGCCATTACCCTTTGAGGACTTGTCAAGCCGCCCAGTCTCAACCAGAAAAGGGAAAATTTGGCCCACACACACCAAGGAAAATTCTAGCTTGCATATGTTTAGTAAGACAGAGGGTCCAGCTTCAGGCTGCCGCCTCCCACTAGTGCATTAAATCTTGTGTAGCGGGTATGTACTATTTAGGGGTAGCATCTGGGTGGTAGTATGACCCAGATGTTCTAATTGGTAGAGTAGGGCTGTTTTCATTCGTGTGAAGGCATCAGGGGTGCTCAATTCCCTGCGGCTCGGTAGGTGGCACTGTCGCTTTGGGCCGGGGTTGAACCACCACTGCAGTGCCGTACCTTTTTGTGACCTCTTGCGGCAGCTGTACAGCGGGCCGGGGAACCTGCTGTGCTTGCTGGGAGAGGGGATAAAAGGGGGCGGACATCTTCATCACGAGGTCCGAGTCCCAGGCACCTTCAGCCTGAGGGCTGCTGTCTGTGATCGGTGTCCAGGCGCCTTTGGCCTGGACACGTGGAGTTCGTGTTCCATCCCAGACACCTTCGGTCTGGGGTGAGGTACTTAACCAAAGGTCTGGGGCCCAGTACCTTCCACTGGGTCCCGCGAGGGAGGGATCGTCCTAAGGTGTCCCTGGTGTCGGGTGCCTGAATCCAGGGCGTAAGGGACCGGAGAGGTGACCCTCCCGTAGAGCTGGTGCAGCATGTTGCCGGGTGGGCCTCTGGGGACCGTCCGGATGGATGTCTTTCCCTAATGAGGGCCAACTACAAAATAAAGGTAGTTCATGTTTCACGGCCGGTGGCAGCGGTCCACTTAATCAACCTAGGTCGGTGGCAGAGACCTGCTCCCAGGCCTGTGGCAGGGGCCTCAACAATTCACCCGGTCGGTGGCCGGCGACCAACCTCACGGTCGGTGGCAGAGACCGTGCGCCAAGCCTATTTGCGCTAGAAGGAATAGGAGAGTTCACTGTGCCTGGACCTACTCGTATCCACACCCCTGTCTGTTCATTTAAAAGTTCAACTGATGCTGTTCTTGTCAAGAAGAAAGGAGTGTTGGACTTTTTATGGTGTGGGGCTCTATTACTGGCAGTCAAACCTCCACAGGAGAAGCAGAGGCTCCATCCAGAACACAGACCCGAAGGTAAAACAAGTGTTGGCTTTCATCTCTGCACATTAGAGGACATAGGCCGTAGTGAACCTCACCCTCCTCCCACATACCCCTAGACAAGCCAGCCGTTTCACTGACAAGGGAGAAGGGGGTGAGGCCGCTACACTTGGCTTGGACATGGACGATCCTAATAAATGGTGGGGAAGAAAGGATTTCCAGGCGTGTAGTGGATCAGCAAGGATGAGACAAGTACTTAAAGGAAAAGTACAGCCAAAGCTTGTTTCGTTCTGTTCTTAGGTGACCCAGTTTCAACAGACAGCGGGCTGCTGACATTATAGAGCTGGTCCAGGCTTGGGCAAGATTGCGATAATGAAGACAGGACCGCCCACACGCCTGGACCAGCACCCGGCTCAGCCTCTCCGCGAGCCTCTGAAAGCCTGAGCCAGCCGCTCCAGCCCTCTCCACAGCTCAGCGTTACAACGAGCGAGGAGGACGCAGAGCAGAGAGAAGTGGCTGACAGTCACCAGCTCTCTGCTCACGGAGCCCTGAGAATGGGCAGTGTTAGATCGCTCGCTCGGTTCTTAGTGTTAGAGCCGGCCGGGGACAGATGCAGCATCCACCTAGGTAAGTATGATTCTGAAGAAAAAATCCCATACATCTCTGTTAACCCCTAACCCCATTGCAGTCTAAAGTTTTAGTTTTAGATTAGATTTGAACCTACAACCCTGGTGTCCATGTGCTCTATACATGGGAGTTCTGTCTGAGCTATAGCTCTCTCTACACGTTTTTCCTTCCAGAACAGTATGTGTTTATAATTGATTTTTTTGCCATTGGACCATCACCTGTTAGTAGGATCAATTTGCACAGGGGTAGACACTAAATTAACTGAAGCAACTAATGCCACAATAGCTTCTGCTTAAAGAGTAACTCCACTTTTTTTGAGAGAAAAATACATTCCCCTCTGGGTGATCAATGTACATTACAAGGATTATAACAAACTTTGTTGCACTTACCTACCTTTTGTTATTCTGAGGAAATCCCTGTGTGTTTGTGTCCATGTGCACAGCGAATCTAATTGGAGTGGTTTCATAATTATCAACCAGCTCCTGTACCTGCAAGGCTCTAATGATGAAAACTGCTGGGTCTGCATCAGAAGTGATTTTCTATTGGGAGTATCTCACCAAAATGATATTTTTGTTGCAGGGGATGCCAGATATCTGACTTGTATCTTAATGCAGACTTCTGGGAAAATCAGTAAGTCAATCACACAAGCAGGAAATTAGGTTTCTGTGTACAGAACACCTCCAGGTAGCCATATTGCATTTAATTTTACAGAAAACTACAGAGCTGCAGATTAAAAAGTAAACGTCATTTTTAATAACATTCAATTACAATATGACTTGTGTTACAATTGTATACGCTCTATTATTGTTTTCTTTTAATTTGCTATTTTATTTTTCCCACGAAAGTGGAGTTGCCCTTTAAGCATCTATCTGGCATAAAAGCCCAAACATTTTTTTTGTTTCAGTCAAAGTAAGGGAGGTTTATGACCTGTTTTCATTGGTTTTCATTGCTGTTCTGTTACTATTAGAAAGATTTTCCCTCACCTCTTGGGTGGTCATCTGGACAGGAAGCGTGCAAAACATTTGCAATCTCTTCACTGAGATTACATACCATACAAGGATTCACTGAGATTAAATAACATGCAAATATTCGCTGACATTAGGTACCATACAGAAATACACTAGAATTAGATATGATACAGAAATTCACTGAGATTTGATACTATTCAGAGATTCACTAGGATTTGCAACCATGTAGAGATTCACTGAGATTAGATACTATACAGAGAATTACAGAGATCTGAAACTATACAGTGAGTCACTGACATATGATACCATACAAAAAAGGATTGAGATGTAAAACCATACAGAGATTCACTGATATATAATACCATACAGAGATTCACTGACATATAATACCATACAGAGATTCACTGATATATAATACCATACAGAGATTCACTGACATATAATACCATACAGAGAATTAATGAGACCTGATATAATAGAGAGATTCACCAAAATAAAATACCATCTTTTCACTGCAATTTTTATTTTATTTTTTACAGGTAAGTTTATTAGTCTTTTTAAAAGAGATAGAAAACAGTGCATAGCATACCATAGTAATATACATATATAAAGGTGTACCGGTACAGCATATCATTTAGAATTTACATATACAGTTTTTGGGGAGAGTTTTTTGCACATAAATGAACAAACCAAAAAGTCAACCAATAACCAGCTGGTGATTTGATTGTCTAACGTCCTGTACACACGAGCGGAATTTCCGTCGGAAAAAAATTGGATGTTTTTTCCGACGGAATTCCGCTCAAGCTTGGCTTGCATACACCCGGTCACACTAAAGTTCTCTGAACTTTCGACCGCCAAGAACGCGGTGACATACAACACTACGATGAGCCGAGAAAATTAAGTTCAATGCTTCCGAGCATGTGTCGAATTGTTTCCGAGCATGCGTCGGAATTGCTACAGACTGTCGAATTTTCCGAATTTTCTGAAAATTTGAGAATCTGCTCTCAATCTTTTGCTGGCAGAAATTCTGACAGCAAAAGTCCGATGGAGCATACACACGGTCGGAATTTCCGACCAAAAGCTCACATCGGACTTTTGCTGGCGGAATTTCCGACCGTGTGTACGCGGCATTATTTTAACATGAATGAATGACTTGTATAGCGCTACACATGCGAACTGAATCGCCTCTAGGCGCTTTTTGCAGCCAGTGTCTTCTTGGCTGGTGCGGTAATTTTACCCTGTAGGATCTCGACATGCTTGGGACACACAGTCGTACACACATATATACATATATACTGGGCCAATTTGGACAAGATCCAATTAACCTACCAGCATGTCTTTGGAGTACCCGGAGGAAACCCACGCAGACACGGGGAGAACATGCAAAACTCCAGGCAGATGGTGTCGTGGTCGGGATTTGAACCAGCGACCCTTTTGCTGCTAGGTGAAAGTGCTAACCACTACACCACTGTGCTGCCCTAGAAAAGAACATAGATGTTAAATTCTTACAGGTAAAGGGACCTCCAGAAGGAACAGACAGACTGTATCTACAGAATAAACAAAACCCATCAGAATGAGCACCAAATAGAGTTCCTTAATCAGACCCAAGGCCCTTATGAGGATATTGCCACTCAGATGTCCATATCACCAGACACAGTAGTTACCCAGCCCAACCATAGTCTGTCGAATTCCTTAGGACAACCGCTTGCAAGATATGTCCAATTTGCACAGCGGAAAGGCTTTTTTAAACCAACTCAATCTAAACTCCTAGACGAGGAGGATCTGGCTTCTTCCACTGCAGTACATCAGATTTTATAGCGTAGAAAAAAAGAGTCGGAGTAGAGACTTTTGGGATTCTCTAAGCTCCTCCTCGTCTAGGTTACCCAATAAACATCGAGGAGTGCACATGTTTGGAAGAGCCAGCTTCTTCTTAATAAATGTACATAATTCACTCCAAAAGTTACGCACCTTAGGGCAGTCCCAGACCATATGGAAAAAATGCCCAGACAGCAGCTTGACATCTCTGACAGTCTGGAGATTGGGATGTTCCCGTTTTATATAGTCTATAAGGCGTGTAATAGATTCTGTGTAAATATTTTAATTGGATTAATTTGTCTCCTGCCGCTATAACCCCAGTAATTTGGTACCCCACCACCACTTTCCAGACCTCATTATCCAAATTCTGCACATCGGACCTCCATTGTAGCTTAATGTTATCCAAGAATAGTATCTAGAGATGAGTTGCGTATGGTCTCCACTTATTAGCTTCTTCTTCAATCTTGAGGGATGTAGATAAACTGCCCCTAAAGCCAAACTGTGCTGCCACCGCATGTCTAAGTTGCATATAATGGAACAAATGAAAGGACGGGACCCCAAGTTCAGCCCGAAAAGCAGAGAAAGGTTAAACTCATGCTTGAAGAATAACTGATGGGCATATTTGAGGTCAAACTTCGCCCAACGTTGTGGTTCAGATATTTTATACAGTTCTCAAAAATTCGGGTTATACCACAAAGGGGCATTAGGGGAGTTATTTAGAGATGTTCCGTGTAGCCTTTTATTGCATGTATGCAATATTTCATATGAGAACTTAAGGATTGCTGCCCAGCAAGATGGATACGGGCCATTCCTATATAGTTAATTGATTAAGGCCTCATAAGATCCCATTAATGATGCCTGGGTCGTAACTGCAGCATTCGGCAGATTCGTCAAAAAACAAGCATGTACATGCGTTAAATTGGGCTGCTAGATAGTAGGATTGCAAATCAGGCATTGCCAACTGCCCCCCCCCCCCTCCCCAATTGGGCAGCTTCAAAGTATCCAAGGAAATTCTAGCATGACCTGAACCCCATAAAAGAGATGAGAGAAGGACGTCTAGACTTGAAAAAAGTTTCTTAGGGAGATAAACTGGGGCCTGCCAGAATAGATACAGAATACGAGGAAGATATATCATCTTGAATATGCCAATTCTCCCCAATAAATTGAGGGGCAATTTGTACTAGGTAGCTAAAGTATGCTTAAGTCTCTGTACAAGCGGTGAGATATTATTTATACAGGATTGTAAAGGTTGTTGCACCTCCACCCACAGATATCAAAATTTTTAGTAACCACCTGTAGAGTATTTGACTGTGACAACACTGGGCTATATTGGGGGTCAAAGGGGAATATAAATGACTTACTCCAATTGACTTTAAAACCCGAAAATTGCCCGAAATGCGCAATTGTCGCCAAGGCAGTGGATAGGGAGGTATCTGACATACCAGGTACAAAAGCCTATCGTCCACGTATAAGGACGTTTTTTCCTCCAAAGTTCCTATTCTACAACCACAAATGTGTATGTTGCCTCAGTAGTGCTGCCAGGGGCTCTATTGCCAAAGCAAACAGGGGTGCCACGGCATATTGGGATCTGTAATGAGATTATTGACCCGAATTCGAGCCACCGGGTGAGCATACAATAACTTGACCCATCTAATAAACTTTGAACCAAAACTAAGCCGCTCAAGGACCGCAAACAAATAAGGCCATTCAATTGAATCAAGGGCCTTATGTGCATCTAACGAGACTACAATTCTCGTATCCAGGGGGTCTGAGGAGATCTGTAAATTTGTAAACAGGGGTGTAAATTTATAGCCGTGGAATGGCGCGGTATTAAACCGGTCTGATCCGGGTGGATAATCTTAGGCTACTTTCAAACTAAAGCGCTAGATGCGCTGGCGGTATAGCGGCGCTATTTTTAGCGCCGATATACCGCAGTTTTTGCCGCGATTTGCGTGGTGATTTTAACCCCTGCTAGCGGCCGAAAGAGGGTTAAAAATGCCCGCAATAACGCCTCTTTGCGGCGTTTTGGAGGCGCTACCCCATTGATTTCAATGGGCAGGGGCGCTATAGGAGCGGTATTTTTACCGCTCCTATCGCGCCTCAAAGATGCTGCTTGCAGGAGTTTTTTTAACCTCCTGCCAGCGCACCGCTCCAGTGTGAAAGCCCTCGGGCTTTCACATTGGATACAAAGTAGCGGCTTTTTCAGGGCGCTTTGCAGGAGCTATTTTTAGCGCAATAGCGCCTGCAAAGCGCCTTAGTGTGAAAGTCTGCGTGTGAAAGTCTCAGTGTGCGGACCAACACTTTCGCTAAAGTTTTTTTGTTTTCACTGCAGTTTGACCTTTGCTGATAGAACTTCAGATAGTGTATGGAATGTCCAATCTTTCCCCTCTCTAAGAGCTCTTTCACACGGGACGGATCCGTGAAGATCCGCCCCGTGAAGCTCCGCTTGCTCAGCGGGGAT
The DNA here is from genome assembly GCA_029206835.1 of Rana muscosa. Taxonomy (NCBI): domain Eukaryota; kingdom Metazoa; phylum Chordata; class Amphibia; order Anura; family Ranidae; genus Rana; species Rana muscosa. Next base: position 75,758,214 of record CM055125.1, read on the forward strand.
CGCTCCGTTGATCCCCGCTGAGCCGGCGGATGACTGGGCGGTCCCCGCACACTGTGCAGGGACCGCCCTGTCAGAGCGCCGCTCTCCCCTATGGGGGGATCGGATGAACACGGACCGTCTGTCTGTGTTCATCCGATCCGCTCTGCAGACGGATGGAAAAATAGGGTTTTCCTCTGTCACACTTTGGCGGAGCGGAGCGGACATGTCACCGCTGACATCCGTGGCTCCGTAGGGCTACATGGAGCATCCGTTCAGGTCCGTCTAAAAAACTGACAGGCGGACCTGAACGGACCGCCCGTGTGAAAGGGGCCTTAGGTGTAAAAAGTTCAAAATAATGTGTGAGAAAAGCAATCATTTTTTTTAATAGACAGATGCTTCCAGAATACAGACCTGGTTTAAACTGAGAATATCCGAACATCTTTTTACATTAATGATGCAGAAGCTCACCAGATCACCAAAGTAATTAAAACTATATCTAATGTGTCTAGCAGTATTAAACCCCAAAACAAAAATGTATTATATTGCAGCTTACTAATCATTAGATGTTATGACTGCATTCGTTTTTTCTTTTTTTTTGGGGGGGTTTTTCTCCCCTTGGTTTTCCCCTGGTGATCCGGCCAGTAACACACCTCCTGTATTAGTGAGACACAACTCTGGAGGAATGAGTACAGGAGGCACAACACACATCTGCACTGTCAGTCTGGGGGGAGGGTAGTGTTAAATGTATTAGCAGATATACACACAACAAATTGAAGCCAAACTCCAGCTCACACTTTATAATCAGTTACAGCAAACGGCTGTTTTTCCTTTCCGGATAAAGGTTCTGCATGAATAAATAAAAGCTGATCATTGTAAGCACCCCTGCCAGTGTTAAGTGGTTTGTCTCATCCATGTAAACAAGTGCTTTAGAAAATAATAGACTTGCTGGCTGGATCACTAGATGAAAATAGAAGAAAGCAAACCTAAAAAGAAAAAGAAAACAAATACAGACATCACATCTAAGAATTGTTAAGCTACAAAATAGTAAATGTTTTTGTTGCTTTAAGTGGCTCTGGAAGCAGCAACAACATCAGCGTCATTTTCTGGCTTCTGATGTATTACTGATATGTAAATTCCAACCAGCACTCCTGGTCTCGCCTTCTAATGCCTTGTACACACGATAGGAAATTCCTATGGAAAAAGTCAGACGGAATTTTTCCATCGGGAATTCCTACCGTGTGTGTGCCCCATCAGGGAAATTCCGATGAATTCCATCGGAGTTTAAATATAGAACATGTTCTATTTTACTCCGATGGAATTCCGATGTGAGTTTGGTCGGACAAAGGTCTGATCGTGTGTACGGGGCATTAGCCTCACTGCTGGCTCATTAATATAACGAACAGCCTCTTCAGCCAATAACAAAGTGCATGGGGTAGGCTATGGCAGGCCATAGATTATGCAATTTTCTTTCCTGCAACCACGGGTTTTCCCCATCGGTCACTGTTGATAGGGGAATTCCTCCTGCAGAGCTATTGAGTTCTCCCAGTGAGGGGTGCTGTCCCTGCTGGGAGAGCATAGTGATTATTGCCAGCGGCTATAGCAGCTAGCAATAATCGCATATACATTTCTGACATGTTGGTTGATCCCACAATCAGTCAGTCCACAGACGGTTCAAATCTTGGGCAGTCCCTGATGAAAATGGAGGAGATTCAAACGTATTATTGACAGCTTAAAGCTGTGTTCCAGCCGCCAAAAGTTTTTTTTTTTTTTTTTAAAAGTCAGCTGCTGCCTACACTGTAGCTGCTGACTTTTAATAAGGACACTTAGCTGTCCAGGGAGCCTGCGATGTCGGCCCCCCCGAGGCCGATCCGTCCATTCCAACTAATGGAAACCAGCAGTGGAGCCTTGTGGCTTCACTGCCCAATTCCTACTGCGCATGCACGAGTCGTGCGGCAATTTGTGAATGGCCAGCTTGTCTTCTGGGACACACACAGGTCCCAGAAGACAATGGGGGAGCTTGCCGACGAGGAGGATGTGACGTCATGGCCCGTGGCCAGGCTGGATCGTACACTCGGTACTTCCAAAAAGGTAAGAGAAAAAAAACAAAAAACATTTAAATATCCAAAAACTAGGTGTTGAGAGGTGGTCTTTCGTTTAAGACCACCTCTCAAAAATGGGTGGAACTCCGCTTTAAAGATTTCACCTACAGGAACTGGTTGGAATTTGCATATTAGAGGACCAAGATCTGGGGATCTCAGGTATGAAACAGGACAATGAAGGTGAAATGCAGGTACCAAACTACATGCTAGAGGCACTTTACCATGTTAGAGACGGCTTAGCATGCGCTTTAAGAGGAAACAGTAGCAGCTGGAGATAATCAGGTCACATATTGGATGATTCAAGACCTGTCATGATGGGCTCTGTGCTCACACCAGATGCTCTGAAAGAACTCTGGTCTAAAAAGATTTCCAAAGGCAGAACCATCCAGAACTAAGAGGATAACCATAACCTCCTCTCATTTTTCTCGCTTTCCAATAGTGGAAATAATATGCTAATTAGCTGAACTCCCAAATAGAACCATTTGTTATCTGTGTTTTTTCCTGCTTTAAAATGATTGGGGGACGACAGAAGCCATTCTATATGTGTCCCCTTTCCGACCATTGCATCATTTAAAAAAAAAAAAACAACAACAAAGGAAAGAAAGCTTCTATCTGTTCCTGAAAAAGTTGCCTTTTAATTCCTTATTCAGATCCTCAGATCCGCTGAGCTAAGACAAAGTCCTCCTAAAGTGATTGTAAATGCTCTTTGAAAAAAAAAAAAAATCAAACAGGTTTCTACTTATCTGCTATGTGCAATGGATCCTCCTCTTCTTGGGTCCCTCGCTGGTGCTCCTGGCTCCTCCCCTCTGCTGTGTGCCCCCCTAGAAAGCCACTTTCTATAGAGGCACTCATGCAGGCTCACTCACAAGCCTCACTGTCTGCGTCTATTGACACAGACAGCGGGACTCAGCCCTGCCCCCTCCCCCCTCCTTGTCACTAGTTTGCTTGACAGCAGGGGGAGCAGAATGTGCTGCAGATGGGCACAGCGTTGGATCAAATAAGGGCTCAGGTAAGTAATACCTGGGGGGGGGGGGAGGGTGGTTCTGATGCCTAAACATTTTTTATCCTAAGGCCCCTTTCACACTGAGGCATTTTTCAGGCGATTTAGCGCTAAAAATAGCGCTGTAAAAACGCCTGAAATAATCCTGCCCCAGCATTCTTAATGTGAAAGCCCTGAGGGCTTTCATACTGAGGCGTTGTGCTGGCTGTGCGTTGGAAAAAAATCCTGCAAACGGCTTTTTTGAAGCATCTTTGGGGGCTCATAAAATAGCGCTATAAAAACGCCTATCCCCATTGAAATGAATGAGTACCGCTGTAAAATCGCGGTAAAAATGCCCAGAAGCTGTGGGAAGGTCACATGACCGCAGTAGAGTGGAGGATTGTGGGATACCAAATAATCATTTTTACCGTAAAAACGCATAGGCGTTAGCGCTATTTTTAGCGCTAACGTGGTAAAAACGCTAATCGTTTTTAGCGCGTTATTGCAACGCCTCAGTGTGAAAGGGGCCTAATGCAAGGAATGCATTTTTTGCAATGTTTAGGCTTTCTATCCACTTTAAATGTTATAAATACGTATCTGATAGGGACCTTGCACAAAAAGTACTTTCTTCACAGGCAGATTCTTTTTTTGCACCGCAATTATGTTAAAGGTTACTTTCGTGGGGGGGGGGGGGGGGAATAATAATATAGCATATACAATTGTGACACAAGTCATATTGACATGGAATGTTATTAAAAATTACGTTTCCTTTTCAATCTGCAGAGCTGTAATTTTCTGTAAAATGCAATACAATATCTGGAGGCAGATAAAGTACAGAACACCTCCCAGAAATTTAATTTGCTGCTTGTGTGATTGGCTTACCGATTTTCCCAGAAGTCTACACTATAATACAAGTCAGATTTTGCACACCCCCTGCAACAAAAATGTAATTTTTGGTAAGATTCTCCCAAAGAGAAATCACGTCTACAAGGGATACAGATCCTGCCACTTCCCCATTAGAACCCTGCAGGTGCAGCAGCCCATTGATAATTATAAAACCACTCCCATACAGATTCTCTCTGTACATGGACACAGGCAGACAACTATTCCTTCAGAATACCAAAGACTAGGAATCTGCAACAAAGTTTGTTAAAATCCCTGCAATGTACATTGATTACCCAGAGGGGAAGGTTTTTTTCAATAAAAGTGGAGTTACTCTTTAAGTGGCTCATTTCCATGCAAGTAATGCTTGTTTGCAATGTTTTGCAGAAATAAATTGTTCAAAGGTGTAAGTAGTTTACTACCGTTTAAAACAAATGAGAGGTTGAACTTAATGGCTGATATACTGTATGGCCATAGCCCAACGATACATAATGTACAGCCCATTAGGGAGGACCTAAAGATTTGTATGTTAACTGTGATGCTATTTGGTACGGGCAGGGCCGCTGTTAGAAATTATGGGGCCCCGTACAGCCTACCTGACTGGGCCCCCTTCGACCACGCCTTGACCCCACCCCTGGCTCAAAACAAAAGGCAGGTTTGTTGCCGTTTACACATGCGTGCGGGGCCAACATGTGCGTTTGCAATTGCGCATAAGCATTTTGTTAAAAAAAAATTACATTGTATCTTTCATTTTTTTTGCTTTCACAAGGGATGAATAACATCCCTCGTGATAGCAGGGCCATGACAGGTCCTCTTTATGGAGAGATCTGGGGTCTTTTAGACCACATATCTGTCCTCCAAAGCATGTGATCAAACCAATATTGATTTTATCAGATGCTTGTTCAATGGCTTGTTTCCTTCCACTGGCGTCACACAGTGGGAGGAACGACATCCATCCCTCACTGTGTCCCAGGAACACTAATGCTACTGGTTGCCCCCTTCCACTGCAAGTAAAAGTAATCCAGGGGCTTCTTAGACACTAGGATTACTTTTACTTTGTGCAGAATCACTGGAGCTAAAAAATTCTATCTGATCTTTGCTGCAGTGATAACAGATATCACCCTTCCAATCCAGCGACGTGCTGGTGCGTCGCTGGACAGAAAGTGGTTTGTTTTTTTTTGGGGGGGGGGGGGGTAAAATGCATCTCCACTGCACATGTTTACTGCTCCCCCAACTGAAGTGTAAAGTAGCAGCTCATCAGCATTACAATAGTCATCACAGCACAGCCATAACAAAGTCAACAGCCATATGACAGAGAGCCATGATAGAGCCCCTACTTACTGTGCTGCCTGTGAAGACTGTTGTAATGCTAATAACCTGCTGTGTTGTGAGTTCTATTCTAAGGACACAGTGAGGATTCTATGCTTTATTCTTCACTCACTGTGTCCATTGCAGCCACGCTCTCCTTCCTGTTCCCTGTCAGCCTCCTCTCATCTCAGCACCTAAGAAAGGCCGGCGCCGGGAGGAGAATCCTAGTATAAGGCCGGGTTCACACCTATGCAAATTGGTTGCAGCTTACACCGCATCCAATTTGCATTTTATTAAAAAATACATTCTTTTCAATGAGGCTGGTTCACATATGTACGATGCATTCGCACTGCGCATTACCAAAAAAACGCGTGTGTCTTCTAGACATTGCGGTGCGGCTCAGGTGCGAATTCAGGTCCATTATGTTCTATGGGCACGCACCAGATTCACAGAAGTCTTCGGTACTGAACAGGACTTTTTTCAATGCTCACTACAATTCCCCCCCCCCTCTCCCAGGTCAACAAGTTTGCATGTTCCACCGCACACAAAACGCTGAACAGCTCTCTTATCTCCTTGCAGAGATAACAGAGCTGGAATTCGCACTGCACAAGTGTGAACCCAGCCTCAGTCTGCCGGCCGGGACTATATGAGTATTGGTCGGGCTGGATATACATCCGCACCCGAAAATTAAGAAATAGTCCCTCCTTTGTGCGCACCTGGGCCCCTCTGTTGACTGATGGGGCCCAGGAAAATGGTATTAGCCCGCTCCATAAAACAAGTAGGAGCGGGGGAGAAGTTTACCAAGCTCGATTTTTTTTTTATTTTTTTTTATGCAGCCATGAGCTGTAATGCTGGCCGGGCCCCGTACAACAGGGCCGGTTGTACTGCCCTATCAGCGGCCCTGGGTATGGGTATCTATTACATTTACAAGTGAAACTAGAAAAATTTGAATATCGTGCAAAAGTTCATTTATTTCACTAATGCAACTTAAAAGGTGAAACTAATATATGAGATAGACTCATTACATGCGAAGCAAGATAGTTCAAGCCGTGATTTGTCATAATTGTGACGATTATGGCTTACAGCTCATGAAAACCCCAAGTCCACAATCTCAGAAAATTATAATATTGTGAAAAGGTGTGTAGCGGGGTGTTCCATTTAAGGGGAGTGTCTGAGTGGTAATTAGGCTCAGACACACTGATTGTTAGGGTAATGAACCATTTCTGTTCATGGGAGATGGTATTGGTGTACAGTTCCCTGTGGCCTACAGGTGGCGCTGTCACCATGGGCCAGGGTTGAACCACCAATAGAGGGCTGCGCCTTTTGTGTCCCCTCTCGGCAGTAGTACGGCGGGGCGGGGAACCTGCTGTGCCTGTCGGGAGAGGGTATAAAAGGGGCGGACATCTTCCGTTCGAGGTCCACGCCCAGGCACCTTCAGCCTGGGTGTGTGTGGTTCGTCCACTCCCAGGCACCTTTGGCCTTGGGGTGAAGAGGGTCATCTCCGGGTGCCCTAGGCCTGGAGGTGGAGTTCCTGTTCCATCCCAGACACCTTCAGTCTGGGGTGAGGTACTATTTTGAAGGCCCGGGGCCCAGCAACCTTCGGCTGGGGTCCGCTAGGGATTGAGGACTCCCAGGGTGCCACCTTGCGAGGGGACCCGTATCTGGGATGAGGAGGCATCCCAGATACGGGTCCCCTCGCAACCCTTTCCGAAGACCTAGCGCAGAGTCGTGGTGATGGTGAGGGCCTCTGGTAACTCTCCGGAGGGATGTTTTCTCCTTGACATGGGCCAAATACTCCAAGAAGGAAGTTCACGTTCAGGTCAGTGGCAGTGACCCTACTCTTCAAGTCAGTGGCAGTGACTTCATAAGGCAAGGCCCTATTCACCCGGTCAGTGGCAGTGACCCTACGCTTCAAGTCAGTGGCAGTGACTTTATTCACCCGGTCTGTGGCAGAGACCAACCTCACGGTCTGTGGCAGAGATCGTGCGCCAAAGCTGTTTGAGAAACCTAAACAGTCTAAAGAGTTAAGCTACGTTTGTGCCTGGACCTCCTCCACACCTAAGCTGTCCTGTGTCTTCGCTCCAACCTGTCTGCTATCAAAGAGGCTGTTTATTATCCTGTGAGAAATAAATATTGAGTTGGACTTTCAGCTAGTGTGGACATTCACATTCCTGGGGAAAACGAGGACTTGCATCTATCTAAGGTAGAGGTGAGATCATTCTTGGGAGGACTTTGACTCCGGCCGCAGACCAGGTCCTAAACTAACACTCTTTACTCAGGAGGGTACAGGCTTGTGGTGCGGTGTGCCTCTCTCTGCCTGCGAGGAGCCGAAGTTAATGCAGGCTGGGGAGAGGTGGGTGCGCTACAGGTGCAATATTCTAGGCTCAAAGTGTGCCACTCTATATCTTCTCACCCAAATAAATACAATTTATGCATATGGATACTATCACCCTACTGTGCTTCATATTTCTTTTATACTTAAAAGTCTATCTTTGTAAATCTCCCCGATGTATGGACAGCTTTCTAGAGAAGCATAAACGGAGGAGAGGAATAGATCATCAAAGTAATTAGGAAAAGCCTGTACAAGGGGAGATAACCAGGTCAGAAGTGGGATGATTCAACACCTGTCATAATAAACTCTACCTCCGCACTGGATGCTTTTAATTAATGACCCTCATCCCTGATTGTCTGATATGACACTCTGCCAAAATCTCAGGGTCAGAAGTTCTCAGCGCTGCTCACTAACCCACTTATAGGGATGAAATATATTTGAAAAGTTACTCTGGGTGATTCAGAATCCAAGCAAAGTGACATACAGTAAATACAAGTACTGGGTTTATGTAAGGCTATAGCTGCCAACATCCCTATTCCACATTTTCTACCTCCCAGGGGACTTCACATGGCAAAACAGCAAAATATAGAAAGTCCAATGTGATAGGATATCCTGTCCTCCTATACAAAATTGTTTCACAATGTATTTTATCACATACAAAATAGAATACATTACATAAAAAATCTTTTTTAAATAAATATATATGTACCAGTTTATTAAATGTTTACTTTTTTATACTTTATAGGCTATACAAGTTGCTGTCTTCTTGAGCTGACTTTAGGAAAATCTGCAGTCCCCTGAGTGTGCACACATTGTCACTGATGACCTTTGAGGATTTGTGGCCCAAGAGATGTGGTGTTTGCTTTTAACCTTTTGGCTGAGATTTTTTATGGTAACATATCCAACTTGTAAGTGTGATGATCAATGAAGGAGACATATCAATAACACTGTTGTGAATATACTGTATATGAGTATTCATGATATGCTGAATATCTCTTTGTAGATTAGCAAACCCTTCCCTGAAGAAGATTTGTAAAATGAATTGGTTAGGTTGTTAGCATTTCCGCCTAGTAGCACTAGGGTTGCCAGTTTAAATCCCAACCATGACACTACCTGCCTGGGGTTCGCATGTTCTCCCTGTGCGTTTTTTTTTATAACCTAACCCTGCTTCAAACTTCTCCACAACTTTATCCCTGACCTGTCTGGTGTATTCCTTGGTCTTCATGATGCTGTTTGTTCACTAAGGTTCTCTAACAAACCTCTGGGGGCTTCACGGAACAGCTGTATTTATACTCAGATTAAATTACACACAGGTGGACTATATTTACTAATTAGATGACTTCTGAAGGCAATTGGTTCCACTAAATTTTAGTTAGGGGTATCAGAGTAGAGGGCTGAATAAAAATGCATGCCATACTTTTCACATATTTATTTGTAAAAAATGTTGAAAACCATTTATCATTTTCCTTCCACTTCAGAATTATGTGCCACTTTGTGTTGGTCTATCACATAAAATCCCAATAAAATACATTTACGTTTTTGGTTGCAAAATGACAAAATATAGAAAATTTCAAGGGGTATACTTTTTCAAGGCACTGTATGAATGTGAGTTAGGGACCTTAGACTATAAGCTCATTGAGGGGGCATGGACTGATGTGAATGTACAATATACAGTGGGTATAGAAAATATTCACCCCCCCCCCTTTAAAATAATCAAATTTTGTTGCTTTGCAGCCTGAAATGAAGACAGACACCGTTTTTTTTTTTTTTTATCCAGCTGTATTTACTGAATTTTTAACATCCAAGTGAAAGATATAACACCAACATGTCAGAAAAAAATCAAAACCAGAAACACTGAGTTGAAAAAAGGATCAACCCCCCCCCCCCCCCTCTCTTATGTCAGTATTTTATTGGACAAATATTGCAGTCTAGTTGTGCAAAGTTAGTAGAGACATCCCAACAGACTAAAGGCTGGAATTAAAGCAAAAGGTGGTTCAACAAAATACTGACATAAGGGGGTGATCCCTTTTCCAACTCAGTGATTTTTTTTCTGATATTTTGGTGTTCTCTTTCACTTTGATGTTATAAGTTGCACTAGTAAATACAGCTGGATAAAACAAAAACTGTGCCTGTCTTCATTTCAGGCTGCAAAGCAACTAAATGTGATTTTTTTTTTTAAAGGGGGATAATTCTTTTCTATACGAACTGTATATGTTTAAAGTGCGGCGTAAATTGATGACCCTATATAAGTACCTGGGGAAAAAAAGAAATAATTGAATCGTGTCAAGCCCTATACACACGGCCGGGAATCCCGCCAGGAAAAAAACATTGTGTAGCGGACGCCCTCTCCCCAGTCCCCTCTATTAAAGTTCAACTCGCACTGTCTCTGGTCTAGGGGTATGATAGGGGAGGGAGAGGATGAGCTACGCCAGGCTTCCACCACAGGTGTGATGTGGTATCAGCAATGTCTCTGTTGTCTTTACCTTCGGGTCTGTGCTGTGCATCTGGATCCTCCCTCCAAGAGTCTCCACGAACCTCGCCTGCCAGAAATTGAGCCCCATACCATTAAAGTCCAACACACTTTTATTATAGAACATAACATGGACTCCATTAGCTACAGAACAGAAAAGGAGGTGTGGGTGCGAATAGGCCCAGACACAAATTCGATCCTCCACTCTCCTCCTAGAGAGTGGGCTATGGTCTCCGCACGAGGGAAAGTTTCCTTCCGGACGGTCTCCGACAAGAGACTCACCCGTCACCGGCAGTCTGCTGCACCGAGTCTTCAGATGAGGAGCTCCTCCCGGTCCATTACGCCCACCTCGGATTCAGGCATCCATCCCCCGAGTGCCTTAGGATCCTTCCCTCGCGGAACTCAGTGTTGGGCACTGAGCTCCGGACCTCCGTCCAAGTACCTCACCCCAGGCTAAAGGTGCCTGAGGTGGAACACGATCTTCGGTGGTCCTCTAGGCCTAGGCCGCCTAGAGGACGAACACGAACCACCGTCCGCAGGCTGAAGGTGCCTGGGACTAAGACCCCGTGACCAAGATGGCCGGCCCCCTTTATACCCCCTCCCCAGCAAGCACGGCGGGTTTCCCGCCCCACCATACCGCTGCCGAGAGAGGACAAAAAGGAGGCTCAGCACACAGCGATGTCCTTCCGTCAGTCCATGGTGACAGCGCCACCCGGTGGGCCGCCGGGAACACACCACTGATGTCACTGAAAAATTCAAAAATTACCTCGGGAAAGTAAGTACCCGCTACAATTGGTTTTCCTGACGGGATTCCTGGCAAGCTTTTCTTGCTCGCCGAGTGTACACACGGCACATTCAAAAGAACCGCCGTTCTTTTGAATGGCAAGAAGGCAGTGACGTCATCGACTACGATGAGCATGCGCTCGTCACATTCGATGCCGTCGCTGCCATCTTGCTTCACCCTACACTACCCTTGTAAGCTACCGCGCATGCGTCGAAGTCTCATCGAGCATGCACAGGTTTACCTGTGAGCATACACACGCACGGTTTTCTCGTCGGGATTCTCGTAAATAAAGAGCAGGTTCTCTATTTTTCTCATCGAGATTCCCGGCAGTTTTCCCGACGAGAAACCATACACACGGCCGGTTTTCTCGGGGAAAAAGCTCTCCCAGCAGTTTTCTTGCCGAGAAAACCGGCCGTGTGTACGAGGCTTTAGAGTTTTCTGACTGGGGAACATCCTGTGAAGAAATGTATTCATGGGTTTATTGTGATCTATTCACACCAGTAACATATGGGTTTTACGCGTTTATAAAAAAATGTATTACGGTATATACTTGAGTATAAGCCGAGTTTTTCAGCACATTTTTTTGTGCTGAAAATGCCCCCCTCGGCTTATACTCGAGTCACCTTTTTGCGCCTGATCTCCCAGACTTTGGGGACCCGATACAAATTTTGGGGACCCGGTACCGGCCGGTCGTAGGTCCCCTGGACCCGAAACTTGGCACACATGTAGCCCCATATCTTCTCTATGAGTGTGCAAATTTTTTCGTCTACAGAACCTACAGCCGGGGAGCACCGATTTTTCAAAGTCGGGCACCCCTTCCATAGACTCCCATGTTAAACGTCAGTCTAGTCATGGACACAGTGAGGCATGGGCACAGTGAGGCATGGACATGGACACAGTGAGACATGCAGATGGACACCCTAGGCTTATACTCAAGTCAATACGTTTTCCCAGTTTTTTGTGGTAAAATTAGGTGCCTCGGCTTATATTCGGGTCGGCTTATACTCAAGTATATACGGTACTCTGCCAAGAGTGTGATTTTTATGTAAATTTGTTTTAATATTGCATGTAATAAAATACATTGTACTTTTTTATTTTCATATTGTGGTGTTTTGCCATCTAAAGTTCCATAGGAGGTTACAATTGGTAGGAAAGTGACATAATGCATAAGCAGCAGCTCCCTGAGAACGCTGCACTAAGGCACTCCACCCATACGAGGCACGAGGCAGTGCACACAGCACATTGTATGCTGAATACCTGCACTGGACTCGCTGAAACTCCTCTTGCATAGATATTGTGTCAGGGCTGCCCGCTGCAGACCATGCCATTTGCCAGCAGTGTGTACCCAGCATGCAAGCGCTGACAGCTCACATGATGAGTGGGGAAAGGTCATTCTGGAACAGAAAACACGCTCTCCGTCTCTCCACCTCCTTATCAAATATTCTGTCCAATCTGTGTGCCCTGGGTGTTTGTGCGGGTGCCATGGAGACTGAGGGCAGATATTGCGCGGGAAATTCCCCTCACTCTGCGGATGTTGGCCCCAGGCTTGTGCAGGGAGGGGAGGGGTGGGGTGGGGTGGGGGGAGTCGAGGGGTGTGGGTTGGGGGGGGGGCTTTCTGCCTGGCTGAATTGTGGCTGCATGCCTCTTTCGCTAACATCATTCTGAAGGGAAGCAAAATAAATAGATTGGGATAACACGGTAGCTATTGCAAAGTTAGCGACCTGCAATGCCGCAAGAATCATAGAAAGAGCATGGTCTGCACTCTCCTGTGTCCGTACGTCTGTCTGCAACTTCTGCAGTCTGTTTACGGGCGCTGTTCTATGCCACTCCTTGTGTCTGTCAGTCTATTCAACTGTATACAAATTGAGTCTCTGTCTCTAAGCAGCTCTCCGTCTTTACCCTCTCCTTCTGATAAACATATGAAAGCATTTGCAGAGAATGCTTCTGAGCGCACAGTTTAGGATGGTTTAGACATCACTCAATGTACCGTCCCATCCTGACCTGACCGCTGGACAATATTATAATACAATTCTATTACAGGCAGACTGGAAGCCGTATTACACCAAATCTCCACATACAGTATATTTTATATCTCCAAACATAACCTGACCAGAATACAAATTTATGACACACACTTAACACTACTGCTATAAACATAAAGCTGAACTCCAGCCAAATAATAATAATAATAATAATAATAAAAAGAATAATTTAATGCAATTGCATAATCCTTTAATGGGGAATTCTACTCGCCTTAATTTAGTTAAAGTGGAAGTAAACCCATTGATTTAACAGTTTAAAAAAACAGTTAAATTCCCGGCATGCCGGAAATGCTAACTGCCACATTGGTTGTACTCTCAACCAAACTGTCAAACCATCCAATGGCTGGTGTCATAACTGGTCACATGTGCAGCATCACAGCAGTTGAAGATTAAACAGAGGTCAAGATGGCAGCTTCCTTGGCTGAAAACGATAGGAGGGTTTACTTCCACTTTAAATAATGTAACTAAAACCGCTACACAAACCATTTTTTTTAATTTTTTATTTAACCTTATTTTTTCAGATTATCATTTTATTGAGTATTTTATCTTTACACAAGTTCCACTCACAGCACATATATATCATATTTCCATATACTTTTATACTTTTATTGTTAATTCATAGCTCAGATTCCTTCTTTAAGACTACTCATCTAGACTAGATAATAAAGGGAAAAACAAGAGGAGAAAAAAGAAAAAGAAAAAAACAAACATATAGTTGGGTATTTTTTACCTATTCTTCCATGTAGCTTTTTTGTGCACACAAAATTTAACCATTAATAATTACCTTTCCGTGTCAATCTGAAGCTGCTGCAAATTTTCAAAACTGTTAGAAAAAAAAAAAAAAATCACAGCCATATGCATTACAATATGTTGCTGATATAGGATACAAACGCCCTGAGTAACCTCTATCACCGCTGCGCCAAAGAATAAACAATAAAATAAAAATAAAGCTGCCGCTTAATGTGTAAATCTTGAAAGCAGAAGAATCTTAACCCAAAACACCTAAATGAGATAAGACAATAGCAGCGCTACAAAATGGTGCTTAAAATATAATAAACAATAACATATAAACTCAATAACACCATGTGATAAGTAAAATAAAGTCCATAATGTGATGAAACTGATAGAGAAAATTCTGATGAAAAATATCTTGATTCTGTGTAACTTCCACCACACCACCGTGCTGTGAAACCTCCCCTCTGAAAAACGCACTCACCAAATAGATTTGCCTTTCACTCTCGTGTTAGGCTGAATCGCTTGTGTATGATCCCATATATGGAAATAAGACTCGCTGCTGGATTACCGTGATGATTCTCAGATTTTCACATGAAAACAAAAAGTGCTCCAGTAGTGTAAAATTGTATCACCAGTTTAATAAAAAAAAAACACAATCACACTTCATTCATTGAACTCACATGTGAACCATTAAAAACCAGCATTAAAAAATCCACAGCAAACTTCAAATGTTAAATTGGCTTTGCAGTGCTAGGGGGCCACGGCGGGCCTGAGGTGCGTGCTTGATGGAAATAAACTCACGACACTCCAGATTCCCGGCTTCCAGTAAGTGATCTTAAACAGCAGCGGTGTCTCTAGTCAGTGAAGCTGTAGCCACGTTCCCGACATGTTTCGCAAAAATGCTTAATCATGGGCTTTAATGCTGGTTTTTAATGGTTCACATGTGAGTTCAATGAATGAAGTGTGATTGTGTTTTTTTTAATTAAACTGGTGATACAATTTTACACTATTGGAGCACTTCTTTTTGTTTTCATGTGAAAATCTGAGAATCATCACGGTAATCACGGTAATCCAGCAGAGTCGTATTTCCATTTATGGGATCATACACAAGCGATTCAGCCTAACACGAGAGTGAAAGGCAAATCTATTTGGTGAGTGCGTTTTTTCTGAGGGGAGGTTTCACAGCACGGTGGTGTGGTGGAAGTTACACAGAATCAAGATATTTTTAATCAATATTTTCTCTATCAGTTTCATCACATTATGGACTTTATTTCACTTATCACATGGTGTTATTGAGTTTATATGTTATTGTTTATTATATTTTTAGCACCATTTTGTAGCGCTGCTATTGTCATATGCATTACAATGTTCAGAAAGAGAAATTTGGTAAGGGGGACTTTAAATGAGGCCAATCACTATATAGAGTAAGCACAGTATTACTTATATGAGTTTATTACATAATATCCAACAAATAGATATTTTTTTTTTTTTTTTTTTGAGCTTTGAATGAGAGATGTATACAAAAAAGCAATCATTGCAAAGAACACTTTATAGTACCTTGTGAGATCATATAAAGCATACTCAATGACAAGTGCATACACAAAATCACAAAAAACGCAAGGCATGCTAAAAACCACATATACATATTGACCCCATGGTACTTTGGCATATCATGGGGTGAAGATAATTCCTACATAACATAGGCCACTGGTAGGGCTGGATGGTATTTTAAGTCTTGAATGGAACAATGTAAAAGACATATAAAATCATCTGTATGGACATCATGCATCTATGTAGGTCCGACGCGTTTCGTTGGGGTATACCAACTCTTCAGGGGCCAATGCAATGGTGATCTATAAAGAGACATAACCATATGGTATAATGTTGTAGCTAAAGAATAGGGGTAAGTGATGGGTGTAAGGGACAGAATGGACATCCCTATAAATACTCACGTCAACTTTATAGATGTGAACAGAGGATCGGAGGTGCTCGAGATTTTTGGCATGGGAGCTGAGGTAGAGACACGTGGACAACCTAGGAGCACTGTGGATTCTTCATTGTTGATTGTAATGACTGCTTTATGGTATAAATCTCTCATTCAAAGCCCAAAAAAAAACTATTTGTTGGATTTTATGTAATAAACTCAAGTAATACTGTGCTTACTCTATACTGTATAGTGATTGGCCTCATTTAAAGTCCCCCTGACCAAATTTCTCTTTCTGTCTAAATTTGGGATGGAGGCCAATTACTGATGGTGCCACGGACCACATCATTTTTTTTTCTCTCTGCATTACAATGTTGGTGTAAAGAATGCTTTTTACTCTTTCGTCCATGGACCGACACAGCTTCTCTATTGACAAAGTGGGTATTATCCGTTAATTAGGAGTGACTAGGCAGAAAAACTTGTAAAAAGTGTTGCATCACACCTTCTACAGTACCGCCCAGGGGGCGGACCCTCTGGGTATACCCTCTCAGTCTGCATCTTCGCAGATCAGTTTTTTTCTGTCTAGCAAGGAGTAGGACATGGCTCCCTTCGGGCCCATTGGTCCGGGGAAAAAAGATATATATATATATATATATATTTTTATTTTTTTATTTTTTTTGCTACATTTGTTGTTTCCTGCGATCTTCGATCAACTGCCGACTGGGTGACAGGCTGGATCCTCGATCCTTGTAGTCTCCCCAGTTTCGGCCATCGAGCGTGTGCCGACCCTACCTACGCGCTGGGTTTTCCACGACATGCCCGTCGCTCCACGGGTGGCCGGTGAGCTTACGCTCCAGGGCCTGCATCGGACCGCTCAGCTTCGGCTGACCTTACGGCCGAGTCGCAGCAGCCTGGCCTGTGAGCTTACGCTCCAAGGCTTGCATCGGACCGCTCAGCTTCGGCTGACCTTACGGCCGAGTCGCAGCAGCCTGTCCGGTGAGCGTCATGCTCCAGGGCATACATATGATCGTCCCTTCTGGGTCCAATCACAGCATGCCTGGCCAACAGTCACCTTCCGTGCGCGGACGATGATCTGTTTGGAATGTCTTCCAGCAGAATACATGCAGGATAGGTAAGTAAAACTCCCCTGCCTCGGCTGGGTGATTTAGCTGGACATTCCTGGAGAGATCAAGTAAGTGGTTGTGGCCCCTTTCTTCCCTCTCTCCCTGCCTTTCCCTCCTCCCTGGGCTTCTAGCTAAAGGTTGCTGGGTGCTGGGGGTCACCTAGGGGGTCCCACTGGAGCGGGGCTGGCTGTAACTAACATTTAAAAGAAATGTCATTTTTTCTTACCTGTGTTTGTGTCCTTCCTCCTCCATGCTGTCGGCGGCCATTTTGAGGTGGTCCATGCCAAGTTTGGCCTCTTGTGACTGCCCGGCGGCCATCTTCCTGTGGTTCAGCCACACCCACTGGCCCCTATCAGCTGATCGGCGGCCATGTTTGTCCACCCTGTATGCAGATATTGCCGTTCGGCGGCCATCTTTTTGTGGGCTATGGCTGCTTGACCTCTATCTTCTGTCGGCGGCCATTTTCTTAGAGCCCACATTATCTTCCATACAGACGTTTTTGGCAACCATTTTTCGAGAGCCTCCGGCCTCTAGGGTGCATTACACTGGCGCGAAAATTCACACAGGAAGTGCTGATAAAAGAAGCAGACTGACACAGCAGCAGGGGGACAGCATCACAGGCGCAGCATAGCAGTACCTATCCAGGGTGGTGAGTCCTCTGGGTGACCCGGCCTCTCTGCAGCACAGGAGGGTGGCCTATTGATATCTTGCCTGGAGCCCTGTGAGTGTCAGCGTGTGGTCAGCATGGCATCTGAGCCAGATGTCTTCTCCCCTGAAACACCAGATTTAGCAGCTGGTGCCCCTGAGGTGTCTATGAACGCTATGACTGCAATCCTAGAGGCGTTTGCTGCCAGGGTGGAAGCAGCACACGGGAATACAGGGGGTAGTAAACGCCCCATCCCCTGCAAGCTTCTGGGGATAATTCTGGTGCAGAACCAGGTCCAGCTACGGCTCGGGGCCCAGATTCTGATGCATCAGAGACTGCAGACCGTGACCGGACAGTGAGAATGACTCAAAGTCCAGGTCAGTACGCGAGACGGCTTTGGTATCTGACCTTATTACTGCAGTGCGGGATATGCTAAAATTGGAAAATACTGCAGAAGCAGCAGAGACTCCGGTCCACTTGGGTTTCATAGACCTGCCCGCACTGCTAAGGTGTTTCCTTGTGTGTCTTTTGATAAACTCTTATACAACGAATGGGAGAACCCACTGAGGGTCTTTACAGCCCCAAAGAGGTTTGCGGTACGGTACCCCTTTTGAGGAGAGTTTTCTGAAGAAATGGACCTCTCCCCCTTATAGTGGACCCTCCGGTGTCCAGACTTAATAGAGCCACCACAATTCCTGTAGAAGGGGCTCCTGTTTTCTAGGACCCTGTGGATAAGAAGGCTGAAGCACTCGCTTGCTACCTATACTCAGTGGTAGGCTCGGCAGTACGCCCGGCATTGGCGGGGGCCCTAGTGTCTCACAGACTTACTGAATGGGCAAGATTGCTACTCCAGGGGTTAAGCAGCGAGATGCTCCTCCTGATGAGATAACATTGGCCGACCTGTTGGTCCAGGGCCTTAGGTTTGTCTGCGAGTCAGACATGAATACTATTCCCCTGCTGTCTAAAACTTTGGTTTATGCAGTAGCAATACGCCGCCTGATCTGGCTAAAAGGCTGGTCTGCGGACCAGACTTCCAAGAAAGCCCTGTTGGATCTGCCTTTTAAGGGCGACAGACTTTTTGGGGTTTCTCTGGATGACATCATCAAGGATGCCACAGGAAGTAAAAGCACTTTGCTTCCCCAAATTAGCAATGGTAAGGGGCCACGCCAAGGGCAAGGGCCCTCCTTTACTGCACACAAGTGTTTTTTTCGTCCCCCTAGGGTGACAGGGAAAAGACCCCAGGCCGATAAAGCGCCTGCCCAAGGACAAAAGCGTCCCTGGTCCCGCATACCCAATAAGCCTGCGGACAAATTTGCGTCCGCATGAAGGTCCACCCCCACCCAGCTCTCGGGTGGGGAGACGTCTTCGCAAATTCGCGACTCAGTGGACAGCACTAATCTCCGACAGGTGGGTTTGCGAAGTAATCTCCTCAGGCTACAAGATAGAGTTTCTCTCTTGTCCACCGGACAGATTCAACACCTCCAATCTCCAGCTACTACCGACCCGTCGGGAGGCCCTGTATGGGGCGGTCCAGGGTCTACTGGAACGCGGGGTAGTTATTCCAGTTCCAGAACTGGAACGGGGTTTTTACTCAAATCTGTTCATTGTGCCGAAGAAGGAGGGGGTTCGTCCAAGCTTGGATCTCAGAGCCCTCAATTGCTTTGTGAAGGTACAAAGTTTTCGGATGGAGTCGGTTCGATCTGTAGTCACGGCTCTCCATCCGGGGGACTTTCTGGCCTCCTTGGACATCAAGGACGCATACCTGCATGTCCCCATATACTCCAGACACCAGAGGTTTCTGCGATTTGCTATCGGGAAGGACCACTACCAGTTTGTGGCCCTCCCGTTGGGCCTTGCCTCAGCACCCAGGACATTCACCAAGGTGCTCGCTCCGATTCTGGCACTTCTAAGACAGCGGGGTATCGCTATCACAGGCTACTTATACGACCTTCTGCTGAAGGCCCCTTCAAGCTCAGAATTAGAGGTAAGCATGTCCATTACCTGTCAGACTCTTCGAGACTGTGGTTGGATACTAAACACGCAAAAGTCAGTATTGGTGCCCACTCAACGCCTAGGGTACCTGGGGTTGATTCTGGATTCTTCAGAGGCAAAGGTATTCCTCCCTGTGGAGAAGTTGCAGACCCTCCGGGCTGCAGTACGGCAGCTGACTTCCAGGAATTGGTCGTCACTCCGTTTTTTGCATGCGAGTGTTGGGCCTCAGGGTAGCCTCCTTCGAGGCGGTCCCATATGCTCAATACCACACTCGAGTGTTACAGAAGGAAGTTCTGTCCAGATGGAACAGATGTCCATCATCTCTGGATTATCAAATCCGAGTGAGCCACATAGTCAGGAGATCCCTGGTATGGTGGCTGACAGCACCGGCTCTAATGGCCGGGAAGTCATTTCTTCCGGTTTACTGGATAGTGATCACGACGGACGCCAGCCTTACAGGTTGGGGGGAGTCTGGGGTGTCCAGTCGGCGCAGGGTCGCTGGACCCCAGAGGAAGCCCTCCTGCCGATCAATGTCCTGGAGATCCGGGCGATCAAGCTGTGCCTCTTTAAATGGTCTCAGAGACTGCAAGGGCGTCCAGTCAGGATCCAGTCAGACAACGCCACAGCAGTGGCATATGTCAATAATCAAGGAGGAACAAGAAGCTCAGCTGCAGCATCGGAGATCGCTCGCATCCTGAAGTGGGCAGAGAGGAGCGTACCGGCACTGTGGGCCGTGTACATTCCGGGTGTGGAAAACTGGCAGGCGGACTACCTGAGCCGCCAGATGCTGGACCAGGGAGAATGGTCCTTACACCCGGAGGTGTTCCAACTCCTCTGCCAAAGATGGGGCACACCAGACGTAGATCTTCTGGCTTCCTGACTCAATCGGAAGGTATTGAGATTTGTGGCCCGGTCAAGAGACCCATGGGCAGACGCAACGGACGCGTTGGTAGCATCGTGGGGTCAGTATCGGCTAATCTATGCCTTCCCTCCCTTAAGGCTTCTTCCTCTTCTGCTCCGCAGAGTGGAGGCAGAGGGAATTCCAATGATCCTAATCGCTCCAGATTGGCCTCAGCGTCCTTGGTACGACGATCTAGTACGTCTGGTAGCAGACGTCCCCTGGCGCCTACCACTACGGAAGGACCTGCTATCGCAAGGTCCCATATTCCATCCTGCTTTACAGTCATTGGCTTTAACGGCATGGCTGTTGAGAACCAGGTACTGAGAGACCGGGGCCTGTCAGACTCAGTAATCTCTACTATGAGAAGTGCTTGAAAACCGTCCTCTAGGAAGGTCTATCACCGCACTTGGAGGGCCTACATCTCCAGGTGTGAGGAAATGAAATGGCATCCGCGTACCTATTTGGTTTCCAGAATCCTGCTGTTTTTACAGCATGGGGTGGACCAAGGGCTTGCCCTAAGTACGATTTAAGGGACAGATATCTGCCCTGGCTGTCTTTTTTCAGCGACCCCTGGCGACTCACTCTCTCGTGAGTACATTTGTGCAGGGGGTCCGACAGGTGGCCCCTCCGGTCCGTCCCCCGTTACCTCCGTGGGACTTGAACCTGGTCCTCTCGGTGCTTCAGAAGGCACCGTTTGAGAATATTAGAGATATTCCCCTGTTGACACTTTCTCAGAAAGTGGTCTTTTTGGTGGCTGTTACGTCAGTTAGACGAGTCTCTGAGCTGGCAGCCTTGTCCTGCAAGGCTCCCTATTTGATTTTCCACAAGGATAAGGTGGTGCTGCTGCCGCAGCCTTCCTTTCTTCCGAAAGTCGTTTCGGCTTTTCATCTCAACGAAGACATTGTACTTCCATCCTTGTGTCCTCAGCCGTCGAATCCTAAGGAGTCGGCGTTGCATTCCTTGGATGTTGTCCGAGCTTTGAGAGTATACCTATCTGCTACTTCCCTGTTCCGGAAGTCAGACTCACTCTTTGTTTCGGTGGCTGGTCCCAAGAAGGGCCAAGCAGTCTCATCGGCCACCATCTCTAGGTGGATCCGACAGATAGTAATCCAGGCTTACGCCTTAAAGGGTCAGGCGCCCCCCTTTCCTGTCACGGCGCATTCGACCACGGCAATAGGTGCCTCTTGGGCTTTCCGACATCAAGCGTCTGTTTCCCAATTATGTAAAGCGGCGACTTGGTCGTCCGCTCACACTTTCACAAAATTCTACAAAATTGATGTAGGTGCATCTTCGGATGCCTCTTTTGGCCGCAAGGTTTTGCAAGCGGCTGTTTAGAGTTGCAACTCCTCCGTTGGAGGAGTGCTGTTTTGTGTTTGGGGTGAAGTTTATTTTTATGCTGTTACCACCCCTCGTTTTTTCTCTGACACTGCTTTGGGACGTCCCACTTTGTCAATAGAGAAGCTGTGTCGGTCCATGGACGAAAGAGTAAATAGGATTTTTTACTCACCGTAAAATCCTTTTCTCTGAGTCCATGGACCGACACAGCACCCACCCCTCCTTTTTAAGTTTGTACTGCTTTTTGACAAACTGATCTGCGAAGATGCAGACTGAGAGGGTATACCCAGAGGGTCCGCCCCCTGGGCGGTACTGTAGAAGGTGTGATGCAACACTTTTTACAAGTTTTTCTGCCTAGTCACTCCTAATTAACGGATAATACCCACTTTGTCAATAGAGAAGCTGTGTCGGTCCATGGACTCAGAGAAAAGGATTTTACGGTGAGTAAAAAATCCTATTTTTTCCCCCTTTAAACAGTAACTTTTAGGGCTGTTACTGATTAAAATTTTCGTGTTCGATTAATCGATTTTTTTTAAATTGATTAATTGACTAATTTCGATTAAATATAACGCATGTACGGTTTTTACATTTTTCCACATCTCCCCCCCCCCCCCCATACCGTAATGTCCACATCTCCAACTTCCGCTCTGTCCGGAATAGACAGCAGGCAGACCCGTCCGCAGAGTAGACAGCACAAGCAGGCGGGTGATGATGACGTCAGCGCGCTGCTACTTGGCCACCGCCGGGTGGACCAAGATGGCCACCGCTCCGGAGCTAGGCCGAAGCCGCGGCCTCTCCTATGGGCGAGACCGCGGAGCTCACTCCGCGGATCGTCCTCGATCAAAATTATTTTGATCGATCAAAGAAATTAACGATTAATCGACCAATTAATCGTTAATTTCCGCAGCCCTAGTAATTTTATTGATAAAAGTACAAAAAAGCAGTCATAATACAGACATTAAGTACAGGGTGATGGCAAATGATTACAACAGAAGTATAAAACGGGGTTTTGTTGATCCTCGAAATTACCACGAGTAACAAGGCAGATTTAAAGTATTGTGAGAGAAACTGTGCATGAAAAATTTAACAAAAAAGCGCTGTCAGCATTGAGATGTACATCATTGGACAATAAGTGACTACAGCTACACTACAGCGACTTGGGATCCGACTTGTCAGACCTCAAGTTGCCCCAAGTCGCTGGACATAAGAAATTCCATAGAAGCGAATGAGAGCTGTCTTAATACACACTACTTAATTCGCTCCGACTTCAGAAAAGGTTCCTGTACTACTTCAAGGCGACTTCTAGGCAACTTGTACCCATAGATTTCAATGGAAGTTTCCTCCAAGTCAGATTTCCATCTTAATTGAAGCGACTTTACAGGAAAATAAATTAGTTTACTCAGGCAAACCCCTCCCTCCCACAGTGCTGATTATTCTGTGATTGGCCACAGCCAAATTCGCCTGTTCTGGCGACTTTGATCCACTGAAGTCTATGGAACCAAAAAACAGAAAAAAGTCCCTGGCCCTTTCTAGAAAATGCACAGTTGTGAACTACATCCATAGGAAACCATGTTAAATGGACTGTAGTGTGTTTCTGCAAAACTAAAAATGCACTAAAAAATGCATAGGTGTAAACCAGGGCTTACAGAGATGCAGACACTGCAACTTTCCACATTAGAACACTGAGGCCTGGTTCACACACAGCATTTTCAGTTTTGCAGAAATACACTACAGTCCATTTAACATGGTTTCCTATGGGTCACGTTCACATCTGTGCATTTTATGGAAAGGGCCAGGGACTTTTTTTCTGGCTTTTGATTCCATAGACTTCGATGGATCAAAAACGTGTATTGAAAAACGCAAAATGCACCTGGAATATGCAAACTGCAACCTGCATAGGTGGGAACCAGGCCTAAAAGTTCACCAAATAGTTATAATAAATATTATTATTATAGAGGATTTATATAGCACCAACAGTCTGCGCAGCAATTTACAACATGGGGGCAGACAGTACCGTTACAATACAATTTAATACAGGAGGAATCAGAGCGCAAAGAGCCGTCCCTGTTGGGAGAACACAGTGGTTAGCTGCTAGCGGCTATAGCCGCTGGCAATAATTGCATGCTAAAAATCCGACATGCTGGTTGTACCCATGTTGATCGATGGATTGGTTTGGGCACAATCAACCTGCCCATAGATGGATCAAATCTCGGGCGGTCCCTGCTGAACTGTCCGAGATTCGATCCATCTATTCCTTATACATTTTAAAGTGGTTGTAAACCCTGTTACACCACTTTTACCTACAGGTAAGCCTATAATAAGGCTTATCTGTAGGTACAGTGAATATCTCCTAAACCTGCACAGTTTAGGAGATATTTACTGTATCCGCATGTGCCGACGTCACCAGCACATGTGCACTGTAGAAACGGCCCGCTCCTTCAGGAGCCGTGCCCTTTCTTGAGGAGCCGTGCCGTGACCGGTGGCTTCCTCGCTTATGCGCGGGAGTGACGTCATACCGGCTCCGGCCAATCACAGCTTCTGGCGGCTTCCATGCACATGCACGGGAGTGACGTCATCCCGGCTCCCGCCAATCACAGCTTCTGGCGGCTTATATGCGCATGCACGGGAGTGACGTCATCCCGGCTCTGGACAATCTGCAAAATAACTCCGGGAGACATGTCACCGGTCACAGCGGAGTGCAGGGACCGCTGCCAGCTTCGATTTAAGGTAAGTATTTCATAATGAGCTAGTATGCAATGCATACTAGCTCATTATGCCTTTTGTCTTGCAGGGTTTTACAACCACTTTAACATCTTAAGCAGGCCATAGATTGTGATTTTTCCATTGGTTGCAGGAAAGAAAATCACTCGATTCCCCCATCAACACAGTCAGTGTTGATAAGGGAATCCCTCCCACTGAGTTTTTGTGTTCTCCAAGAAGGGGGTCGAGCCTTCTGGGAGAACACAATGGCTATAGCCGCTGGCAACAATGGGACGGTAGAAATCTGAAATGCTGGTTGTACCCAAGACAATCGATGGATCGACTTGGGTGCAACCAGCCTGCCCATAATTGAATTAGATCTCGGCTTATCCCTGCTGAACAGGCCAAGATTTTACCATCTATGTCCGGCTTTAGTCTGTCTTTCAGACAAGATCTACCCAAACAACATGGACTCCTCCTGAATTCTTAACAATGTCACTGCAGCTGTCAGCATGACATTTTTTCCATTAAGCGTGGGTGAAATCTTCCTTACAAAGTGAACACAAATATTGTCCTTTTTTCTGGACAAGTATATTTACAAAACAGTCCAATGACCTACAGACATTTGAATGTCTGGACTTGACGAGTCAAAACATATGCAAGTTCTTCGTAAAAACCACACCTAAAACAAAGGGCATGTACAGTCATTTCATTATGGTTCTAGAATTTTGAGAGAGCATGACAAAGATAGAGAAAGAACGGGGAAAATGGGGAAGGATGGTGGGGGTCAATATAAAAACAATACAGAATTACTATCAATATTATGTGTACACATAAAGCGAAGGCGCCACATCGTAAAGGCGTATGTAAACGTCTATTGGAGAAAAAATATACAAGTCAAATTCTAACTTAGCCCAAATCAACTATTACCCTTATTCTAACGTCGCGTACACACGGTCGGAATTTACGAGGAAAAAAATCAGACGGAATTTTTTCATCGGATATTCCGACTGTGTGTATGCCCCATTGGACTTTTTCCGTCGGAAATTCCGACGGAGTTAGAAAGAGAACATAGAAATTTTTTCCATTGGAAAAAAAGAGAACATCGGAAATTCCGTTCGTCTGTATGGAACTCCGACGGAGAAAAAAACACGCATGCTCAGAATCAAGTCGACGCATGCTTGGAAGCATTGAACTTCTTAATTTTTCTCGGCTCGTCATAGTGTTGTACGTCATCGCGTTCTTGGCGGTCGGAATTTGGTTTGACAGTGTGTATGCAAGACAGCTTGAACGGAATTCCGTCGGAAAAACCCGTCAGAGTTTACTCCGTCGGAAAATCTGACCGTGTGTACCAGGCATAAACTATTCTATCCACCTTGTAAAAGTGTGTATACTTACTTATTCTAAAGCCGTTCCGGTCTGGTCACATGATCAGGTCCCAGCGCCAGCTTTAGTGTAGAGGAGAGGCAACAACGTCACCTATAGGCTTACTATGGGGCAGCCATTGTTGGCTTTCCCCTTCTCTACACTGAAGCTAGCGCTGGGGTCTAATAATGTGACCTGACCGATTCAGTTTCAGAATAGGTAAGTATAGACATCTATTCTTTTACAGGCTAGATAAAATAGGGGGTGAGTAGATTTAGGCTTAGTTAGAATTTGACTGGAATTCCACTTTAAAACAAGTTTCACAACATATTGGAAAGGTTGGTAACTACCCAACGTGCATCCCATCTCAGAGTCTGTTCATGGGCATAATACTGTTGGATGGACTGTGCACCTAATAATGAACTTCAATAGCCATTTCACTACAGACGAATGTGTGAGCGTGGGCCTGTTATTGCTGGTTCTTGCCTGTGAACCTAATTATTAAGGGGAATAATAATTTACTGCCTGTATAGAATATTGTACATCAAACTTTTTACGTTAAATCTCAAATGCCATTGTGCCATTTTTGTGGGCTAACAGTCAGTTTGCCCTTGTTTGGAGAATTCAGAAGGACACCCGATGCAATAAATGACAATCTGGTGCCACCAAAAATGACCTTGCACCCCACGTAGGATGCTGAACCAGAGATGGATATCTTTGCACAATATGCCAGATGTACAAGTTGTGCTTTAAGGCTAAATTCACCTTTCCAGGCAAAATTTCTAATTTCATAATAAATAGAAGCCTTTTCTAATGTATTTTCTGCCCAAGCCATCCCAACGTGCTTAACTCCTTCCTTCCTAGGCCATGGCAGCTTTGAATTGGCACATCTATTTTCAAAATGTAAAAAAAAATCCATCTGAAACCCTGACTACCTGTAGCATCATGTGACCATCCAGAAAACTTCATATCCCATCATATACTGCCTTAATTATTCACAAATTAGGGAGTGTTTTACCACTCTGGACCACACCTCCCTCATTACTATAGCACCTTTTTTCCACCCACTCTCCAACTTCTTTCTTTTAAGGTAGCCATAGATTGCACAATCTACTTTAGAACAACCAACAACCATGTAGTGCAAGCACCTGATTGATTGGATACAAATTGAATGGACTGTTGGTCCTCCTATTACTTACTTTTGATAAAATTAAAGGAGATTGTACAATCAGATTGCATAGTATATAGCCAACTTTGTTCAAGTACAGTAGATGGAGTGGGTTGAGCTGTCATTGTTCTTGTAATCCAGCTCCAGTTCGGGGGGGGGGGGGGATATAGAAACAACATTGTCACTTTAAGTCCCCACTTACACCTAGCGTAGTGGGAGTGCACATTTTTTGGTGTGTTTTTCCTGCGGCATGCATAGTGCAACCTGTTGATTTTTTGCACGGCAAAGTAGCTGATGGAGCATTTTGGCGCATTGCAATTCACACGTTTTTTTTTTTGTTTTGTTTTTTAAGCAAAACAAACTCTTTATTGTATAAAGAGGAAGCATACAGGTAATAGTGCATCAGGCATCATACTTAAAAATTACACATTGACAGTGTCATACAGAGCAGGAGACATTGAAAATCTGCATTGCTTGTTGTACCAAGAAGAAAATACAAGATAATGGTAGACATAAATGATAATAAACAAAGGGATGCGTCAGAGACCTCTGTATATGTAGATGGACCAAGTATATCCATGTAGAAACCTTGATGCAGGGTGTGCATGGGAAAGCATAAAATACATACATAGCGAGCTTCACAGGTTGGTTCATTCCTCGTCTGCACAAGTAGTGGCATTCTCCAGCCATCTGTCCCAAATTTTGTGGTATTTGTTGGGACAGCCTCTGTGAACATATAATATTTTTTTGTAAGTAAGGGTGACATTAACCGCCCCCAAATCTATTGCTGAACAGTTGGAGGTGACTCCCTGATCCAGGTCCTTGGGATAAGCATACTGGCCATAAACAATGACTCTTGTAAGAAACGGGGAGGAGGCCCAGGAGGCATTGCTTGGGGCAGAGGGTAAGAGGGGAGCCCATTTGGTCGTGTAGAAACTTGACCACCTGTGTCCAGTACCCTTAGATGGAGGGGCATAGCAAATTGTAAAATGTGCCTCTAGACCTGCTACACCTGGGGCAGACTGGATTGTAATTAGGCCGATATTTGGAGAGGCAGGTAGGTGTTAAATAGGACCTGTGTAAAATGTATAAATGTGTAAGGTGATCAGAAAGTTTGGGAGATACAATTTTACAGACGTCCAAAGCCTCTTCCCAATCCTCATTCGTTATTTTGCCTACATCCACCACCCACTGGGTTTCAATTGGTAAGCCAAGGCTGTGGCAGCAGGCAGCATTAGATGGTTGTAGAACGTAGAAATACGTTTATTAGGGTCTTGGCCTGTAATTACCTCTACTAAATATAGGGGTTCAAGGCTGGGGAAGGAGTCCTGAAATTGAGTGTTGAGTGCATGGTGGAGTTGAAGATAACTGAAAAACATATGATTGGGTAATCCAAACACAGCCTTTATTGCTTGAAACTATTTAACCCTGCCACTGGATAGGACATGTGAGAGATATACGACCCTGCTGTCAATCCAGAGTTCATGGTCTGGTATTAATAGTAACTTGTGCAGTTGCGGATTGTCCCACAGAGGCGTATGATCACGAAATAGGGGAGCTTTCGCATAGTGCAAAGCCATCTGCCAAATTTTGCAGGGGTAGTATAACATGCTTCCTCTGTGGCCCAGAAGGGACATTGCGTGTATACCACAAAAAGAATAATGAGGGGATTAACTGCTGGATGAGAGATGTGAGGGCACACTGGGATGGTATACTCTGTCTTCTTTGTTAAAATAAAAAAACTGGAGTTGAGATCCAACATAATACAGAGCAAGGTCTGGTTGGGCAGTACCACCCAGATTTGTAGGGCACTTCAGAGTCCGCCAGGATAACTTGTGACGTGAGGCACCCCAAATAAATGTGTTTAGTATGGATTCCATAGACTTAAAAATGTGAGGTGAAATGTAAAGGGGAGCGTGCCAAAAAATTTAAAGGAGTTTGGGAAGTAGTATCAATTTCACTAGGTTGATACGTCCCATAACTCAGAGAGGAAGTTCGAATGTTAAGGCTAATGTAGTCCATCAAGGAATGGGATACTTGAATACCTAGATACCTGATCTGACTCGCTCTTACTAAGGGGAGGGCGGCCTGTTCGGCTGTGGGGGCACCTATATCCAAAGGCAGAATTTGGGATTTAGCCCAGTTAATCTGCAAGCCTGAGAATGTGGCTGGCAGTGACAGGCCTGAATCTTCTAAATATAGAAGCCTGTCATCCACATATAAACGAATAGTTTCAATTATCTGACTCGGCAGAGGCCTCCAATGTCCGGATGTGCTCTGATAGCAATGGCGAGGGGTTCTACGGTCAATGCATAGAGCAATGGGGCAACCTTGGCGGGTGCCTTGTGAGAGAGGAAAAGGGTTGGAGACCCTAACTGTTAACTTGGATCCGGGCCGTACGGGCTTGATATAAAAGTTGGAGCCATTTGGAGCCAAATCTGCGGAGGCATTCCCATAAGTATTTCCACTCCACAGAATTGAATGCCTTGGCGGCATCTAAACTGACCACTACCCTGGAGCCTTTGACATTGTGAGTGGATTGGAGATTCATGGAAAGACGTCTAAGATTAAAAGCGGTGTTGAGAATTTTTACGTCCAATTGCAGGACAAATATGGGTCGATAGGATTCAGGGAGTAAAAGGGTCTTTTACACGTTTAGGTATTAAAACTATAAGAGCTTCTCCTACAGTGGCAGGTGAGGTAGCTGAGTCATATATATATATGGGCATATAAATCTTTTAATTTGGGGGCAAAGACCCCCCTAAACTGGTTATGGAATTCTAAGGGAAGCCCATTCGATCCTGGCGCTTGGAAGGCGGAAGATGTGCCATTGTCTACTCTATACTGTCAATGGTATTTGGGGCCTCCAGTAAGCTAACCTGGTCATATCAGAGCATTTGTTATAAAGCATATACTTTCTGATTATTGTGATTTTATGTTTATGTTACATAATGTTTACTTATTATCTTTTTGTCTGTTTATACATATGTAGCGGGTATGTACTTTCCCGGGTGTAATTTAAACCTGGCAGAGACACCAGTGATGTGTAATTCCCTGCAGCCCAGCAGGTGGCGCTGTCGCCATGGGCTGGGGGTTGAGCCATTGCTGTGTGGCGGCCCTCCTTTTTGTCCTCTCTCGGCAGCGGTATGGTGGGGCGGGGAAACCCGCCGTGCTTGCTGGGAGAGGGTATAAAGGGCCGGCCATCTTTGTCACGGGGTCGAGTCCCAGGCACTTTCAGCCTGTGGGCGGTGGTTCGTGTCGGTCCTCTAGGCGGCCTAGGCCTAGAGGACAGCCGGAGGTCGTGTTCCATCCCAGGCACCTTTAGCCTGGGGTGAGGTACTCGGATGGAGGTCTGGAGCTCAGTGCTTAACACTGAGTTCCGCGAGGAAAGGAGGTCCTAGGGAACCCAGGGATTGGGAACCCAAATCCGGAAGGCGTAATGGACCGGAGGGAGCTCCTCACTTGAAGGCCGGGTGCAGCAGATTGCCAGTGACAGGTGAGCCTGAAATTCCCCCCTCGTTCGGAGACCACAACCCACTTTCAGGAAGGGAAGTGGAGGGTTCATTGTGTCTGGGCCTACTCGCATCCACACCCCCCTTTTCTGTTCTGTTCTCCAAGGGAGTTCAACTGATTGTGCTCATTCAAGAAGAATAAAGGAGTGTTGGACTTTAATGGTGTGGGGCTTTTTCCTGACAGACATTGTTCAAGGTAATCTCAGTGGAGGCTCTAGGTGCACAGCACTGACTCAAAGGTAAAACAAGAACTTTGCTCACACCGCACTGACACCTGTGGTGAAGGCCAGGCGTGGTGTACCCGCTCCCTCCCCTCTAAGGTACCCCTAGACGAGAGACAGACGAGCTGAAGTAAAGAGGGGAGTGAGGAGGGCGCTACACATATTTGATAGATTTATATGCTCCTGAAGAAGCGTATCTTTACGCGCAACATGTAAAGCGAACCTTTCTTGCACTTGGATTCACACTTTGATTCAACCACTCCATGCTTACATTCCCATCTGGTTAATGTCATTGGAAATCTAACCATTGTACCACTGGGTTTAGTAATACAATTGTGTATTTTGGAAGTGTTATTAGAACTTGTGTGTGGGTCATTTAACAATATTGATACAATTTTTATATGTATAATCATTTTAATATTTTCTTACAATAAAAAACCTTAATTATTTTACATGGTTTACCCGTGTGCCTTTAAAGTCCACTCTCTTAGTCTTTAGCTAGTATACATAACCTGAGAAAGAGTCAGTGTGGGAAATGTAACAGTTTTCAGGAATGCAGACAGTTCACCATGAGAATGATGAGCAGCGGAGGAGTATAGATCGGAGTAGAAGGCTCTAAACTTATTGGCCACCAGGTCAGTTGAAGGGTAACTACCACAGGGGGCTTATGGTCAAGGTGGGCCATATTGGCGAGAAGCTTGCCAGTCCTTTACCGTGTTCAAATATGCGTTGTTTGGCTTTCTCAAAGTAAAGTTGGTTAATAAGCCTAGTCTGCATTCTTACAAGGGAGGCACTGGCTGTGGAGGGGTCAGTCTGAAAGACTTGCTCCAAGGACTTTAAGTTGTCTTCCGCTTGCTGGAGCACCAATTTAGATGAGGCCTTGTGTCTAGTGATATGGGCAGATAAAATCATATGGGTATTCAATTTAAACGCCTCCTACACTACTCCTATGGGGGCTGTATCACTGTTAGTTCGGAAATAAAAATCCCATTCCTTTTGTAGCTTCCCCATTTCAGTGAGGGTGGAGAGCCAGAAAGGATTCCATTTCCAAGTATGGGTTGAGGGGGGAGCAAGTAGCCATATGCCGTATTGTGGCTCAGTATGGGAATGATCAGATAATGCATGGGCATTGAATCCTACGTCAATTAAATTAGGCATAAGGGGAGGCATAATGAAAATTTAGTCAATACGAGACATGGTAAAATGTGGGGGGAGGGGGGTAAAGCAAGAGTTGCTTTTAGGAGGTGGGGTGCCTGTTCCTCCAGCTATCAGTTAGGGCAAACTCTGAAAAATAAATTTTCCAAACCTGGTGATGTGGGGCTGTGTGGAAGTGGGGGCATTGGGGCTTATTTTATCCAGACTAGGGTTTATAACCAAATTAAAATCCCCAACCAGATGGCGGGGACCGTAGGGTGCTGAGCCATGAAAGCAATACCATCTTGCAATGCAGCAAATTGAAACAGTGGAGTGGATGTAGAATGCTTAGAGTAAGAGTTACATAACACTAACAATAGCAGGTAAAAAGAGGAACCGACCCTGAGAGTCCGACTGCAATGTGAGAAGCTGAAATTGTACCGTTTGGGCTAATAGTATGGCCACACCACGAGAGTTGGAGGTGTAAGGGGCTTGATATAACCAACCAAACAAATGTTTTTTAAGAGCCATTTGAACTTGTTCCATGACATGAGTTTCTACTAGAATGGATATATCCGCCTTTAGAGACTTCAGATAGTATAGTACAACAATTTGCTTAGGCTTCGCACACAGACCTCTGACATTCCATGTCACAAGCTTAGAGAGGCCATGATAGAGCCGAGGGTGTAAGAGGATGTGGTCAGACTGTCATGGGTCAGTTGGTGGCAGGGCACGCCACCAAGGCAATAGAGATATGGTACATGTCTACCCACATATGTAAGATCTGGTACAGCATCAAAACCACAATATACGAGCATAATATCGCCAAAGGGCGATGGACATCCTGTATACATAGTCTATATATGGCGTTAATATATTGCTTTCCTAGCCTGAAAAAAATACAACCTGCAAGAACATATAAACCATGATGAGAAAAATAAAAAAAGTGAGTACTTAACAGCACTGGACCAGCATAACACAACAAACACACTGCTGCCCACTGTGGCCAGGAGTGCAGACGCTGGCCAGGGAAACTTGACATGGGTAACCAACAAAAAAACAGACCTGAGCGGGGTCATAGTCAGCAGCGGATGAGACGATTGAGTCTTTATCAAAGTTTTGTGGTAAAGGAATAGGGGGACAAATGAGGGCGCAATGCGGGGGAGAATGCATGAGACAGGGTCAGTTCTGCCTGGTAATATTAGCAGGCAAGGGTAGCTGGAGTAGAATAGGTTTGAGTGGAGGGGAAGAACATGGGCGATGCCCAACTCATGGTTCTCAGGGAGTAGGTTCTCCGCCGAAAGAGACAGCATGATATGTCATGCAAAATTGGTGGAGTGGAGCCGAGCGATGGGATCCACAGGCAGGTGCAGGGCCAGCTGCATCTTATCACTCCAGCCAGGAGAGAACCGAATCTAGGTCTTCAAAGAAATGTACCCTGCCGTCTCTTACCACAAGGAGCCTGGCAGGGAAGAGCATTGCGTAGATCATATGGTGGATCCAAAGCTACCGCTTTGCCTCTGTGAACTGCTCCCGTTTCTTCTGTACCTCAGCAGAGAAGTCTGGAAAGACCGCCACATGCACATTGCCAAAAGGGATGTTGCCTTTTTCATGGGTAAAGCCTCGTACACACGGGCGGGAATCCCGTAAAAAAAAAAAATCGGTTTTCTCTGCAGGATTTCTGGCAAGCTCGTCTTGCCAAGCCCTGTGTACACACGCGCCATTCAAAAGAACCGCCGTTCTTTTGAATGGCAAGAATGTGTGACGTCATCGACTACGATGAGCTGGCGCTCGTCACATTCGATGCCGTCGCCGCCATCTTGCTACACCCTACACTACCCTTGTATGCTACTGCGCATGCGTCAAAGTCTCATTGAGCATGTCCAGGTTTACCATGGACAGGTAAGCATACACACTCACGGCTTTCTCGTCGGGAAACAGGCTGACGAGAATCCCAACGAGAAAATAGAGAGCAGGTTCTCTATTTTTCTCGTCAAGATTCCTGGCAGTTTTCCCGACAAGAAACCATACACACGACCGGTTTTCTCCGCAAAAATCTCTCCCAGCAGTTTTCTTGCCAAGAAAACCGGTCGTGTGTATGGGGCTTTAGCCTTAGGATGGTGTCTTGATCCCTATAATAAAGAAATATAGCGATAAATGTGCGCAGGAGAGCTCCGCTTGGCGGGGGTCTTGTGGCCAGGTGATGAGCACGCTCCACCATGAACGTAGTGGAGAAGGCCTCCTGACCCAAAGTTTTAATCAGCAGGGTTTCCAGGAAGGTTGGTGGATCAGAGCCCTCGGCTCTTTCAGGCAGAACCACAAAACAGAGGTTGCATCTCTGAAGCCGGTTTTCCATATCATCTTACTTCTGTAGTATAGAATTGAGTTGGTGTTGGTGTTGCAGCCTTAGTTTCTTGCAATGGCGGCAGGTCATCCTCCACGTGGCTGATGCATATGATTGGGTAATCCAAACACAGCCTTTATTGCTTGAAACTATTTAACCCTGCCACTGGATAGGACATGTGAGAGATATACGACCCTGCTGTCAATCCAGAGTTCATGGTCTGGTATTAATAGTAACTTGTGCAGTTGCGGATTGTCCCACAGAGGCGTATGATCACGAAATAGGGGAGCTTTCGCATAGTGCAAAGCCATCTGCCAAATTTTGCAGGGGTAGTATAACATGCTTCCTCTGTGGCCCAGAAGGGACATTGCGTGTATACCACAAAAAGAATAATGAGGGGATTAACTGCTGGATGAGAGATGTGAGGGCACACTGGGATGGTATACTCTGTCTTCTTTGTTAAAATAAAAAAACTGGAGTTGAGATCCAACATAATACAGAGCAAGGTCTGGTTGGGCAGTACCACCCAGATTTGTAGGGCACTTCAGAGTCCGCCAGGATAACTTGTGACGTGAGGCACCCCAAATAAATGTGTTTAGTATGGATTCCATAGACTTAAAAATGTGAGGTGAAATGTAAAGGGGAGCGTGGCAAAAAATTTAAAGGAGTTTGGGAAGTAGTATCAATTTCACTAGGTTGATACGTCCCATAACTCAGAGAGGAAGTTCGAATGTTAAGGCTAATGTAGTCCATCAAGGAATGGGATACTTGAATACCTAGATACCTGATCTGACTCGCTCTTACTAAGGGGAGGGCGGCCTGTTCGGCTGTGGGGGCACCTATATCCAAAGGCAGAATTTGGGATTTAGCCCAGTTAATCTGCAAGCCTGAGAATGTGGCTGGCAGTGACAGGCCTGAATCTTCTAAATATAGAAGCCTGTCATCCACATATAAACGAATAGTTTCAATTATCTGACTCGGCAGAGGCCTCCAATGTCCGGATGTGCTCTGATAGCAATGGCGAGGGGTTCTACGGTCAATGCATAGAGCAATGGGGCAACCTTGGCGGGTGCCTTGTGAGAGAGGAAAAGGGTTGGAGACCCTAACTGTTAACTTGGATCCGGGCCGTACGGGCTTGATATAAAAGTTGGAGCCATTTGGAGCCAAATCTGCGGAGGCATTCCCATAAGTATTTCCACTCCACAGAATTGAATGCCTTGGCGGCATCTAAACTGACCACTACCCTGGAGCCTTTGACATTGTGAGTGGATTGGAGATTCATGGAAAGACGTCTAAGATTAAAAGCGGTGTTGAGAATTTTTACGTCCAATTGCAGGACAAATATGGGTCGATAGGATTCAGGGAGTAAAAGGGTCTTTTACACGTTTAGGTATTAAAACTATAAGAGCTTCTCCTACAGTGGCAGGTGAGGTAGCTGAGTCATATATATATATGGGCATATAAATCTTTTAATTTGGGGGCAAAGACCCCCCTAAACTGGTTATGGAATTCTAAGGGAAGCCCATTCGATCCTGGCGCTTGGAAGGCGGAAGATGTGCCATTGTCTACTCTATACTGTCTATGGTATTTGGGGCCTCCAGTAAGCTAACCTGGTCATATCAGAGCATTTGTTATAAAGCATATACTTTCTGATTATTGTGATTTTATGTTTATGTTACATAATGTTTACTTATTATCTTTTTGTCTGTTTATACATATGTAGCGGGTATGTACTTTCCCGGGTGTAATTTAAACCTGGCAGAGACACCAGTGATGTGTAATTCCCTGCAGCCCAGCAGGTGGCGCTGTCGCCATGGGCTGGGCGTTGAGCCATTGCTGTGTGGCGGCCCTCCTTTTTGTCCTCTCTCGGCAGCGGTATGGTGGGGCGGGGAAACCCGCCGTGCTTGCTGGGAGAGGGTATAAAGGGCCGGCCATCTTTGTCACGGGGTCGAGTCCCAGGCACTTTCAGCCTGTGGGCGGTGGTTCGTGTCGGTCCTCTAGGCGGCCTAGGCCTAGAGGACAGCCGGAGGTCGTGTTCCATCCCAGGCACCTTTAGCCTGGGGTGAGGTACTCGGATGGAGGTCTGGAGCTCAGTGCTTAACACTGAGTTCCGCGAGGGAAGGAGGTCCTAGGGAACCCAGGGATTGGGAACCCAAATCCGGAAGGCGTAATGGACCGGAGGGAGCTCCTCACTTGAAGGCCGGGTGCAGCAGATTGCCAGTGACAGGTGAGCCTCCCACCGGAGACCGCCTGGAAGGAAATTCCCCCCTCGTTCGGAGACCACAACCCACTTTCAGGAAGGGAAGTGGAGGGTTCATTGTGTCTGGGCCTACTCGCATCCACACCCCCCTTTTCTGTTCTGTTCTCCAAGGGAGTTCAACTGATTGTGCTCATTCAAGAAGAATAAAGGAGTGTTGGACTTTAATGGTGTGGGGCTTTTTCCTGACAGACATTGTTCAAGGTAATCTCAGTGGAGGCTCTAGGTGCACAGCACTGACTCAAAGGTAAAACAAGAACTTTGCTCACACCGCACTGACACCTGTGGTGAAGGCCAGGCGTGGTGTACCCGCTCCCTCCCCTCTAAGGTACCCCTAGACGAGAGACAGACGAGCTGAAGTAAAGAGGGGAGTGAGGAGGGCGCTACACATATTTGATAGATTTATATGCTCCTGAAGAAGCGTATCTTTACGCGCAACATGTAAAGCGAACCTTTCTTGCACTTGGATTCACACTTTGATTCAACCACTCCATGCTTACATTCCCATCTGGTTAATGTCATTGGAAATCTAACCATTGTACCACTGGGTTTAGTAATACAATTGTGTATTTTGGAAGTGTTATTAGAACTTGTGTGTGGGTCATTTAACAATATTGATACAATTTTTATATGTATAATCATTTTAATATTTTCTTACAATAAAAAACCTTAATTATTTTACATGGTTTACCCGTGTGCCTTTAAAGTCCACTCTCTTAGTCTTTAGCTAGTATACATAACCTGAGAAAGAGTCAGTGTGGGAAATGTAACAGTTTTCAGGAATGCAGACAGTTCACCATGAGAATGATGAGCAGCGGAGGAGTATAGATCGGAGTAGAAGGCTCTAAACTTATTGGCCACCAGGTCAGTTGAAGGGTAACTACCACAGGGGGCTTATGGTCAAGGTGGGCCATATTGGCGAGAAGCTTGCCAGTCCTTTACCGTGTTCAAATATGCGTTGTTTGGCTTTCTCAAAGTAAAGTTGGTTAATAAGCCTAGTCTGCATTCTTACAAGGGAGGCACTGGCTGTGGAGGGGTCAGTCTGAAAGACTTGCTCCAAGGACTTTAAGTTGTCTTCCGCTTGCTGGAGCACCAATTTAGATGAGGCCTTGTGTCTAGTGATATGGGCAGATAAAATCATATGGGTATTCAATTTAAACGCCTCCTACACTACTCCTATGGGGGCTGTATCACTGTTAGTTCGGAAATAAAAATCCCATTCCTTTTGTAGCTTCCCCATTTCAGTGAGGGTGGAGAGCCAGAAAGGATTCCATTCCCAAGTATGGGTTGAGGGGGGAGCAAGTAGCCATATGCCGTATTGTGGCTCAGTATGGGAATGATCAGATAATGCATGGGCACTGAATCCTACGTCAATTAAATTAGGCATAAGGGGAGGCATAATGAAAATTTAGTCAATACGAGACATGGTAAAATGTGGGGGGAGGGGGGTAAAGCAAGAGTTGCTTTTAGGAGGTGGGGTGCCTGTTCCTCCAGCTATCAGTTAGGGCAAACTCTGAAAAATAAATTTTCCAAACCTGGTGATGTGGGGCTGTGTGGAAGTGGGGGCATTGGGGCTTATTTTATCCAGACTAGGGTTTATAACCAAATTAAAATCCCCAACCAGATGGCGGGGACCGTAGGGTGCTGAGCCATGAAAGCAATACCATCTTGCAATGCAGCAAATTGAAACAGTGGAGTGGATGTAGAATGCTTAGAGTAAGAGTTACATAACACTAACAATAGCAGGTAAAAAGAGGAACCGACCCTGAGAGTCCGACTGCAATGTGAGAAGCTGAAATTGTACCGTTTGGGCTAATAGTATGGCCACACCACGAGAGTTGGAGGTGTAA
This sequence comes from Rana muscosa, assembly GCA_029206835.1. Classification (NCBI taxonomy): domain Eukaryota; kingdom Metazoa; phylum Chordata; class Amphibia; order Anura; family Ranidae; genus Rana; species Rana muscosa. The sequence continues at coordinate 75,796,297 of CM055125.1, forward strand.
GGGGCTTGATATAACCAACCAAACAAATGTTTTTTAAGAGCCATTTGAACTTGTTCCATGACATGAGTTTCTACTAGAATGGATATATCCGCCTTTAGAGACTTCAGATAGTATAGTACAACAATTTGCTTAGGCTTCGCACACAGACCTCTGACATTCCATGTCACAAGCTTAGAGAGGCCATGATAGAGCCGAGGGTGTAAGAGGATGTGGTCAGACTGTCATGGGTCAGTTGGTGGCAGGGCACGCCACCAAGGCAATAGAGATATGGTACATGTCTACCCACATATGTAAGATCTGGTACAGCATCAAAACCACAATATACGAGCATAATATCGCCAAAGGGCGATGGACATCCTGTATACATAGTCTATATATGGCGTTAATATATTGCTTTCCTAGCCTGAAAAAAATACAACCTGCAAGAACATATAAACCATGATGAGAAAAATAAAAAAAGTGAGTACTTAACAGCACTGGACCAGCATAACACAACAAACACACTGCTGCCCACTGTGGCCAGGAGTGCAGACGCTGGCCAGGGAAACTTGACATGGGTAACCAACAAAAAAACAGACCTGAGCGGGGTCATAGTCAGCAGCGGATGAGACGATTGAGTCTTTATCAAAGTTTTGTGGTAAAGGAATAGGGGGACAAATGAGGGCGCAATGCGGGGGAGAATGCATGAGACAGGGTCAGTTCTGCCTGGTAATATTAGCAGGCAAGGGTAGCTGGAGTAGAATAGGTTTGAGTGGAGGGGAAGAACATGGGCGATGCCCAACTCATGGTTCTCAGGGAGTAGGTTCTCCGCCGAAAGAGACAGCATGATATGTCATGCAAAATTGGTGGAGTGGAGCCGAGCGATGGGATCCACAGGCAGGTGCAGGGCCAGCTGCATCTTATCACTCCAGCCAGGAGAGAACCGAATCTAGGTCTTCAAAGAAATGTACCCTGCCGTCTCTTACCACAAGGAGCCTGGCAGGGAAGAGCATTGCGTAGATCATATGGTGGATCCAAAGCTACCGCTTTGCCTCTGTGAACTGCTCCCGTTTCTTCTGTACCTCAGCAGAGAAGTCTGGAAAGACCGCCACATGCACATTGCCAAAAGGGATGTTGCCTTTTTCATGGGTAAAGCCTCGTACACACGGGCGGGAATCCCGTAAAAAAAAAAAAAATCGGTTTTCTCTGCAGGATTTCTGGCAAGCTCGTCTTGCCAAGCCCTGTGTACACACGCGCCATTCAAAAGAACCGCCGTTCTTTTGAATGGCAAGAATGCGTGACGTCATCGACTACGATGAGCTGGCGCTCGTCACATTCGATGCCGTCGCCGCCATCTTGCTACACCCTACACTACCCTTGTATGCTACTGCGCATGCGTCAAAGTCTCATTGAGCATGTCCAGGTTTACCATGGACAGGTAAGCATACACACTCACGGCTTTCTCGTCGGGAAACAGGCTGACGAGAATCCCAACGAGAAAATAGAGAGCAGGTTCTCTATTTTTCTCGTCAAGATTCCTGGCAGTTTTCCCGACAAGAAACCATACACACGACCGGTTTTCTCCGCAAAAATCTCTCCCAGCAGTTTTCTTGCCAAGAAAACCGGTCGTGTGTATGGGGCTTTAGCCTTAGGATGGTGTCTTGATCCCTATAATAAAGAAATATAGCGATAAATGTGCGCAGGAGAGCTCCGCTTGGCGGGGGTCTTGTGGCCAGGTGATGAGCACGCTCCACCATGAACGTAGTGGAGAAGGCCTCCTGACCCAAAGTTTTAATCAGCAGGGTTTCCAGGAAGGTTGGTGGATCAGAGCCCTCGGCTCTTTCAGGCAGAACCACAAAACAGAGGTTGCATCTCTGAAGCCGGTTTTCCATATCATCTTACTTCTGTAGTATAGAATTGAGTTGGTGTTGCAGCCTTTCTGTAGTTTCTTGCAATGGCGGCAGGTCATCCTCCACGTGGCTGATGCAGCGCTCCGTTTCGGATACCCACTACAGCAATTTATGGAAGTCTTGCCGTATCAAAGAGATATCGACTTTAACCTCCTCTATCTTGGAGGTGAGTGTTGTTTGGCAGTTAGAGATTGTCTCCAGCTCCTTGGCAGTATCTCCTGCAGCAGGTGCAGGCTCCAGGAGCAGCGCCATCTTCCCCCACTGAGTCTCTCTCCTCGTGGTGGAATCTGTCCAGCTTAGCCACACAGTGCCGGAACACTTCTTAGGGGAGACATGGCTGGGCGAGAAGAGGGGTTGCACCGCTGGCAAAATGCAGGTGATAAAGAGGAAGGATATTCCTGAGGATTACTAAAACAGGATACTGCTCAAGCAAAGCTCTCAGTCTGCACACCCTACGCCATGCAGCTCCACCCCCCCCCAATTTGCACAGTTTTTACCTCGTGTTCTGCCATGTTTGTCGCACATTTTTGTATGCAGCAAAATGCACGTTCACTTCCACTTTTAGGGTGCCGTTAACAATGACACCGCAAGTGTAAAACCAGTTTTTCATGTGTTCCAGGAATGCGCAAATGTGCATGGAGCCTCAGTGTAAAACCATCCTTGTATTTAACAATGCACCCCACACACACATTTTGAGTGCAATTTTCCCTCACCTACCATTTGACGTGGCCACTTCAGAGCTGTACACAGGCAGCCAATAGAGATGTATGCAGATGCACCGGCTGCACGGATACAGTCACATGTCAAAATTTGAGGACACAGAGAATGGGCCCCAAATCAGCTAATCAATGCACATGAGCTAAACGTGTGTGCAAGGGGCCTAAAGCCAGTCATCACAGCAAAAATTGTAATGAGGAATCCAGGGGAAAGTGATCAGGAAATCTCTCTCTCTCTCTCTGTGTGTTGTCTCTCCTCTCTATTTGTTGATTTGCGCACTCCCCTTCCCCCCCCCCCCATGGGCATAAACTAGTTTATTGCAGGTGTAGATAGGTGGCCATATGCTATACAATCCCTGTACACTCTCCTTTAGGCCCCTTTCACACGGGCTGTTCGATCAGGTCCGCCTGTCAGTTTACAGGCAGACCTGACCCTGCATTGTCCTCTATGGAGTGGCGGATGTCAGAGCCGCACATGTCCACTGACACCCGCCTCCATCTGATCCGATCCTGTCCGCCAATAAAGAAGAACTCCAGGCAAAATTTTCATTTTCCCATGCAGTGGGGTTCGCACTGTATGGGGTAACTGCTCATTTTTGCCTAGGGCAGGGGTCCCCAAACTACAGCCTGAGGGCCGGATGTGGCCCTTTGCTTGCTTTTATCCAGCCCTTGGGGCATTATTCCCTCGCTGTCCGCAACGACGGGGCATATTTCCTACCACTGACATCAACAATAAGGCACTATTCTTCCCACGAATACCAACGATGGGACTCTATTTCTTGCACTAATACCAATGATGGGGCACTATTCCTCCCACTGACAACAACGATGGGGCACTAGACATCCACCTAATACCAAAGATAAGGCATTGCTTACTCCCACTGACACCAGGAAATTTTTTACTCCCACTGGCAACGGTCCATCAAGTTTGAAGGGCTGTACACCGGCCCTTTGTTTAAAAAGTTCGGAGACCCCTGGTCTAGGGGATTGCAGAGCGGAGATATACTTACCTAATCTACCAATCCTCCGAGTGCAAGACCAGTCCCTGCCTCTCCTGCCCCCACCCCGCATGCCTGCAGTCTTCCTGACATTATCATGCCCATAGACTGGCTCTGGACGTGAGGACGGCAGGAACAATCCACTGCTGGACATGTGAGAGCACGGTTTTCCGGAGGATCAAAGGATTGGGTAAGTATAGCCTTACCGACAAAACAAGAAGTTTAAGCGGTATTAAAGCTTCATTTTTTTTAAAATAACAAACCTGTTATACTAAAGTGTTTTTTGCACAGAGCAGCTCTGATCCTCTTCTTTTCGGGTCCCCCGCTAGCGCTCCTCCCCCTCCCAGTGCCCCCAGAGAAAGCTGCTGCGTGCTAGCTCCCAAATTCCCAAATCGATGATCTATGCATCCATAACACACATAGAGTTGTGGCCTGCCCCCCCCCCCCCCCCCATGCACTCTCTCCTCATTGGCTCACTGGCTGCGATTGATACATCTACGGACTAGTAGGCTGCAATATATAATTTTTTTTCTTCTTGGGTTTAGCTACAATTTTATGACTGACATCAGTAGAAAGACAGGAGATGTAGTGATGAAGCACCTCATAATGGGGTGACCTCAAGAGGTGGATAGTATTCAGACTGATGGGAAGAAGCCCCTTGGGTAGGGCAATCTTTTGCCCCCTCCCTTTATAATAAAGACCAAGTCCACTACTGATATTAGTGTAGCGCCCTGCTCCCAATGAGTGGGGGCTATATGTTGAAATTATAGTTATCTGGGCATTCGTTTGGGACAGAGAGATTTTGTTCAAATTGTGGCGCTGTTTCAGTTCAGTTGGTTGCATGGTTTTCCCCCCCAGCGGTGGGTGTCGCTGTCACCGCTGGTCAGGGTTGGAAAGGCAACAGACTGGACGTATTGGGTGCCTCTTTCCCAGAAGCAGCCCAGGGGCCTGGTGAACCTGCTGTGCATGCTGGGAGAGGGTACTTAAGGGACGGATGTCATTTTGTGTGGGTTCGTTCTTCGATCCTCACATGAGGGCCCTCCTGGCCTCAGGGATGTGTTGGCAGTTCCTGCCTCGGGGCCACGTTGGCCCGAGGCCTCGCAACTGAGATGTAGGCCCAGGAGTTACTGGGGCCTGCTGATCCAGGGATGATCCTGTGTCGCCTTGCCTGATGGAAGGGACCGAGCAATTGGGGGACTGAATTGGAGGATGTACCCGGATCCCAAAAATCTACCTCACAGTGCTGCCGGAGCGGCTGAAAGATCCTGGCACTGAGAGCTGTGTTCTTTCTGAGGGAGCTAACCCAGTGAGGGGTTATACAAGTCTGTGGCAGAGACTATTGAACAATTTCCAATACCGAGTCTGTGGCAGATAGGGTGACCACATTTCCAAACTACCATTCAGGGACACCCTCCCTTCCCAAGAATCAGCTTGTGCTGTAACGAATCACAGCACAGTGATTCAACACAAGAGGCGGGATTTATGATTTCTCCAATCACAAGCAGGGGGCGGGATTGTGCTCCTCCAGGCATTCCTGGCCAGGACTTGTACTGTCAGTGAGTAAAGGGGTGATGTGGCAGCCTTTTTTTGGGGGGCAACAGATTGGCCCGGTATGGGGGGGGGGGGGGGTAGCTGTGTCAGTTTCATTCCGGGACACTGTATTGTCCTGGAATGAATGGAGCCGGGACAGACCTGCAAAATGCGGGACTGTCCCGGGCAATCCGAGACATGTGGTCACCCTAGTGGCAGAGACTATCTTTAATCGAGCTTCACATCGGTTGCTAGGCCTGTGAGAGTGGGCCTATCCAGGTGTTGCTGAGTCCAGCGTGGAGACAGTTGCTCCTCTGGACCTAGGAAATTTCAGTGATCCGCAATTAAGGTACCTGAGTCCTCCCCATCCCTTCAACCCCCTGTTGGAAAGTTTATTCAATAAAACCCTTGAAAGAGACTTTGTGTTGGTGCGGACATTTCTTCCGGAGAACCCCTGAGCCAAACATTTGGAACAGTAAGGTAACGTGCAGACCCAAAACTAAACCAGCAGCTCCTATGGGGGTACCGCTACAATAGCTTTAAAGGTGGACACAGTTGAGTCTTTCAGACTTCAGTGGCAAGATTTTCACTCTTTAATTATTTTAGATTATAAAAAAATGCAGTATGAGATTTGAAACACTTAGATTGTGGTAAAAATGATGTATGTCTCCTACCATGTATGTAAAAAACCTTCTGCCTTTATAACCACTTTAACTGAGACAAGTACTATACACACTATGGAAGAATAAGTTTTGTTCATATTTCATGTCTGAAGTTTACAACCACTTTTATGCCTTGTACACACGTGCGGTTTTTCCGTCTGATAAAAAAACGGCGGTTTTCCCGACAGAATTCCTCTCAGGCTGCCTTGCATACACACGCTCAGACAAAAGTCCGCCCATCCAAAGCGCGGTGACGTACAACACGTGCGACGGCACTATAAAGGGGAAGTTCCATTCCAGCACCCTTTGGGCTGCTTTTGCTGATCCTCGTGTTAAAAGTTTGGTGAGAGACAATTTGCGCTTTTCAGCCTCATGCTTTTCAGTCCGTTACAGCGTGATGAATGTGCTATCTCCATTACGAATGCTAGTTTTACCAGAAAGAGCGCTCCCGTCTCATACTTGATTCTGAGCATGCGCGTTTTTTTGTTCGTTGGACAACCATACAGACGAATGGATTTCCCGCTCTGACGGAGAAAAAAGAGACCCTGATCTCTTTTTTTGTCCGTCGGTTTTCCCGTCGGTAAAAACTGCGATGGAGCATACACACGGCCGGGATTCCCGACCAAAAGCTCTCATAGTAGTATTGCTGTCGAAAAAACTGGTCTTGTGTACGAGGCATCAGAGTCTCAAACATCCTACTACATTTCTCATAACCTAAAATACATTCAGAATTCAACACTATCATTCAGACACCGTTATGTGGCAGGTGGGTGAAGCTAGGAACTGGGGTGAAGAAATTTCATTAATTTCAAGTAAAGGTACACTAAAGCCCTGTACACACGATCGGTTTTACCGAGGAAAACAGTCCGATGGACTTTTTTCATCAGACAAACCGATCGTGTATGGGACCCATCGGTCTTTTTTCCATCGGTTTTAAAAAATAGAACATGTTTTAAATTTTTCCGATGGATCAAAAACCGATAGCAAATTCCGATCGTCTATGGGCAAGTCCATCGGATAAAAAACCCACGCATGCTCAGAATCAAGTCGACGCATGCTCAGAAGCATTGAACTTCATTTTTCTCGGCTCATCTGAGTGTTTTACGTCACAGCGTTCGGAACGGTCGGTTTTTTGACTGATGGTGTGTAGGCAAGACTGATGGAAGTCAGCTTCATTGGATTTCCGATGGAAGAAACCATCAGATTAGAATCCATAGGATATCCGATCGTGCGTACGAGGCTTAACAGTTTTCTTTTGGTGCAACCTCGTGGGTTGCATGAAAAAAAATGACAGATCCATGCAAGGTTAGTACAGCGATCTCCCCCACTGAGCTATGGTGTTCTGACAGGGGGACGGCCCCCCACCAGAACACTCCGATCAGCGCTCTCCACCATTGGCAGGTTTTTTTCTGTTTTTTTTTTTGTTTTTTTTTACCATCCGTTGTCTCCCGACATTTGTCCCGTGTGTACGGGGCTTAAAGTGGATGTAAACCCCCCATACACCCAGTGAAGTAAACAGCCTCAGATAATACACAAAGATTAACCAAATCTCCCTACATAGGTTTTACATCCATATCTGCTGTCTTCACATTTATATACTGTTTCGAAAGTTCAGATCGTGTTAGGAAATTTTCTCTTATGCCGTGTGCACACGGTCGGAATTTCGGATGGAAAAAGTCCGATGAGAGCTTTTCATCGTTTTTTTTGACCATGTGTATGCCCCATCGGACTTTTTCAGTCGGAATTTCTGATGGACTTAGATAGAGAGCAGGTTCTCTATTTTTTGCCGTTGGAAATCCCAACAGAGTTTTGACCGGTCAAAAGTCCGGCCGTGTGTACGCGGCATTACTGTTTAACACAGAGTGTGATGTCTGGGCATACAGCAAAGATAGCTAACATTGCTGATTGGAGGAAAGGCACACACCCCCTCTCTCATCATAGGCAGAGACTGTCAGAGGTGTTTTGTAATAGGGCCAGCTCCCTGCTAATCTATTTTAGCAACCTCCCCTGACAGAAGATTCAGGCTGCTTTTGTCTAAAGTGTCAGAGAATTTGTCAGGAGTTATCAGGCTGATAACAGAGGAATGGTTCAGGAGAGAGCTATGGGACTTGGCTCTTTGAAGAGAGATAACAAAATACTGCAGATATGTGTGCCTAGCTCAAATTTCATAAATCGGGTTTACATCCACTTTAAGCTTATGTTGGATTGACAAAAATAACTATTGTCTGTATTGCTAATACAATGTTAATGATATAAAAATAAAGTGTATGGTGTAAATTTAGAACTCCTTTAAGGCTGGATTCACACCTATGCATTTTTAGTGCTTTTTGCATTTTGCAGGTTTGCACTACAGTCCATTTACCATGGTTTCCTATGGAACACGTTCTTTAGTGCAAATCTGCAAAATGCAAAAAGCACTAAAAATGCATAGGTGTGAATCCAGCCTTATGCCGCGTACACACGATCGGAACCTCCGACAACAAATGTTCGATGTGAGCTTTTCGTCGGATATTCCGACCGTGTGTAGGCTCCATCGGACATTTGCTGTCGGAATTTCCGACAACAAATGTTTGAGAGCAGGTTCTCTATTTTTCTGACAACAAAAGTTCTTGTCGGAAATTCAGATCGTGTGTATCCAATTCCAACGCACAAAAATCCAACGCATGCTCGGAATCAATTTGACGCATGCTCAGAATCATTGTACTTCATTTTTCTCGGCTCGTCGTAGTGTTGTAGGTCTCCGCGTTCTTGACGTTCGGAATTTCCGAGCAACATTTGTGTGATCGTGTGTATGCAAGACAAGTTTGAGCGAAAATCCGACGGAAAAAAAAACACAGTTTTGGAAATTCCGATCGTGTGTACGCGGCATCAGAGATACACTGGATGATTCGACCTGCTGGTTTAGTTAGATGAATCCTTTAAATTCCCTACTAGTAATATCGCACTCACCAAGTACCGTATTTATCGACGTATAACACGCACTTTTTTCCCCTGAAAATCAGGGGAAAATCGTGGGTGCGTGTTATACGCCGATACTGTCATCCCTGAGCTGTCTCCGCTGACTGTGAGCGGAGCGGAGCGAGATACACATAGCCGAATGTACTCGGCTATACTCTGCTTTTCTCGGCTCCGCTCACAGTCACGCCCAGTCCCGCCATTGGACCTGTGTTATGTCCATCATAGGGCGGGACTCGGTGTGACTGTGAGCAGAGCCGAGAAAAGCCGAGTATAGCCGAGTACACTCGGCTATGTGTATCTCGGCGGCGGCTCCGCCCAGTCCCTGCGTCCCCGGCGTTCGCACAATCTCGGCGCCAATTTTAAAATGATGCACGGCGACACTGGGGGCAAGGCTGCACGGCGACACTGGGGGCAAGGCTGCAAGGCGACACTGGGGGCAAGGCTGCACGGCGACTCTGGGGCAAGGCTGCACGGCGACTCTGGGGCAAGGCTGAAATGGACTCTGGGGCAAGGCTGCAATGGACACTGACAAGGCTGCACTGTGACAAGGCTGCAATGGACACTGACAAGGCTGCACTGTGACAAGGCTGCAATGGACACTGACAAGGCTGCACTGTGACAAGGCTGCAATGGACACTGACAAGGCTGCACTGTGACAAGGCTGCAATGGACACTGACAAGGCTGCACTGTGACAAGGCTGCAATGGACACTGACAAGGCTGCACTGTGACAAGGCTGCAATGGACACTGACAAGGCTGCACTGTGACAAGGCTGCAATGGACACTGACAAGGCTGCACTGTGACAAGGCTGCAATGGACACTGACAAGGCTGCACTGTGACAAGGCTGCAATGGACACTGACAAGGCTGCAATGGACACTGACAAGGCTGCATTTAAATGTAAGTTATTTTTCCTTAAACTTCCCTGCTAAAAGTTTTTTTCCCTAAAATTTCCTCCTAAACTTGGGGTGCGTGTTATACGCCGGTGCGTGTTATACGCCGATAAATACGGTACTTATAGGGACTTCCTAATCACGGGCTCCAAGAAGTGTGTAATAGGCTGGAAATGGAGTTTAAATGTGCTGCAAAGTTTAATCTTCCACTTCAGATGTACAGATATCCTGAATTCAACTCAATTGCTAGATAATAAATCTGCCAGGCTTATTTCCTCATCTCTTGCCTAAAGATTTCTCTATCATTGATCATTTCTCAGACAGGACTGTTCTCTGATGAAATAGTCAGTGTGACAAGAAACATGACAGCCATGGGCAGGGCTCTCCTGTCACCATCACCTGCTTTGTAGGATGAAAGTAAAAGCGTTCCTGTTTTCTTTCTGCCTGCTGAACGCGCTCAGGTGCCGCTAAAACAGTATATAAGATGCAAGTGAGAAGCTTGATCCAGACAGGCCATTGTAATGTATACACATATGGAAATTATTATCTGCAAGCACAGGCAGATCTTTTGCTGATCGTGATAAAAGACCCAATAAATGTTTGTTATTCAAAGTACTGCACATTGTTAGCTGTAGCTTCTCAGACAAAGGTTCTTACATCTTTTTGCAGGTAAAGAAATGTGCATTTATTCTTTTTTTTGTACTAGGAGCCTGGAAAGCATTGCTGATCGCAGATGCCATTGGAGGGTTCCTGCAGACTGTCAAGCTGGGTTCACACTATTTTCGCATTCGGCTCACAGCAGGGGTCCGGTGCGTCCCCATTCACTGTTTCATGTCCAATTTCAGCCTGAATTTTGGTCTGAATTCGGACCTGAAATGGACCAAAAGATGCACAGGGCTCCTGTACAAATTCGCCCCGGAGCCGCAGCGGAGATATGTGAACCGGCTCCATAGAAAGCCTGTCAAAATATCCTGCTATTGCGAATTGGATGCGGTTACTTTGCATCCAATATTATGCAATAGTGTGAACCCAGCCCAAGTGCTTGTGCCTCATACGGGCAGGCATTTTCATACTGACAGGAAGGGACAATGAAATATCTAGAGTGCTCAGCAGTGCCCTGGTAGTTCATTGAGAATTAAAAGCTGCAAAGGCGGTCAGTAGTTGTTGTTCTCCCATTCACAGAACTCTATAAATGAATGATTCGGCTGGGAGGAGCGTTTTTTTGTGATAAGGAGTTCGGGGAGAAGATCCCGCACTCCCTGTCAGTAGAGGCAGCAGATCAGGGAACGGCTGCACCAATTCGGCATTATGGTGAGTTGAGCTTTATACATTGTAATAATAGAAATAAGGCTCTTCATTCATCCTGACACCATATCAACCATGGTGTCGTGATGATTAAAGCGCTAACACCAGCCAATACCCTGACAAATTGCCCACGAAAAACCGCATACCCCCTGGCCAGGTCCTTGCCACAATTTTCTTCCACGAAGCAGGTCCCCAGTGCCAAAAAGGTTGGGGACTGCTGCTTTAGGACACAAAATAAAGTGGATTGAACTGGTGCACCACAGCCATAGGCACGCGCACAGGGTGTGCTGAGTGTGCCTGGGCACACCCTAATCACTCCATGTGCATTAGCATTATCACTCTGTGTGCCGCTGGGAAGATGGAAAAGATCTCCCTCTTACCTGCTCTGCCAAAAGACTTCTTTCACTGTGACGGCAGGGAGATCAATGTGCCGGCCGGGGTCATATATATATGTAGACACGCACACATGTGTGTTTGAGCTTCAGGGGGCACACCCTAATGCAATGGGCTGCGCCCACCTATGACCACAGTAATGCATGGATGAAAAATTGAAGATTTGTGTGGGTAGCCTGTGTTTTTAGTATGAATTGCAAGGTTTCATTTTTAATTTTGAATATAAATATGAAAGTCAAAATCAAGTCAAAACTCCTAATCTGCATAAATGTTACATCTAGTGACTGATGCCGCGTACACACGATCGTTTTTCTTGCCATTTTTTTTATTGCCGTTTTTCACGTCGTTTTTTTTTCATGTTTCCTCTCAAGCCTGTCTTGCGTACACACGATCATTTTAAAAAACGATGAAGTAAAGTGCAGTGACGTACAACACGTACGACGGCACTATAAAGGGGAAGTTCCATTCGGATGGCGCCACCCTTCATGTTAGTAAAGTTTGTTGAGCGACGATTCACGCTTTTCAGCCTCGTGCTTTTCAGTCCATTACAGCGTGACGAATGTGCTATCTCCATTATGAACGCTAGTTTTACCAGAACGAGCGCTCCCGTCTCATACTTGATTCTGAGCATGCGCGGTTTTTTTCACCTCGTAAAAGCATACACACTATCGTTTTTCACGTCGTTAAAAAAAACGACATGAAAAACGACGTGAAAAAAGAGAGCATGTCCGAAATTTTTAATGCCCGTTTTTCACGTCGTTAAAAATGCTCTGGAGCATACACACGATCATTTTTCAGGGCCATTTTTAAAAATGGCAGTTTTAACGGCATGAAAAACGATTGTGTGTATGGGGCATGAGAAAGTACCACAGCCAATAGGAAACCACATTCTTCCTACCCTGTTAGTGTGGATGAACATGCTGAGAAGCTCAGTGTCACTTGGCTATACATTCTGCAAAGACATACAACATGTCTGTGAACTCATGTAATGTAGTCAGACAGCATATGTAATTCACTTGTTTCTGGGGTTACTGAGTCAGTCTAGTAACTTTGTGCAATCATCTTTCTCCAGTAATTCATCCCACTCTTCCCACTAAGGGAATCTCTTTAGCTTTGGGGTATTGTGAAAGGTTTTTCATCTTTATTTCTGTAATTCTGTGTGTTAGAGCTTATCCTCACAGCAGTTCTACTATCACACGACTGTATGGCTGAGATTTAAAGTAGAACTATAGGCATTTTTTTTCATTTTGGATAGAGCAAGTGAGAGTTATAACCGCTGTCAGATTTTTTTTTGCCATCTGTGTCCCATTGCAGAGATTTTTCTTCACTTCCTGTCCCATAGCCAAACAGGAAGTGAGAAGAAATTCATGCAAATTTAAGGGAATTTCTTGGCGACCCCCCAGGTCACCAGAACTAGTGTCCTCTATTGCAGCGGTGGCCGGTTATAGAGGATTTTTGGAGGGGGCCCGTGCAGCCATCTCCAGTTTCACACTCACCCTAGGCGGAGCTCCCCTGGACTGTCCGACGCCGCAGCTTCTGTCTTCGCCCGGTCTTCTTTTCAGGTTTTGAATGTCCGGGAAGCCAGAAGCCGATGCAGATTCGCTGGCATCGCAGGGTGGGAGGTAGGGTTGCCACCTTTTTTTCAAGCCAAACCCGAACACTTTTGTGGCCTTTGACACCTTCGGGTGCCCCAAGGAGGGTAGTAATGCAGTGCGCATAGCGTGCCGGAGTGAACAGTGGGTGTGGTCAAATTGCCCTTGATGACATAATCGCCCTGCCCCCTAGTGATGCCGACCCTGCCCCCAGACAGCCGCCCGTAGCTCCCAGACAGCAACAGATTTGTGTGTGACTATTTTGGTTACTTGGGGAGCCACAGCGAAGTCTGAATAATGAGTCCAGGTTTCAGTCTGCCTGAAACCTGGACACATGATTCAAAACCTGGACTGTCCGGGTGAATCCTACAACATTTTGAGATGGGAATGAGGGACACCTATTAGAAAATGTATGTAGGCATAGGACACGCCCCCTGCCACACCCCCTTAAAGGAGAATTAACAACAAAAAAGGTTCATTTAATCCACAAGGGACTTTTTTTTACCACTACTATTCCTTTATATTAGCTTTTAAATTTACAAATGCAGCAATTTATCATTTGGATGAAAGGTTTAGCACTGGGAAACACTTTTTAAAAGATAAAAAGTGCATTTTATATACAACTACATAGATCAGACCAAAATAAGGGACAAATGAGAGGGACATTGCTCCAATTTAGGGACAGTCCCTCTAAATCAGGGACAGTTGGGAGCTATGTGTACATGCTATATTATACACATATCAGGAATATGAAATGTTGGGGTAACATACACATACATAATGTTGGGGTCAGTCTATTCTTAACTGTTTCAGTTTTTAGTGAATACTGGACACTTTCTTCTATTTCGGGGTCTTCAATTGGTGAGATCCCTGCGCTGTGTTCCTGGGCCTGCACATCTGCTGTGGTAATTCTGGAAGTTTCCACCATCCCTGTTTTTTATTCATCTTATATTATGAGGATTGTAACAGCAAATGCTGGAACACGTAAAGGTAAGGGATAATACTTACTAAAGCCCCGTACACACAGTCTGACTTTTTGCCAACAAACTTCATTTTGAGCAAGTTTGACAAAAAATCAGACCGTGTGTACGCTCCATCGGACAAACTTTTTTGTTTTTTCATCGGACAAATGTTCGGTCTGCAAACGGACAAACTTTTCGCCAACAAAAGTCTGATGGAGCAAAGTCCGACCGTGTGTACAGAAAACCATCGGACTTTTGTCCGATGGACAAAACAAATAATGTTAAAATCAACCAACAATAGCAGAAGTTGACCAAAGGGTGGCGGTAAAGAGCAGAAAAACCACGTAATGTTGGAAAAAGTTTTGGGAAAGTTTGCAGAAAAGTCCTGCTATGGGTGTGCCCGGCCAACTCCGTTCGGACAAAAATCCACGGAAAAGTCAGATGGAAGTCCAACCGTGTGTGCCAAGGCTTTACACTCCCAAGTGGACAGGAACAGAGTCAGGAAAATCTCATTGTTGATGAAATGTATAAGAAGTCAGGGGTTTGGTCCATCAGGTGCCACCTATAGTTAAAACAGCACTTTTGTGTCTGTCCCCTTAGGAAAATATCATCTGGACACACAGCAATTCACATTTTTGATAAATAGGCCATGTGCGGTTCGTTTTGTTCCGAATGAATATTCGTACACATTTTTTGTTACTCGGATATATCCGAATACCCGAATTTTACCGAGTGCTCTGAATAACGAAACAAAACTCGTCCGAATTTCTGGAATTCGGACTGAAATTTGAATCAAATTTTACATTGAGCTCCAGTCGAATTCTAACTGTACACATATTGCTGAAATCAAAGGCTGTGTGTGTTATTAGAGGACCATTTCTAAATAAAGCTGTTTTAGTTAAGCCAATGGCGATCATTGAAATCATTTGATGAAGATTTTTCTATTGTTTGTTCACTTTGCCACATTTGAAATCGAGAAAAAAAATAAAAGTTTTTGATTCGACCGATTCAAAATGTATCGATTCAAATGTTTCGAATCGAAAAAACAAATCCGTAAATTCAAAGAAAATTTTCAAAAATGACAAATACGAATTCCGAATACGAATGAAACGAATTTAACGAAAAACCATGTCTAGCTGATTCTTTAACACAGGGAAAAGAAAATGAAAAGAAAAGTTTAGCAGCCATCCAAAATTAATGTATTTAAAAAAATGAATTGTGAGACCTGATTGGTTGTTTCTGGTAACAGCCCCACATTCTTATTTTTTGGGGAATTACCCCCAAAGTAACTTTTATTTCACAAAATGTTTGATAGGGTTTAACAGTTTTATACAGAGTATAAAAATCTGTTTGCATATAAAACATTGTACTGGGAATAAAAACAAACAAACAGCACAGTGGCTAATACACAGTAGCAGGTCTATAAAAGTAACATTTAATTTGAGTCTGTCTGTGTCCCCATTCTGTACATTGTTTCAAAATGTTCTGGGATTTTGCTTCACACAGCATTTGTTTGAGGTTTTGCCTTCAGTAAGTGCCCATTCATACTAGGAACTTCATGTGAATTGCACAGAATCGTGCTGCGTGTTCCTGTGTGATTCACATGCAGCTCTGTGCGATGCGATTTCATTTTGAATGGCCTGTAATCACACTGCAGCGCACCAAAAGCAGTGCATGCACTACTTTAGGATACGTACTACAAGTGGATCGTATGGAACATTTGTACCAGACGATCCGGTGCGGGCAAATACACTGCATTTGCGACCTGTGTTTGGCGTGTCGTTAACTTTGCAATGACAATGACTTTGCTTCAGATCGCAAGGGCACTGTAATTTAAAAGGCAGGAAACCGGCACAGAACACGAGTTTCCCACACGGCATTCTAATGAGAATAGACCCTCAATCTTCTCTGAACTTTTTTGTTTATTTTTCAAAAAAATATTCATTTTCAATGACAACTTTATAAATACGCTCCAAAGTCTTTTATATTTCATTTGTAATATCATAAGAGAACCAGGTGTATTGTGGCATTGCTGTGCATGATGGGATTTGCAGTCATACCGCAACAACAAAGTGTTCCTGTATTATTTAGGGCTAGGGTCACACTTTTGCGAGTTGGGTCATGTGCATAATCATACGCATTCCTATCCCACCGGCAAAACGTGCTGCTCTTTAGCAGAGCTGCAAGCGTGCCATTTATTCTTAATGGCACCCCCATACATTGGAAAACGCAGCACCCTTTTGTGTGCGTGAAACCGCATGGTAATGAAGCACCATGTGGCCACGTTTTTTGAGAGAATACAATTGACAATAAGAGTGGCCGCAACATTTGGCCAATGAAACAAGATAATAACAATATTAAAGCGGAGTTCCCCCCAAAAATTTAACTTCCGCTTTTTGGAACCCCCCCCCTCCGGTGTCACATTTGGCACCTTTTAGGGGGTTAGGGGGGAGGGAGGAGCAGATACCTGTGTAATACAGGTATTTGCTCCCACTTCCAGGCATAGATACCCGAGCCACCTGCGGGTATATACGCCACTTCATTTGTCCCCCCCGCTGTCTTCTGGGAGACACACAGGTCCCAGAAGACAGCAGGGACCAGTGAAATCGCGCAGCGTGAGACGCGCATGCACAGTAGGGAACCAGGAAGTGAAGTCGCAAGGCTTCACTTCCTGATTCCCTTACCAAAGATGGTGGCGGCAGCACACGAGAGCCGAGCGATAGATCGGCTTTGGGTGCCAACATCGCGGGCACCCTGAACAGGTAGGTGTCCTTATTTTAAAAGTCAGCAGCTGCAGTATTTGTAGCTGCTGACATTAAAAAAAAAAAAAATTTGGCGGACCTCCGCTTTAATTTTGTTAATACAGCTTGGTGACGAACTAGCAGTGCTGAGTCCAGGGGTAAATGGTAAGAAGCACTTGGATGGATGGTGGTCGATCGAGTAGTTAAGAGGTAAAGCAAGACGAGGGAGGCCTCAGTCAATAGATTACAAAACACATTACGTCATTATTTTGACATTTAATACCGGAGTTATGACTGCAGCTAGACGCTATAACCCCAGTATTGAAATTTCCCTCAGGCGCTGGTCTTTCTGATAAAAGTGATCCAAGCGGCTGATTTACCACTCAATTATTTTTAGAAGTGGCAGGAGGAGTTGACCCAACCCCGCCTGCCGATTTCTGGTGGTTCTCGGGTTTACCTGGCAGTTCGGGAAGTCCGAGAACTGATTCGGCGGTGGCTGGTTATTGAGATGAGCAGAGGAAAGATTGCCTCCGCTCATCTCTATGGCCTAGGACAATGATGGTGAACCTTGGTACCCCAGATGTTTTGGGACTACATTTCCCATGATGCTCATGCACTCTGCAGTGTAGTTGAGCATCATGGGAAATGTAGTTCCAAAACATCTGGGGTGCCAAGGTTCACCATCACTGGCCTAGGAGGACCAGAGCATGATGTCAATTCTGGTTCCGGCCCGATGCAAACAAGGCAATTTTTTTTTTTCTGATGCTTTAGAGGAGAGATGTGGGGTCTTATTGACCCCAGCTCGATAAAGAGCCCCTTAAAAAGGACCTGTCATGCTGTGTTGTTGTCACAAGAGAGGTTTACATTTCTTGTGACAGCAATAAAAGTGATAAAAAAAAATAAAAATTAAAAAGGGACAGTATAAATTGGTATTTATTTTATAAAAAAATAAATAAAAATTATACTCAAATTGAAAAATTCTACCAAAAATTCTTCTCTCTAACATTACATACCCCTTTTTCTCAATTTGAACAAATATGTATATCCTCACCTAGAGATAAGGGCTTGATCTCCCGTATTTACCGCTGTTTGAATGAATTTTCTCTCGCAGAAAAATCAAAACCAATGTTACAGTGGGAAATCGACTTGGACCAATCATTTACACCACCAGAGTGGACCACTATGATACAAAATCTACTAAAATGTACTCGCTCAACCTCGGCGAGAGAATCAGCAATAAAAATCCACACCAGATGGTACCTAACTCCCTCCAAAATAAACTCGTATTATCCCTTGGTTTCCCCCACTGGCTTTAGGGGATGTCCAGATCAAGGCACCATCTTACACACCTTCTGGAACTGCAAATTTCTGAACCCTATATGGTCATAAGCAGCAGCCAAGATCGAACATATCATAGGTAAAAAAATTCCCCTCACTCCTAAGGTGTGTTTTTTGTTTGCATCTATACCTAATATATCCACACATCATATTAGACTGATTCCCACACTCTTTAATTCAATCCACTGGATTATAGCATTTAACTGGCACTCTTCAACAGTCCCTTGGTCCCAAGTTTTGAGTAGAATGGAACAAATCAAACTCTCATGCCGCGTACACACGACCGTTTTTCATGACGAGAAAAATTCCATTTTTTAAATTGGTCGTGAAAAACGGTCGTGTAGGCTCCAGAGCATTTTTCTCGACGAGAAAAATGGCCATTAAAAATTTAGAACCTGCTCTATTTTTTCTCTGCGTTTTTCACATCGTCGTTTTTCTCATCGTGAAAAACGGCTGTGTGTACGCTTTAACGACGGAAAAAAACGTGCATGCTCAGAAGCAAGTTATGAGACGGGAGCGCTCATTCTGGTAAAACTAGCGTTCGTAATGGAGATAGCACATTCGTCACGCTGTAACGGACTGAAAAGCACAGAGACTGAAAAGCGAGAATCGGCTAACACCAAACTTTTACTAACACGCGGTAACACAAAATCAGAAAAAGCAGCCCAAAGGGTGGCGCCATCCGAATGGAACTTCCCCTTTTTAGTGCCGTCGTACGTGTTGTACGTCACCGCGCTTTGCTTGAGCATTTTTTTCACGATAGTGTGTAGGCAAGGCAGGCTTGAGAAGAATCACGTCGAGAAAAACTTAGTTTTTTTCCAAGACATTAAAAACGGTTGTGTGTACGCCGCATCAGAGCTAATCCATCATACTCTCTTTGACACAATGCATATTTTCAAAAAAAAAAAAATGGTCCCCGTGGGATATACCACTACCCTGAATATCTCCTATCATACACCAATAATAAATATCAACATAAAATAAGTCTATTATGTAACTAAAATAACCTTGTTTGAATAACATATTCTTTGATATCATTACTATTGTCGCTGCAATGTATAACTCAGTTCGTCTTTATATGTAACATTTATCTCATGTTAAGTACATACGTGATAAGTTTTGAATGTACCTATGCTTCTATTATAAATTTGTATCGAACTATGACCTTTCAATATAATAAAAATTGTTTGTAAACAAAAATAAAATAAATACTAATAAATTGTCCCCCGTGCAGTGAACACATACAGAGGTCACATATGTAAACGGTGTTTGCACAACACTTGTGAGGTATTGCTGCGAACGTCAGAGTAAGAGCAATAATTCTAGCGCTAGACCTCCTCTAACTCTAAACTGGTAACCTGTTCAAAAAATGAAATTGTCACCTATGGAGATTTTTTAAGCACCATAGTTTGTCGCCATTCCACAAGCGTGCACAATTTTAAAGCATGACATGTTGGGTATCTATTTACTCGGCGTAACATCATCTTTCAAACTTAAAAAAAAAATTGGGTTATATATTGTGTGTTTTTTTTTTTTATTTGTTAACGTGTATTTTTTTTTAAATTGCGTTTAAAAAAAACGCTGCATAAATACCACATGACATCACCGCCATTTTATTCTCTCGGGTCTCTGCTAAAAAAAATATATGTTTGGGGGTTCTAAGTAAATTTCTAGCAAAAAAATACAGATGTTTACTTGTAAACAAAAAGTGTCAAAATAGGCCTAGACGACGGCGCAAGTGCACTGAGGGTGCCGGTTTTCTGAATGGGAAAAGTGCCGGCCCCGCACGCATGCATGTGACGTCATCGCCGCTCCGGCCAATCACAGCGCGATACCCGGAAGACGGTCGGAGGGGACATGGCGGCGGAGGGGAGCGAGGAGCGCTTCGGAGGCTTCGATCTGAGGTATGTGCCACATAGTGAGCTAGTATGCATAGCATACAAGCTCATTATGCCTTTTTCTTGCAGGGTTTTTTTTTTTCAGCAAACATTTTTTTTAGGTTTACTTCCTCTTTAAGGGTAGGTAGTTTACCAAGTGTGTGGTGCTGAGTGCATAAAACGTCTTGGGACACATCCAAAAAGTATGGTACATTTAGGGCAACAAGCATGGTACATTTAGGGCAACAAGAGGAGGAGCTTAGGTCCATAGGATAGGAGCAATGTGGAGATATACGAGAATGGTGGAAAAACCGAAGCATCATTTTGCGATACATTGTGGCTTTGATGGTGCCCCAAGATAGACTTAATCATTTTAGAAGAGTTTCAACTAGAAGATGGGAGATATTCCTAGTCCATTTGGCCACGTATTTGGGCTGCTGCCATCTGACCTTCAGAAGTGTGAACCTAGTCTTAAAGGGGTTGTAAAGGTTCGTTTTTTATTTTCTAAATAGGTTCCGTTAAGCTAGTGCATTGTTGGTTACTTACCTTTTCCTTCGATTTACCTTCTAAATGTTTTTTTTCTTTGCCTGAATTTCTCACTTCCTGTTTCTCCTCACTAAACTTCACACCATCATCCGAGTGGTGTTTTGTCAGCCAGAACAGCTTACTGAACAGCTTACTGAGGAGGAACAGGAAGTGAGAAATTCAGACCAAGAAAACAAAGAAAAAAATCATTTAGAAGGGAAATCTAAGGAAAAAGTAAGTGAACTAGCTTAAAGGAACCTATTTAGAAAGAAAAAAACAAACCTTTACAACCCCCTTTAAGGAGATCAGTATTGAGAGTCCAAGGTATGATTTCATTGTTGACCTTTCCTTTTGGAAACACTGGTTGCCTATCTGTCAGTGCCTGGAGCACTTTCTAAGGTCCCATTCAGGCGCTCAGCCCCATGTGAAGAGCAGTTTGTTTACGTTTTGTATTGGTGTGGAGCTTCATGCAAGCAACCTATATAAAGAGAATGGAGATGCATCGGCTGTACGGACTCTGAGCCTGTGCATCTGTCGCTGTGTATCTGTCACACTCAGCTGTGTGGGCGAGTCCACACAGCCAATACGTAGGCTTTCACTTTATATGGGCTTCCTGCGCGCAGCTCAGCAATGGTACAAAATAAAACAAATGGCTCTTCACTCTGCCATCCTGTTTTCATGAGAAGTGCTGAGTCTAATCCGCTCTGTGCCAGAGGCTATTCCCTGTCCCACATGAGGGCCCATTCACACCTATTTTTGGTAATGCACGCGTTACCATAACACATTTTAATTACATTTATGCGGGGCAACGCAATGTACTAAAATGCATTGCAGTGTGATGGCAAATATCGGTGCATGTTGGTGCGTTGCATTGCACTGCAAACATAGTTTATCAGCAGGTGGATTGGGGTGTTCTTCAGAATGAATAGCACTGCATTGCACCAACGCACTTAACGCAGGTTACTGCATTACTTTATTTTTTGCGCTATAAACAAAAAAAGTGACAATTTTGCGAAAAACACTATTTTGTCGTTTTTGCTATAATAGATATCACACATTTTTTTGTAAAAAAACTATTTTTTTCCTCACTTTAGGGCCTAAACTGAGGAAAAAAATAGTTTTTTTACAAAAAAAATTGATATCTATTATTTAGCACTGATCGCTGTATCGCTGTAACTTTAGGCCGATATGTATTCTTCTACATATTTTTGGTAAAAAAATTAAAAAAGTTTCAATATTGATTGGTTTGCGCAAAAGTTATAGTGTCTACAAAATAGGGGGTAGATTTCTGTCATTTTTAATATTATTATTTGTTTTACTAGTAATGGCAGCGATCTGCGATTTTTATCAGGACTGCGACATTGCGGCGGACAGAGCGGACACTTTTGACCCTATTTTGGGACCATTGACATTTATACAGCGATCAGTGCTAAAATTAGCCATTGATTACTGTATAAATGACACTGGCAAGGAAGAGGTTAACACTAGGGGGCGATCAAGGGGTTAAGGCCCCTTTCACACGGTTCAGGTCCGCCTGTCAGTTTTTCCGGCGGACCTGAACGGGCGCTTCATGCAAGTCTATGGAGTGTCGGATGTCAGCGGTGACATGTCCGCTGACATCCGACCCGCTCCGATCCGCTAAAATCAGACATATGGCGATACGTCACCATCCGTCCATGGTGGATCGGATCGGGTGAGATCTGATGAAAACGGACATGCTGTCCGTTTTCGTCCGATCTCTCCATAGGAGACAGCGGCACTCGACAAGCCCCTACTCGCTCAGTGAGCAGAGAGGGACCTGTCATCCGCCGGCTCAGCGGAGATCAACATAGAGATCTCCCACTGAGCTGGCGGGAGCTGGCGGACTCCGCTGCAACGGATCCGCCTTGTGTGAATGAGGCCTTACTGTGTTCCCTAGGTGTGTTCTAACTGTAGGGGGGATGGAACTGACTAGGGGAGGAGAGAGATCGGTGTTCCTACTTAGTAGGAACACACAATCTTTCTCCTCTCCCCTGAGAGAACCGGGATTTGTGTGTTTACACACACAGATCCCGGTTCTCGTTCTGTCACGAGCGATCGCGGGTGCCCGGCGGTCATCACGCCCACCGGGCACGCGCAATGGGCTCCAGGGAAACGCGGCACGCGCCTGCTGTGACGTCCTAAAGAAGCGACATACAGCTACGACCATTTGCCTAGCCGAGCCAACCTTCCGCAGTATAACTGCGGCGGCTGGTCAGCTAGTGGTTAAAGGGGGATGACCACACAGTAGGGCCTCATCCCTTTAAAACTGAACACATATTAATTACACAGGTTCTGAGGCGAAATTAATTTCAGATAAGGCACTAAGTGAAATGAATTACCACCTTAGTCAGCCACAGAACCTGTGTAATTAGTATGTGTTTGGTTTTAAAGGGATGAGGTGGCAACCTTACCACACACTGATAGAGATTTGGCCGGTCCACGCTGAGCCAGCCAAGATCTTGCACTACATAAATGTTGGTAGATCTAAAAAGGAGATTGTACAGTCAGATTGTTCCATGTGTGGTGAGCCTAAAGATTGCATAATCAGACTGTAATACGTATGGCCAGTGCCTGGATGATGTGGGTTACTGCTGTTTGCATGTTTACAACACTGATATGGGTAGCCTATGTATAAATTCAGGGCACGCATGTAGGATTGCCACCTCATCACAAGTTCTGATGCTAATTTAATGCAGAGAAGGCGCCAAGTGAGTTTTACCACCTTAATCAGCCACAGAACCTGTGTAATTATTATGTTTTCGATTTTAAAGGGATGACGTGACAACTATAGCGGTGCAGATTTCAGGGAGGGGGGGGGGTCCGGTTTCGCATACAGGGAACATAAGGCACTTTGTGAAGCGGAGCTCTTCTCTAGCACATGGCATGAAGGGGTACCAGCCGCCCTGCCAGTCATGTGCTTGCACATCGGTACTAGGTGCACCTGGCTGGCCAGCGTCCAGTGTGCGTGTTGCTAAGGTAGAACCATAACAGGAAGATGAATGTGAGTCCTGAATGGATATTATAATCTACACAGCATAAACTGAATAGAGGAGCGTGGGAGCCTAGAGCTCGCGTTAACCCCTTCAGCAGCTAGGAGAGGCTCAGCTAGCTTCCTTGCAAATCCGTCCCACTCATGTGTTGTCAAGGTTTCAGCTGAAAAAGACCCTAATCCTTGCAGCGGATTGGTCTCCGGAGTCATTGTCATGAAAAGCGTGCCTGTGATTGGCTGAGCCGCCTGCTGGCGTTCCCTCCCCTGGACTCAGAATGGCTTAGTCACTGTGTAAGCAAGGAAGATGACATCATGCTTTTAGCTTGTACACTTCTCATACTGTTAGCTGACCCTGATGTAATCTGCTTTCTTATACCGCATGACTCATAGTTTAGGCAAAGGTGCTTTTTCTACAATGGGCTGGGCCCGTTCAT